>OV651816.1:9647025-10247025 GCA_927349885.1 Psylliodes chrysocephalus
TCTTCATAGGGTAATTATTTATTTTGAAGTTTAAGGGTTAATTTCACCCTGCTTGACGGGTCGGAAGGGATTTTCGCTAACAATGTACGTTGGTGAGTGTATTTATGATTTTTAAATTTAAAATAAAGTTGGGATCTAGTCGTCTTCATAGGGTAATTATTTATTTTGAAGTTTAAGGGTTAATTTCACCCTGCTTGACGGGTCGGAAGGGATTTTCGCTTACAGGGTACTTTCGTGAGTGTAATTATAATTTTTTAAATTTAAAATAAAGTTGGGATCTAGTCGTCTTCATAGGGTAATTATTTATTTTGAAGTTTAAGGGTTTATTTCACCCCGCTTGACGGGTCGGAGAAGATTTTCGCAAACAGTTTACTTTGGTAACTGTATTTATGATTTTCTGAATTTAAAATAAAGTTGGCATCTAGTCGTCTTCATAGGGTAATTATTTATTTTGAAGTTTAAGGGTTAATTTCACCCTGCTTGACGGGTCGGAAGGAATTTTCGCTAACAGTGTACTTTGGTGAGTGTATTTATGATTTTTTAAATTTAAAATAAAGTTGGGATCTAGTCGTCTTCATAGGGTAATTATTTATTTTGAAGTTTAAGGGTTAATTTCACCCTGCTTGACGGGTCGGAAGGAATTTTCGCTAACAGTGTACTTTGGTGAGTGTATTTATGATTTTTTAAATTTAAAATAAAGTTGGGATCTAGTCGTCTTCATAGGGTAATTATTTATTTTGAAGTTTAAGGGTTAATTTCACCCTGCTTGACGGGTCGGAAGGGATTTTCGCTAACAATGTACGTTGGTGAGTGTATTTATGATTTTTAAATTTAAAATAAAGTTGGGATCTAGTCGTCTTCATAGGGTAATTATTTATTTTGAAGTTTAAGGGTTAATTTCACCCTGCTTGACGGGTCGGAAGGGATTTTCGCTTACAGCGTACTTTCGTGAGTGTATTTATAATTTTTTAAATTTAAAATAAAGTTGGGATCTAGTCGTCTTCATAGGGTAATTATTTATTTTGAAGTTTAAGGGTTAATTTCACCCCGCTTGACGGGTCGGAGAAGATTTTCGCAAACAGTTTACTTTGGTAACTGTATTTATGACTTTCTGAATTTAAAATAATGTTGGCATCTAGTCGTCTTCATAGGGTAATTATTTATTTTGAAGTTTAAGGGTTAATTTCACCCTGCTTGACGGGTCGGAAGGAATTTTCGCTAACAGTGTACTTTGGTGAGTGTATTTATGATTTTTTAAATTTAAAATAAAGTTGGGATCTAGTCGTCTTCATAGGGTAATTATTTATTTTGAAGTTTAAGGGTTAATTTCACCCTGCTTGACGGGTCGGAAGGGATTTTCGTTAACAGTGTACTTTGGTAAGTGTATTTATGATTTTTTAAATTTAAAATAAAGTTGGGATCTAGTCGTCTTCATAGGGTAATTATTTATTTTGAAGTTTAAGGGTTAATTTCACCCTGCTTGACGGGTCGGAAGGGATTTTCGCTAACAATGTACGTTGGTAAGTGTATTTATGATTTTTAAATTTAAAATAAAGTTGGGATCTAGTCGTCTTCATAGGGTAATTATTTATTTTGAAGTTTAAGGGTTAATTTCACTCTGCTTGACGGGTCGGAAGGGATTTTCGCTAACAATGTACGTTGGTTAGTGTATTTATGATTTTTAAATTTAAAATAAAGTTGGGATCTAGTCGTCTTCATAGGGTAATTATTTATTTTGAAGTTTAAGGGTTAATTGCACCGTGCTTGACGGGTCGGAAGGGATTTTCGCCAACAATTTACGTTGGTGAGTGTATTTATGATTTTTAAATTTAAAATAAAGTTGGGATCTAGTCGTCTTCATAGGGTAATTATTTATTTTGAAGTTTAAGGGTTAATTTCACCCTGCTTGACGGGTGGAAAGGGATTTTCGCTTACAGAGTACTTTGGTGAGGGTATTTATGATTTTTTAATTTAAAAATAAAGTTGGGATCTAATCGTCTTGATAGGGTAATTATTTATTTTAAAGTTTAAGGGTTAATTTCACCCTGCTTGACGGATCGGAAGGGAGTTTTGCTTATAGTGTACTTTGGTGAGTGTATTTATGCTTTTTTAAATTTAAAATAAAGTTGGGATCTAGTCGTCTTCATAGGGTAATTATTTATTTTGAAGTTTAAGGGTTAATTTAACCCTGCTTGACGGGTCGAAAGGGATTTTCGCTTACAGTTTACTTTGGTGAGTGTATTTATGATTTTCTAAATTTAAAATAAAGTTGGGATCTAATCGTCTTCATAGGGTAATTATTTATTTTAAAGTTTAAGGGTTAATTTCACCCTGCTTGACGAGTCGGAAGGGATTTTCGCTTACAGTTTACTTTGATGAGTGTATTTATGATTTTTTAAATTTAAAATAAAGTTGGGATCCAATCGTCTTCATAGGGTAATTATTTATTTTGAATTTTAAGGGTTAAGTTTACCCTGTTGTATACATTTCACAGGATAATTATTTTATGAATTTTATGGGTTAATTTTACCTTGCTCAACGGATCCGAAGAAATGTTTACCTATAGCGTATGTTAGTGTATTTAGTTTTTAAATGTAAAATTAAATTTCGATCTGATTTCCTTCGTCGGATAAATACTTTTATCAATTTTGAGGGTTATTTTCAACCGTATATTAATTGTTTGTCGATAATTAAGTGTAAAATATATATTGACAATATTATTAAAATAGTTGTATGCCGGACGCCACTGTTTTCCCGATCGGGTGTTTTCGGTTATTTTTACTGCTAAAAGTTACTGCTAAAAGTTACTGCTAACTTCACACCGGTACAGATAATGTAGTTTCGAATCCTGCCGAAGGAAATGGTTTTTAAAATTTTTCCTGTGGCTTGTTTTGAATCTTAGTGGGTTTAGAATTTTTTCTACATTTTCATTTGATTTTTCATAATTTTCGGATACTACCGATGCATTTTTCACTACTGGATTTGTCAGGTCGAATTATTAAAAAAAATAAGCGTTTTCGAAGAAGTATAATATAAAAAGGAAAACATCTACATTTTAATCGGGATGTCTCGCTAAATTAAAAATAAAACCCATAAATTAATTTAATTGGTAATTATTTTTGTTTCTCTTACAAAATTGTTTTCATTCAAAATATTTTTAAACAATAATAATATAACACCATGTAGACAGTTTTATTATTCTTCGAATCCAAATATAAAATTTATTTTCATTTGTTAGAATTTTTCCAAGAACGAAATTAAGTTTAAACATTTATAAGTCGTATGACGAACGAAAATATATTCTTGAAAATTGAGAGTGAAAAGAACATTTTATTTTTAAACCTCTGTGATCTAAAATTAATCTTTGGTAGTATACAAAAAAATGGAAAATAACTAGAGGAGATGAACAAATTAAGCGTTATGTAATAAAACGTCATTAACAACTTATATAAAATCTTAAAGCATAAAATGGTTGTGCCACGTACAGAGACTACATCGAAATGAACAACCAAAAAGCGTTCTTCTGATTAATAATAAAAAAAAGGAAGACTAGAAAAAGTTGAGAAAAATAAATCAGTTACCAGAGAATAAAGACTGGAATGAAAAAGCAAGAAATGAAAGAAATGGAGAAAGGTTGTTATTCAAACTCTGTAGATCAGATTTATTATATTGAATTTAACAGGAATTGCCCCTTCTTGGCCCACTAGAATTGTTTTTTAATTAAAACTAATGTTCGCTCAGTGGTCGAAATTCGCCCATACTCGTTATAGATTTTTTTTTATTCTTATACATTCATTCCTTCATTATATATCTAAGACCATAAACTTTTATACAGGGTGTCCCTTTAGTACGTAATTGTTCAATATTTCAATTTGTGTTATTGACGCGCACACAAGTTTTAAATAAAAGTTATATCGATTTAAAAAATACATATTTTAAAAACATATTTGTATATGCAGGGTGTTGCGTTTTTGCCTGGTAAATAAAAATGTGTGTTTTTTTAAATGGAATACCCTATATTTTATTTTATTTTAAGAATAGTTTGGTAATATTGTATTCAATTCAAAAATGTTTTTAAAAAATATTACAGTTTTGCCAAGCAATTATTTTTTTTTAATTAGAAAATGATGCAAACCTCAAATTAAATTATCATAATTTAGGTAGGTTTACATTGATTTCAAAATTGTTTATTATACAGACTTACAAAATACCAAGCTAACGAATAGTGGTGATAGAACTGGTTTATTTTATACAGAGTGTTTTGAAACATGACTTAAATATGACTAATCTTTTAGTTCAATTTTTTCAAATACGATACCCTGCATGTAATCTTAACATAAAATTCCTCATACATTTGCCTATACAACGATACCAATATGTTAGCCAATACCACATACACAGTCCAAACCAAGGGCGGTTCCAAGACGAATTTTAAGGGGGGGGGTCATTACCTGTAAATATTATCTTTTTAGCATATTGTTTTGAACAAAAGGCTCATAAAGAAATTTCTTCCTGGGAGGGGTCATGGCCCCATGCCCCCCTGGAGTCGTCCAAACAGTGCCTAATTGATTGATATTTATTTTATTAAATACGAAGACATTTTTAATATAAAAGTTGTATGAGCATTTTTTTAAAGCAAAACACTCTAGAGGTAGTTATACATATTTGATTGGTTTCATATTATCAAACAATTTTAATTAACTTCATTTTTTGTTATGTTATATATAGGGTATGTCAAAACGTAAGGTTACAATACCATGTATTAATTAATTGATGATATAATATATAGGGTATTCTATATAAAAAAAATGAGAAAATCGTTATCCCGCATTTTGACACAACCTATATAGAACATAGCAAATAAATAAAATCTATTAAAATTGTTTGACGATGTGAAAACAATTAAATATGAATAACTAGCTGCAGGGTGTGTTGCTTTAAAAATGTATAAGTTTGGTCAGCTCCAAGTTTATGGACCAACCTGTATATTTGAGAATATTTAATAAACATTGTCATACAACTTTAATATTTTTTTTTTCGTATTTCCAATAATACTGCTATCGATCAATTACGCACTGATGGGACATCCTGCATATGTTTTATTGGCTAATATGTTGATATAGTTGGATAGGTAAATTTATAAGGAATTGTATGCTAAAATAATATATACGGTGTTGTATTTAAAAAAATTGAGTAAATTAAACATAGAATTAGCCATATTTAAGACAAGTTTCAAGGCACTCTGTATAAAATAAACCAGTTCTATCACCTCTGTTCGTTAGCTTAGTATCTTATAAGTCTAAATTTAAAACAATTTTAAAACCATTGTAAACGTATCTAAATTATGATAAGTTAATTTTTGGTCTGCATTATTCACTAATTTAAAACAAATTATTTGGCAACACTGTAATATTTTTTAAAAACGTTTTAGGGTTAAATACAGTATTACCAAACCAAAATAAAATAAAATACAGGATATTCTGTATAAAAGAACATACATTTTTATTTGCCAGTCGTAAACGCAATACCCTGTATATCCAAAAATATTTTTAGAATACGTATTTTTCAAATCCATATAACTTTTATTTAAAATATGTTTGCGTGACTATAACACAAATTGAAATAATGAAACAATTACGCACTAATGTACTTACAATACAATATAGTAACTCATAATTTAAAAACCCTCATTTACTGATATGAAACACAATTTTTATATTTAGGTTACTCTAAAAAGGGAGGGTCGAGTGTGGATAACCCCCATCGCTCTACTGTATACATCCTCTGCTTGATAATCATTAACAGCCCAGAAATGGTATAAAAAAGGAGGTGGGGTCAGGAGGTCAGCTTACCCTTCGAATTTTTCAAATTTCTTAATTATATACACCCAATATCTCAAAATACTCGAAATATGAAAAAAAAAAAAAGATTCACCCTCTCACCTTAGAAAAGGGGAAATATTTTTCTCCTCAAAGTTCAATCCATCGCTTGATTGTCTGAGTTTTATGGTTTTTCCTTTTATCTTATGTCTTAATACCTTTTTTGCGCAGTGATGTATTTATTGCTGCTATTTCTGACTGGAATACTCTCGCGTCGCATGTTTGCCAGAGCTTAGTGAGATTCTTATCTTTGACTTAGTGCTATATACCTACTGCTAACCCTTCATGGATTTTGAAATTCTGTATAAATAGAGGTTGTTTCCGTTTACGCTTCCCTGTCTCGTATACCTACTTGTATTGCTGTTGAATACTTTCTTATGGTTCCCGTGTCACTCAAGCTGCTTGCCTTTGAATATCGTTGAGCTTTCGAATGGCTCCAGATTGCCGAGGTTGTTTATAACTATGACATTTAAATTTTAACCCAAATGTCTATTCAATATTCCATCAATTTAGTTTTGGCTATAACCAATCCTAGTCAGGGCCGCCGAGGGCCAGGTCGGGACCCGGGACAATTCTCCAAGTCAGGCCCCGCGACAATTTTATAACCAATTAGGCCTTTTTTAATATCTCATTTCTAAACAAAAAGGTTCTTTAAGCAAAAACTTCTCCTCCTCTTTACTGAATCTCTCTAAAAAAATGGTCTTCAAGCAAAAACACTTCTCCTACTCTTTACTGAATCTGTAAAAAAAAAGTTCTGCCCTCTTGTGCGAAACTGCTTGTCGGCCCTGATCCTAGTTAAAATAGACATGGCAATAATGTAATATAATAAGTTAATTGAAAGTAAGACCAATGCAGCATTAAAAATAAGAAAAAGAATATATTTGATAGATAAATCATTACTAGATTTATTATTGACGCAAGTTATAATTTTAACCAAATAATACAGAAAATAAAATTAAAAATAACATCCAGTTATTTTTATGACCCAGGATTGATTTTAACCAAATTTTTACAAAATAGACACCTTAAATATATTATTTTTAAAATATTATGTACTCACCTAGTTGCTTAAGTATTTGTATTTTATTGTAGATTCTATTTTTGGTCTATTATCGATAATGGCTCTCTGTCAATCACCGTAATGACTTGTTCATCGCCAGTTCAATGGTCTTTCAAAATAAACCAAAACAATTCTCTTGGTAAGCTGGAATTTATTATCAGAAAAAATATTCAAATATTTTTTAGTTTTGTGAACGAGGAACTTATATCACTTATATTACTGATGCCTTTTTTAGATTCCTTTTCAATGCCTTGGACAGTAAATGACACTTCAACTTTAAATTTTAACTCTGCCAAGGGATTATATAGATTAAATTTTATTTCTGTTACGAATGACACCTATTTACATATATACATCAGTACTGAAGTTGGAGGACCGCTTGTTTTAACAGAAACGAAATCATCAAAAATGTACATACATAAAAGAAGAAAGAAAATAATAGTTAAATGGCACCCGAGGTAAGAATTTTTAAATTTATTGGCATATAAATCCAAATTTAATCTGAAAATTCAAATGTCAAATTACAAACAATGATAAAATGTAATAGTGATATTAATTTAGTTTGAAGTGCTATGAAGAAAATGGTAAGTTCTTATAAGAGTTATTGCTTCGCTGACAATAGCAAGAAATTTGTACTAATATTAGACATTCTGGTTTAATGCTATAAGACACAATTTTAAAGAAATTACCATAAATTTTTTTATGTGCAAAGAAAATAAGTGGCACTAGCCCTGGGTTAGCATACTGTTAAGCTGGTTTTTGGTATCTCAATATATTTTAACTCAACTTTTACAATAACTATACAATTGATAAAATTAACGTATAACGTCTATCATAAAACTGACTGCCTGACGCGACGTCAGGATCACCGACTTATATGACTTGCTTTCACCTTCTCGAATCTTCTCGAACTGTGCAAATTTTTCTTGACGTGGAATAATATTTCTCGAATATTCCCCCTTCTTCTTTTACTCGTACCTTTACTTATGATCGCAGCACGCTGCAGGACGCTGCGTAACATTACTCCATGCTCTCTGGTTATTCGCCCCAAATAATTTGATTGCTGGTACCTGGTTACAACTAACGGCAAGGATCCGGACCACGGCATGGCGCTAACTTTCCAATGTGAACTACCTTGGATTTACTTCCTGCTGACAGCTGAATGCGGTAGATTAGGTCGATGATTTTTCTTAAGGCCGTCGTAGGGGCTTTCCCAGTTCCGTTGCGATTTCTGACAAAATCCTCCTCGGTGCTTGGGATTGCACAGCCGTACCGGGTCGCCTCTCTCAAAATGTGTCCCAGTGGCACTCCTGTCGATTCTAGCTTCTGCTTTATCACTGTTGGCTTTCAGTCAATCCCGAGCTAATCCGTAGACCTTTGTCCTGCCATTGCATGTATCACATTTTTTACACCAATCCGTTACATCCCGTCGGCAATTGACCCAATAAAATCTTTCCCGAACTCGTGCCAGCATCCTTTTAGGACCAAAATGTCCTCCCGAACGGCTACAACGAAGCTCCTCCAACACATACCATTTGGCAGGCTCTCCCACTTTCGGTGCAATAGGTCATCGTGAAGATACAGGGAATCCCACTGAGTCCAATATCCTTTAATAACTCCACTGTATTTGGCTATCTTTTGTCAAGTAGGTGTAACTTTATTTTTGAGCCATTCTCAGACAACTTTCAAGTCATTATCTTTCTTCTGTCCCTTTCTCAGGCTTTCAAGGGTGATTTCTTCATCATCACCCTCTGGTTTGATAGTGATTGCCCGAAGAGTAACTTTATCAACCGGTCCTTCCCGTTCTCTGAGCCCCTTACTGTACCGGCATTCTCGTTTTAAACAGGGTCGCCTGGAGAGAATGTCTGCCTCTACGATGCTCCACTTCTTGATTATTGATAGAAAGCCGGCTCGGTGTGAATGACTGGCTTCTTCGGGATGCATATCTGCTGTGACTATTTCTTGTTAGACTTTATGACGGGCTTCGTAAGATTTATCTATGTGACTTGCCGACCTAATTCTCTGATTCTCGATTTATAGAACGAGCCCTGCTTCTACAGGTTCTTTGAATATGCCCGATTCTTCCACAATTAGAGCATCTCCTGCTTTCATTTTGACTGTTTCGTTGCATATTTTGCAGGATATTTAAGTTTGCTAGAGGGTAGGTTGGAGGATAGCATTAGTATTGGCCTTCTCACTTACCTGTGATTTAATGTATCTTACTTTTGCGCTAGAAGATCTGAATATGAGTTTTACCACTTCATATTCCTGAGCTGCAATCAGTTTTTCCCTTGGCGTCTTGTGATGTTGTACACGAAGGGCTTGCTGCATTTCCACATCTTTTAGTCCATCAATGAATGCCTGCATGCCAACATCTTCTTGGAAATCTTTGGGCGCCTCTGGATAGGCCAGATGAATCAATCGTTTTATATCGGCCTTGAGTTCCTGTAGACTCTCATTATGTTTCTGGCTACGGACCTTTAGCTGGCTTTGGAATTCCCGTTTCAAATTCTGCTGACCATACCTTGTCTTGGCTTGGACGAGACACGAATAACTGAGTTTCCCTTGAGGGAGTAACTGTAAAACGGTTGCTGCCAGTCCTTGCAGTGACACTATCAATGCAGCCGCCATCTCTTCTTCAGCCCAACCATTGGCTCTAGATGCAGCTTCAAATTATTAAAGGCGATACGTTTCCCATGTTGTCTGACCGTCAAACGTGGGTGGCTTAATGATTTTGCTAGTAAGGCTTTGTGAAACAGTTTTGAATATGGCTACCCCGTTAACGGTGACCGGAGGTATTTTTAACTCCACTTAGTATATCTTGATTACACTCTGATGTACTATCTTTAAAATCGGCTGTAAGATATTTTAAAACAGTGCAAAATTCGAATAATCTTAATATCCGTTTCAAGGAAGAGGTGAAAAATGTTTCGAATAAAATGTATCTGGAAAATTTGTATCGTGAATTGAAATTCTAAACAATTTTTGATAAGATGGGCCTTACTCAATATATTCGATAACTTTACTAGTTATGTGTTGGACTTATCAGATACTTTTTTTTAGTTTAGTTGATCCACAAAATACTGAATATTGTTTGGTTATTCATAACAAGAAAATTTATAAAACCCTATGTAGCGCCCAGTTAGATAAATCTGGAATATTATCATCTAACTTAAATTTCAAGAAATCCAAAGTATCATCCCAATTACTGACTGGCCAGATACTAGGACCTCAAATGTCAACAAAATTTGGTAAACATTTTTTTATTTTATTTTTTATTAATAATATCAGTTATATCACATTTATGTAGCTAGGTAAAATTAAAAAGTATTTACCTGCGTATACAGTACGAGTATATTACTAAAATAAAATGTACATTTTAAAATTTACACACTTAAAATGTGTAAAAATGTTTGTTAAATTATGCGTACACTGACTTAGTTATAATTGGACACCAAACGAGTCGTTATATTTGTTGCTAAATATTGTTCACTTCATTTCAATAACACCCTACATTATAACATCAATTATAGAGGGTGGCTCAAATGTGTGGAATAATGAGTGTAACTTGAAATATTTGAGATATTAAAAAATAATTTTAATAAAAGTTGTTTTGTATTGCCAACGCTAGCGTGTACTTAAACACTCCGATTATTTTTCATTTTTTAATATTATGAAAGATTTCAGGAACCGATGCTTATCCAATAATAGCCTGTATTGGTCAGAAACTTCAGTTCGCTTTTAGTAATCCCAAAATGGATGAGACCTACTACTTTTCACTTTTTGCTACCAATAGGCAGACTAATTTCACCTATCAATATGGTACAATATCAACAAATGGTCGCTTAAAGCCCATTACACTTAAAGATGGAAAAGCGATGTTTAAAAATTTAAAGAAAATGGATGGGGATGCATTATTCAGATATAAGGTAACAATTTCTTATTTCCAGCTTGACAAAATTGGTTGCTTCCTGCCAAAATATTTTTGCATCCGTTTCTTACTCTTTGAGTCGAGGTCGAATTTTTAAGGCTTTGTCGATTTACATAGCATTAACGTCATTAATATCATTCTCTGATCTTATATTTTTTTTGTTGTTCATAGATTGAATTTTCTTGTATGATTTTATTAGATACTTAGAGTTTGTCGCTCATAGAATCTGTTAAATGTATCCTTCTGTCGCAAACGATCACTTTTTTTTTCATGTCGATTTAAATATAAATCAATGTCTAATACATTTGATAGTAATTCAGACGTGTCTTTGGAACGAGAAGCCAGAACTTTTAGAAATTACTCTATTTCATATGGAATTTTATGACAACTTCTTCATTCACGCATCTGCTACGTTCATACTGATATAAAAAGGTTTATATTGACTATATTCAAGCTGATTTGTTATATTATTAAGAATGGAACACATAACAACTGAAAATTATCTGATTAAAAATAAGGCCATTAAACAAACGGTACTTGGGTAAAATATTACTCGTTTCCGAAACAAAGGGTGTTAAAGATGAAAATAAAAATAATAATGACTATTTTTTTTTCACAGCATAATTTTATTAAATTTGGTAAACATTTTTGGTGTCACAAATACACACCTATCAGCAAAACAATCAGTAAAATAAACCTTGCCAATGGCGTACGGCATGGATGAATATGTTACTATTCATCCCCGCTTAATTTTACGCCACTGTCCAAAATCCTATTTGAACTATACTTTTACATGTTTTTTAAATAAATCGTGTACTTTTTATGGGAACTCATAAAGTGATTGGTTGTCAAGATATTCACACTCAAATGTGGGGGTGGCACAAAATTGATCGAAAAACATTTGATCAAAATGAAGATTTGATCGAAAATACATTTTGTCGAATGGCATTTGATCGAAAATACATTTCATCGAATAACATTTGATTTGAAGATATATTTTATCGAATAACAATAGATTAAAAATTAACATTAAAGAAAGTAAAATAAAAGATTCAAACGACACCATGCAACCGTCCGTCTAATCCCAACTACCGGGGAAACTAATCTCAGCTGCTATCAAATTAGGTACTAGTGGCACATTTTTCGATACTCTCGAAGGTAGCAACCTCGTTTAACAAATTTTATCCTAACAATACAGTCAATTTAAAAATTAATATTTTAGAGCTAGACGGTTATTAATTCTCATTGAGATTAAAGCATTGTGATTAATTCGCACAAAATATTATAAAAAAATGAAAAAAATAAATAAATAACTAATTCACTTAACCTGTGCTATTTAAATTAAACTGATTGCTCTCGCACAGGTTAGGTGCGTTAATAAAGCTTTTTTATTATAAAAAATTAAATTAAATTAATTTATCTAACCCATGCGGCCTGCAGCCGTCGCGGTTGCCTCGGAAAAAAATCATAGAAAAAATAAAAAAAATTGCTAATTAACTAACCTGGAGAACTAACCTGGAGCCCTCGAAGGTTGCTTCGCAAAAAGTTTACACGAAATTTTTTTAACTAATTTACCCAACCTGTGCGGCTTGGATCAATTTAAT
Source organism: Psylliodes chrysocephalus (assembly GCA_927349885.1). Classification (NCBI taxonomy): domain Eukaryota; kingdom Metazoa; phylum Arthropoda; class Insecta; order Coleoptera; family Chrysomelidae; genus Psylliodes; species Psylliodes chrysocephalus. The sequence continues at coordinate 9,659,500 of OV651816.1, forward strand.
TTTAACTGATTGCTCTCGCACAATTTAGGTAATTTTATTAAGTTTTATTTAAACTTAACTAACTTACCTGACCTGTGCGGTATGAAGCCGTCGCGGTTTGCCTCGCAAAAAAAATTAAAAAAATAAGAAAACTAAAAAACTTAACTAATTTACCTAATCTGTGCTATTTAAATGTAACTGATTGTTCTTGCTCAGGTTAGGTAAGTTAGTTAATTTTTTTTTTATTTTTTCTTTTTTTGTTTATTTGTTTTTTCCAACCAACCAGCGATGACTCTAGGCCGCACCTAACCTGTTTTAATTAACTAGTTTTAATTTTTTGTATTTGGTTTTTTGATCAATTGCTTTTTCTATCAAATCTATTTTTGATCATTTTTCCTTCCGTTCTTTATTCTTTTCGGGCATTTTCCTTTTCGATCAGTTTTCTTTTCGATCATTTTTATTCAATAAAATGCATTCGATCAAATGTTTTCGATCAATTTTGTGTCATCCCAAATGTGAATATTTTTCATTTTATTTGATTAGGCATACGTTTTAGGTGTCATAAGATACACCCATCAGCAAAAAAATAGTTAAATAAACTTTGTCAGTGACGTACGGCATGGGTTTAAAGTTTACGTCACTCTCCAAGAACTTACTTGGATTTTAAATTTTTTGATGTTTTTTTTTTTAAATAAATTATGTACTCTTGTTGGGAATTTATAAAAAAATCCAAAATTACAAAATTAATAAATAAATGAAAATGAAGAATAAGAAAATGGAAACTAATCTCAGCTGCTATCAAATTAGGGCAAATTTTTCGATAATCTCAAAGATAGCAACCTCGGTTAACAAATTTTATCCTAACAATACAGTCAATTTAAAAATTAATATTTTAGAGCTAAACGGTTATTCATTCTCATTGAGATTAAAGCATTGTGATTAATTCGCACAAAATATTATAAAAGAATGAGAAAATTAAAAAAAATAACTAATTTACTTAACCTGTGTTATTTAAATTAAACTGATTGCTCTCGCTCAAGTTAGGTGCGTTAATTAATCTTTTTTATTATAAAAAATTAAATTAAATTAATTTATCTAACCCGTGCGGCCTGGAGCCGTCGCGGTTTTCTCGGAAAAAAATCATAGAAAAATTAAAAAAAAAAATTACTAATTAACTAACCTGGAGAACTAACCTGGAGCCCTCGAAGGGCAAAGGTGAATATTCACTTTATGAATTCTCAATAAGAGTATTTAAAAAATATCAAGAAGTTTAAAATTATAATCCAAATTGGTTTTCCGAAAGTGGTGTTCAATTTGGAGGGGTATTATTAATTCATGCCGTACACCTTTGGCAACGTTTATTGAACTGACACCTAAATATTTTGCCGAATGTAGTAAAATTATACCGAAAAATAAAAAAATTATAAACAAAAATATTTTTTTTATTTTTAGGTTTAACACCCTGTTTGTTTAATCGTCTTATTTTTAATCAGATAATCTTCAATTGCTCTGTATCCCATTATTAGTTAAACCAACGTTATCCAATTCTTTTAAACGTCTTAGAAATTTTTAGTTTTAGCATTCTCTTAACAGGATAGCATTTTTGATTTTTCCAGAAAGTATATGAGAAGGTTGTTTTGATAAAGACATTTTTATTTTCTACTTTATTGAAGTTCATAGTTCACAAATGAAACAACATAACAGCTTTTCCTTCAGCTAAGAAGACGAGGATGGACTAACCGTAATGTAATTTCTTCTAATATTTTTATAACAGTATACCAAATTTAGTTTTGCCATAATCCAAATGTGATGTATTTTGTTATATTCTTTGCAGATCTCCTTATAAACTTTTTTTGTAAGAGAGGAAAATGCTTTATACACACCGGACTCTCAGTAGTGACTGGACTCCCACCCACTAAAATCCCCTCTGAAAATCCTTCTTTACCACGGAAGCATCTGTAGGATATACCTTCGCGGTAAAGATGTGCTCATTCTGTTTTTTTTTAATATTATTAATTTATGCCTTTGGCTCGATGTTTTCTTTTCTCCTGTTTTTTCTTCGCCATTACTTTTTTAACATACATTTTTTTAAGATACCTGATGGCTATTTTATATCCAGATTCCAGACATCTTTATATAGCTCCTTGGACAGCGTTTTCTATTTTTCTTTTTTTTTTGTTTTGTTTATGCGTTTGACCAGCTCCTTTTTCTTCCGTGGATTTTTCGTCTGGCAGCGTTTACATTGTGCTCTAAGGTCTTCGATTTCCACCGTCCACCAATAGGGTATTTTGGATTCCCTTACTTAAAGGGTACAGTTTTTTTACTATCCGGCCAATTGTTTTCGTAAACGTTCCTACACCTAGATTTGATATGTTTGGTATCGATCGCACGTCTTTCTTAAATCTTCCTTTTTGGAAGAGAAATCTTCTCCTTTCGGTGCTGCGTTTGGGCGGCCTTGCTTCAGAAATTTCATATAGGATGTAAATAAAGTCCCCTGCAGAACTTTCCAACTAGCTATTTGTTTATAGATATTATTGCGAACTCTTACTCATTACTACGTTTGGCTCCACTATTATTAAAATATCTACCAAATTTTTGTGCGTAATAATGTCCGTCATATCGTGTGCCAACCTAGTCCTTCAGAGATTTATTTGTTTCTGTTCATTTTTTTTGCCTGCCGTTGGGCCCATTTTTCTCTCCTCTCTTGCTTCTTTTAGTACCTGTTTGAATTTTAAACATTTAGTTTGGTCGTTTCTGTTATCGTATTCTAGAGTGATCGAAGTCCTCATTTCCTGCATATGTCAGATCTGTCGATATCAAAGCATTTGGACGTATGGTATCCAAACATTAGGCATCTATAACACTTTAATAATAAGATTATTTCTCTAATAATGCAGCTTAATCAACCTATGTTGATTCTACCTAGGTTGATTAGGCTTCTTGCTATGCCTGGAGGAGCAATCATTGTCGCTGTGTGGCCTCCAAATCTATTCAGTCTTAATATTATGTCTGTCTTTATACCTTTTAAATTTAGGTCCACGTCTATAGTATCCTCTATAGCCCTATCTTTGTTCGCTTTATCTGTTACAACATCTATGTTGTAGATGTGTAAGACTATCTCGTCTCTTTTTAGGTTTACCTCTGTTCCTTGGACGTTGTCTAAAATTGCCTTTTTCAAAGCGGTGGCCTTACATTCTCCTCCCTTTATTTCCAAAAGGACGTCTCTCTGGGTCATCTTGATGTTTTGAATCTCTATTCCCACGTCTCCTGGGTTGACTAGGCTCTTTATATATTTGACTGCGTACAACTCTCCACTCTTCCTAATAAACAAACGTTCTATCTTTTCCCTATTTACTTTTCTACCCACTTATATATTGATATGGGTCCCTGCCAGTACGTACTTTTTGAATATAGTCTGTATTTACATTATCCCTGCTACAATTTGGATGGTATATACCATTTTGCCTCTAAAGCCTGTTTCAGTTCTTCGACTAGACTGAATACTTCCCTCACGTCTGTTGCTTTCTAGTCTTTCAGCGGTACGACGAATATTGTCTTCCTTTTTTCACGGAGTCTCCGTTTTTACTTATTGTCCATGTCTTTTGGAGCTCATGTAGTCCATACGATCACTATTTGGTCCTACCAGTTCCTTTGCCTGCGGGAACATATCGAACACTTCTTCCACCATCTTATCTTCAATATTGTGTTTGGGTATTTGGGTTCTAGAACCACTACTATATCCTTATTTCCCATGGTATATAGCTCCCTTGTTTTGTTTCTGTTCTTTGAAATGCTCCCTTGGACCATTCTTAATCTATTATGTCAAGGAGTTCATTAATCCCGGTGTCCTTTTTTAGTCTTTCATCTTTTCTTTGATTTGCTTTTTCTTTTCTTTTTGTGTATTTTGTTTTTCTTCCAGGCTCACCTGTGTGCCTACTGTAGCCATTTCCTTTGCCCTGGGTTCAGGGACTTCTTGCATCCTAGCCTCGTCTTTCTTTTGTTCGTAATTTTGGAAGACCCTCACTAGTTTTTGTGCTTCCCTCTCCAGATTTTGCACTGCTTTTTTTATTTCCAGTTTTGTGTTTACTGTTTCCGAAGTCCTTTACCAGGTTTTTGCATATTTTCATCATTACCTTTACTTGGTTTTCAAGGAGTTCGAGTTCGTTAGACTTTTCAAATATCCTTTTTATCTCTGTCTGTGTTATTTTTATTCATTCTCTTCTTTTTTTTTGCTTGTAGCGCATCATTAGCTTCATAGTCCGCTCCTATATTGACTCGTTTTGGAGTACGAAAAAATTTCTCTATCCCTCCAATGCTGTGCCTTTTTGGTGTATCCATATTTTCCAGAGTTTTAAAGATGTTCATTGTCACCTCTGTTTTTTCTTTTTCTATGTCATGTGGTGGTGTCTTATTCACTTTTGCTTTCGTACCAAAAGCTTTTTCCTCTTGTTTACTTTTGAAAACAGATTCACTGCTTCCAGCGCCTTGTTCTACAATCCTCTGTCTATTCTTACGTCCCCTCGTTTCCTATTGTGTTTAAATTAATTTCATCCAGCTAGAATCCCACGAGTTGGGAAGAAGTATATGTCCAGCGGGGCAGTGGTCCCCTATCCCGCTTAACCTTGCCCCACGTATCCTCAGCACCACCTTAGCTCTGTGGCATTTTTCTCAGGTTTTTTTCTCGGGGCTTTAAGGTGCCTGTCTTTATGTGCCAATTTTAGTCCGTTTCGGCTATTTGATTTGACCGGTACCACCCATATCTGGGAAGCATTCCCCTATCCTACCACCCGAAGATGCGCTGGATGGGAGATTGGAAACTTCACACCAGATCTCGTTATAACCTAAGAACCTAAAATAATACCCACTATTAGCTAAGAATGTGAGTTAATAGTGGGAGTTTTTACTTCTATAAGTTATTGGTGGTTTAGTTTTTACCAATCTTCTATTATAATACTTAATGATTGTCTTATTATGCTTTTGGCGTGCATTTCCATATTATTCTTCCGTGCTGGATATCTAATATTTTATTTAGTACTGCATGGTTATGTAGATATTCCACACACCAGTTCAGCACTTATCAAGTTTCCTTCTAAAACTTTATATTTTCAAATTGGACATGCATTTATTTAAAATTTATAGTTAGTTTTGTTAATAGGTTCCAAGAAATAGCGACAATACACTCAAGATATTCGTTGCGTCTTGTGATTCTAAAATAAAAGTTAAAATATCTAAAAAGGAGAAGGTGCTATTAACAAAAAACGTTACCAAGTATAGCATTATATCTCTAAATTCTGTAGAAGTTGGAACACGATACAACGTTAGGATTATACTAAATAGTCAAGATATCGATAATAATTCTGTCATACAGGTAATGTTTTTACGTCATTATTAAAATAGCACAAACAAATGTGTCATCAGCTTTTACTTTAAAGAGTATTTAGATCAGGTTTATGAAAATAAATTAATTATTTTATTTCAATTACATGAATGAAATAATTGATTGAAATTAAAAATATCTATAAAATAAAGAAAGAATAAATATTGTATGGCATGGCAATTGTAATGCAATGGGACTAAATTGGCAGCAATTATAAGGCGATTTTAAATCAGTTACTAGAAATGTGACCAAGTCAAGTGTGGTCAAGGTTCTTACGTCATTATAATGACGTTCTAATAATCTGATTTAAAAATGTTTGGTTTATATTGACACTAACTTCACAATGGGTATAACACTGGCAGATATCATGAATTTTTATATGTGTGTTATGTAAGATTTGTTCTTGAATTTGTAAGGATAAAAAATAAATTTGTTTTGTTTACTGATCATGGATGAAGAGAAAATTGGTATTATAGTTACTTTGGCCTCTGAAATTTTATCAAAACTTTAGCCATATTCATTAATAAATCCGACCTTGAAAATAAATTGGCTATTCATTTGCAGAAACCTTAAATGCGTCCATATCTAGGTACTCAGCCAGGGTTGCCAGACGTCGCGCTTCAGGCGTAATTGTCCCGCTTTTTAACTTGCTGGCACGCGTTACGCCAAAGTACAAAAATGATCCGCATTTCACCTTATTGCTACGTTTTTTAAATTTAAAGTTATGTACAATGATATTTTTGACAATGTTTGACCTGTTTTTGAGAAGCTCAGAAAAAGGAATCTGATGGTTTAAATAAATATAAGCGGAGGACCTTTTTTTAGATCTCTACAAAAAAAGGAGCTTATTTTATAAAAATACCTGTTTTTTTAACCTGATACCTACCCTATCGTCACCATTGTCCCACTTTTCCCTTTCGTAAATCTTTCTTTCTATTTTACAAATAACACAACCAAACAATGATTGAATAATTAAAAAGTAAAAGTTTTACATTTGTCATTTCATTTGACATTTTATACCTGTGATGACCACGTTTTTACTGTAGTCATGTTAAACTTGACTATTTCAAGACAATATTCAATATGACGTCATTGTTTTTGATTTATATCAGTGTAGTCAATCATATTTAAGACATAGTATCTGATTTAAAATCGCCTATTGTTATCTCGCTACTATGAAGACTGGAGATAAGGAGGCGAATCGGCATACTCAAAATATGGTCCCAAAAAACGCATGCTAATTGAGTTTCTATAATTAACCGCATGGGCGCTGGTACTGCATACGGTGTTCAAAATACATGGCTTCTTATGGGAATTAAACATAATTTTATCAAAATAATAAAAATAAACTTGTTTATAGCTAAATAAAGCACAAAAAATACTGTTGTATTTATTTTTGAATAAGTCTTGCATGTTTTAATTGATAAATTATTTAATTTGATTTATATAAAATACAAATTAAGTATGTATGACCAAATTCAAAAAGGTTTCTTAAATGCTGAAATTTGATAGTACAATTTTGTGGCAATTTTTTTTTTTTTTTTAGTTAAACCAATATATATAGTTTTAAGAGCAAAATAAAACACAGTGAACAGATTTTTTATTGTTGTAATACAAGTATAAAGGTATATTTGGGAAGGTACATGGTATTACCTCATCCTTTAATTTCAGCTTTCCCCTTTTTATTTTGCTAACATCAGTAAAAATAGTCTCATAATATATTCTAAAAAGTATAGAACAGCATCATCTCTAGAAAGTGCTTTATCGGCATTAGGAACGATATATATGCTGCCACTGTCCTAAATGTTTAGTATCCTATAAAAAACATTTACAATGACACAATTGGGGTACAAAAAAATAACACTAGCAACTCTTTATCTAACATTAAAACTCTGTAAAAAATAAATTTTCTTTTCTAGTAAGTTAAATTTAATGCATAATTAAATAAGTCAGCATCTATGACTGTAAAATTTTATATTATAGAAACTTGTAATAAAATAAACTACACTTCGTAAGATACATATTATGACTAGTTTACAATAAATATTATTTTCTTCAAAAGGAAAGACTCGTATTTCGTGCAAAACTTTTTAATTAATAAATGCAAAGCGCTTTCGGCATTGTGCCATCATCAGTGCTTATTGTCCACAAACAAGCATATCCACCAAGTTCTTAGTCATCCTCGCTCCAAATTTAAATATTTCTGGAGATTCACAACTTGCTAAATCATAATTATTACTATTAGAAATATTTTCAAATTTTAATTGATTTATACATTCAATTTTATTTTTAACCGACTGTTTATAAAAAAAAAATAAAAATAAAAATGAATGTATAAATCAATTTAAATTTGAAAATATTACTAATAGTAATAATTATGATTTAGCAAGTTGTGAATTTCCAGAAATATTTAATTTTGGAGCGAGGATGACTAAGAACTTGGTGGATATGCTTGTTTATGGACAATAAGCACTGATGATGGAACAATGCCGAAAGAGCTTTGCATTTATTAATTAAAAAGTTTTGCACGAAATACAAGTCCTTCTTTTTGAATCTAAACTACGTGCATACAGTTGTCAACCTTCTTTGGTTATTTTAATAAATATCATATTTAGACATGAATACATTATTTTACTAACATTAGAAGCTTTAAAAAGACATTGAAGTGATTTTTTCTTGTGTTTTACATTTGATTTTTATCCTGTTTTACAATCTGAAACGACGTAAATCTTGCTTTGATGTTTTTTGTCACTCATGTTACTTGTACTCAGGTACTTTTTTCACATTATTTTGATTCTTTTCACCAATTTTTTAAAAAATCACTTCATTTTACATTGACTTACATAGAAAATTGACACTGACGTCATTCAACATGTCAACTACAGTCAATTTCGCAAACTTTATAAAAAGGACAGAAATTTGAAATTTTACCATTGCCGATTCGTCTTCTTCTCTCTAGTCTTCATACTCGCTACAACGTGTGACTAGGATGTCCGTGATCATGCGAAGCGAGTAGAATAAGATCTGTATGTAATATTTAAAATAATTGAAAGACTTTTTTATTTCAGATTCTTGCTTCATCGAGAAAAGACTTCACTTTATCATTTCCTCTTATGCCTTCTGATACACGGATTAGGGAATACGAATCTTTAAAAACATGTAATAGCGTTACAATTGGTTGGTATGTACCACCACAAACGCAATTTCAACACTATTATTGTTTTTTAGTAAAAGAAGGCCAAATTTTGGATATTAAAGAGGAGAGAGGTTTAAATCAATGTGATATTCAGAGGGCAACGAGGGCATCAGATTTTGTGCTTCAATATTGTAAATATCTAGATTATAGAGATCAGTAAGTTATATTTTATACTGTATTAAAGTCTACTAAAATTATTAATTTTGCAAAATATTATGAAGGTTCTTCTCAAAAAGATTTGGAGAACATTTGTTCATTTACAAAATTCGTCGTTTATTTTTTTAAAACGACAGTAACACTTAAACTGGACTAACCCAGGGAGGTATTGTTTATGGAAATTTGGGTCGATCTTTTCATCTCTGTGTAAGGCTACATGTAAGTTTACTTGACAGATTAACAAACAATAGCCCTATAGTTTAACCAGCAAGTAGTTACTTTCAACTTTACTCAGAGGTGAAAAGACTGGCCCTTAATATTTTAACTACCTGTATGTAGATTTATTGGAATTACGGGGTGGTCCAATAAGTATCTCAGAAACGGTCAAAGGTAATAGGTTCAGAGGCGGCTCGTGGCATAGTCTACGAGGAGGCTACTTTTGAAAGGCACGCCCTTTACAAAATACAAAAAGCAGAAATACTACATTGTATTTTAATAGAAATATGTATTTGTATTAAGTATATAGGGTGTGCCAACCTTCTCGTACTCTAGATCACGAGCCGCCTTTAAATAGGTTGGAACTATGGACTGTAGAAGTAATGAGAACTATTTCTGTTTACAAAAAGTGTCAATCAAAATAAGTATGAAAATAAGATGGCGCTACTGTACCAGAAGGACGCTGAAAGTTGTGACAATCGATAATTCAGATCAGACAATCACACCAAGATGTCTTAGTTTTATATAGATTGCTCATTAATATGTAAATAGTACATTTCAAAGTACACTTTTTCATTGTTTTCCAATAACTTGTAAAGTTGTAGTTATTTTAGTTGTTAATTTAGTACTTGTATATCTTTTAAAGCAATGCTCTGATGATAATGACACAACTCCGCAGGGTTTGAATAGAACCTGATGTAGGATCTGGTCAGACTAGACGTCGATTTTGGCAGGATACGCTACTTTAGGTGAAAATGTACTTCAGTTCACCGAGATATACCTTCTATAACTCTATAACAGAACAAAGAAAAGAGCCGAAAGTGCTGTGTATGATTCATATCTACACCGACGGTTCTAAAGCAAAACAAGGCTCAGGATGTGGAATATACTACAGATCCTGAAACCTAAACATAAGATGAGCTGAGACCAATTGTGCTAGTGTAATTTAAACAGAGCTCACGAAGATTCTTAAAGCAGCAACAGAAGTTACCAAAAACAATCACTGTAATGAACATGCTTGTCTATACAGATAGCAGATAAGTACTGGTCACCCTGGACCGACTACGAATTTACTCAGAGTTAATACTAAAATGTCAGGAAGATTTAGTCGAAAAATCCATTAAGCCTTGGTTTCTTTGAACACTTCGTCGCGGTGAGCGGACAGTCCGTCAACCGTCGCGTTTTGACGATTTTATCCAACCAGAGTATTTAAATGGGAATGGTTTTATTGAATCCGCTTAGCTGAGCAGGACGGCGTCATGCCGCTGATTTGTCGCGAAGAGTCGGTTGATATCTGTTGAGTTTGATATCAGCGGAATCGTCGGCGTGTGCGGAGACTATATTGTTATTAATTTTAAAACAATAAGTGACAAATTTACACATACAGATGACATCATGACTTTATTTTTAGATTTCTTGGAAATTATGTCCTTTATAAAACTCAACATGAATTCAAAAAGATCTGTAGAAAGTCTAAAATACTCCCTAAATTTGGTTTCATTTCCAAAAAGCATCCGCTGCACAGTGATATTAAAGGCACCTTCTGTATCGCGACACAAAAACAACTCATCCACTGGCTTATTGGAAACTTTGACGGTTGCAATTGCCAGTACCCCTTATTCTTCCTCTTCCAAAAATATTAACAACGCAAACAATTTATTTGCATCCATTTCAGTACCTTTCGTTTACATTCATAATACATAAACAGCACGTACAGACATAGAGAAAGTATTATTTTCTATATTTTTTAACAAACCACCTCGGGCGAAAATTGCTGTCCTCAGCGGTCGACGGACTGTCCGCTCACCGCGACGGAGTGTTCAAAGAAACCAAGGCTTTAACAATACGGTCACGTTAAGAAGGATTAAACGTCTCGCTACATCAAAAGGTAACCGTCTTGCTGATTCACTAGTCAAGAAGGCAACCAACCAAATACTTTTTGGATCGGACACTTCTATTGGACTGACAACATCGGTAGTGACAAACCTAATTAAACAATATGTTCTTGTGTAATTCAAGGAAAAATGGAATTAAACAAGAAGCTTTAGAGTTGACAGGGAGCTTTTAAGTTACCCTTGTAACGTGCCTATTTGCCAGCTCAAAATACTAGATTTTAAATTCGAAGTACCTCTGTCTGTTGTATCCCCAGCCCTGTGAAAGTTCTCCTAATATCTTAATTTTGCGACTAGGTAGGCCTTCTCCAACTAGTCGTCTCTTATACGAAACTAGTTTAAAATATCCGTTTTTTATTCCTTCCAAGCACTGTTTGTTCTATGGTCCCGTGGCTAAAAAATCTATTCGAACCGCTCTGCAGCAGGAGGTACTTTTCAAACGTAGCAAATAATAATAATAAATAAGGAACTCGTCCGAATATGGACCATGCATTTAATATGGGCCACACAGATAATTTATAATGTATCTATTTCTATGTAGCTCAAATTGGACGGTGTTTTCTTAAAATTTTTAACATCTACTCTTTAGTAGCTCTCAGGTAAAAATGATTGTGTTTATTTTTGTCGATTTCGAAATATAATCAAAGGTAAAGTTTACAAGTATAATTATTATATTTCTGTTAGTATATTTAAACTACTTTTTTAGTGCAATGCGATCGCAATACTCATACATTTTATAATTCTAATTGATTTCTGGTTTATTTAGAAAATTTTGAGTTACAATCTCACTTTTATTATATCATAGCCATGTTGAAATATGGTCCTCTTCATGGGTTTTCAATATGGGCCAGGGGTCATATTGGGGACACGTTACTTTAATTTAACTTTTAACTGGTAAATATGCCTGAATCATCCATTCAAAAATAGAAAATATGTGTGCAAAAACGTAAGGAAGATCTGGAGTAAACGAAGCAGAAAAATGCTGCAGCCATACTACAGATAAAACGGATTTAACTGAAATATCCAGTAACTTCAACAATTCTTCTAGTTGTGAACTGGAACCAGAACCCCAAGAAAGCACTTCAAAAAATTTTGTTTTTTGTTGTGCAAATATTTATTTTTTGCTTTTAACATGATTTTAGTATATGGCCCATATTCCAAACCGTCTTGTCCGGTTTACCAAAAATACATTTTTTTCTATTTTGTCCAGTAAAATGTATTTATTTTAGGATAAACTAAAAATCTTTCTAAAAGTCTATCTACTGTTGTTGCAAGATTTTTCAGTACATTACATTCTCATTTTAGTCAAAACAAGGCAGAAATTTCAGAATATAAGAAAAGGGGGGGCTATATTCGGACTAGTTCCCTTAATATTAATAATAACAAACACTATTTGAAGATGAAAATTTTTTTTATTTTTTTTTATTTTTTTTTTAAATATTTCTTTTGTCCTTCATGTCTCTTACCTGTCTCTTACACCACCAGGGTATACCTATTTTTCACACCCCCTTAATTATAATAATGTTTGAATGAATATCAAATTTTACCCACGAAAAATCTAATTTCGAATTTACCTAACTCTTTTTCAATTTCATTCGAAACATTTGGTATGTTACAATTATTAGTAAGTATCAAGGAAATCATCTAATAAAGTTACTTATAGCAGTTCCTACTGAAACTACTGTTTGTTCTGCAAGATTAATGAACTTTTCTTGTGATTGGTACCTCTTTAAAATCCAAAACCTTATGTCCCCAAATAAATTTTCCAATGCACCCTGATTTAATATGCTAAATTTTAATAATTCAACTTTTTTTCTTCGTCTAAATATAGCCCGTCAGATAGTGACAGGTTTAGGTGCCCCATTTTCGCATACAAGCCTCGAAGAGGGTTGAAAAGTACATCGATTTTAAGTAGAATAAAAGGAAATTTACGAGTAGCTGCTGAGGATAACACATGGAAAATTCGATTTTCCCTAACAAAACCAAATTTGTTGCCAATTTTTCCACGCAAGCCGTTTTCACTATATGATTAATTAATAGAACTAGGCTTCGGAAAACCGAAGGCTTTAATGTTGTAAGTAGCTAAAGGGTTGAAATAAGGGCGTAATCTTCTAAGGAAAAATCTAGATTTTGCCCGATTTTTCCACACAAGCCCATCGAATGTATGAAAACGTACGTCGTCATTAGTCCGAAAAACATACTTTCTTGAATGACTCGAATGTATGAGTCCATTTTGGGATCGGAAATTTTTTCTGATAAGGAAAATGAAATTTTCCATGTGTTATCCCCAAGAGCCACTCGTAAATTTTCCTTTATTCTACTTTTTAACCCTCTTCAAGGCTTGCATTCGAAAATAGGAAACCTAAATTGGTCACTATATCTAACGGTCTAATAACTCTACAATCCTCTAATAGGTAATGAAAAAGCGGGACACTGCCGTTTCAGCAAAAGGGCCACAAATTTTTTAGAGCAACGCTTAATTTTGTTAGAAATTTAACCAAAACTTAAAAATGAGGACAAAAAACAAAATATTCTTTATTAGAATAACAAAATAAACGCTTTACAATAAAACAACAGAAGACATCATTATTTATACACTAGATATAGGTTACTTAATGATAGGCGGTAATTCCAAGGGCGCATGCTTAAACTAAGTAGAGAAGTTTAACGATCGAAGTTAACTTGATCTTATTGTTAATTTTAATAAAAATAGTTATTTTTCCTCAAAAACGAAGTAAGATCAAAAAAGTTGTATTTTTAGCTGCTTAATCGAAAAAAATATATATAAAAGTTGAAAAGTCAGTGGCGTACATTTTTTTGTAAATATTATTCATAAGACTGCTCCTCATCGCGACGCCACTGAAACTCATAATTATCTGCTAGTCAGTGTAAACTTAGCGTCTTATCATAATGAAGAACACCGCCAAATTTCAAAAAAATGGAATAATGAGATATTAATAAAAAAACCTATTCCTTTTAAACTTTGACACCTGTATCTTGAAAACCAGACCTTTAAGAAACATTTTTATATAAACGTTTATACTTGAAATTGGTTCAGCAATGCGTCCTTGGAATCACAATCTATCATTAAGTAATACCCTGTATAAATAAACGTTTCAGAACAGCACATCAGAAAACATAATTATATATACCCTATACGGTAGTGGTCATAGAACATCTTCCAATACCCCTTGACACAAGTGTGTGTGAAAATTACAGAGAGTCAGCACTAAATGTTTGACCTACAATGCTTGAGAGGCCGGAAAAGTGTGCAAATAATACGGCCGAAAAAGTGTTGCATTTTCTGCGAGAGAGTGGAAAAGGCGGGAAAACCGGGACAATTTACGTGAAAACGGGACTTGGAATTATTTAAAAAAAAGGCGGGACAGATTAGCAAAAAGCGGGACTGTACCTCCTATGGCGGCACGTCTGGCAACCCTGCTAATAGCAGTGACTATTAGAGCTAGATGTAAGAAATTGTCAATCTCTGACCATTTCAAAAGCCCTTTACCAATGCTGCATGTAGGGAGATTTTTTGCTTAGCATACCTACCTACATTTTACTTTTTTTTCTATAAAATTAGGTCTATTCTGTAACAATTCCTTTATATTTAACGGCCTTTAAAAATATTTTCTTCTTTACTTCTGTCATTATTTAAATGGATCTTTAAAATACATTAGAGGACTATCTTAAAGAAATCTGTTTAAATAATGACAGAAGTAAATTAACGAATACGAATATATTTTTAAAGGCCGCCAATATTTTTAAAGACCGTTAAATATAAAGGAATTGTTACAGAATAGACCCCTATAGTACCTAGGTGGTAACTTTGTGCTGCACTTAAAGCTGTCTGTAAAGAAAACTCGTCTTTTACAAATTTTGTGTAATTGGACTATTATCACCTTATTTATATTAAAATATACACACAAATAACAAATGGATATAAACAATAGAACCAAACTACCCAGACAGCACAAAAATATTGCATAAATATTCAATGCATATCTCAACTGCATACTCCTATATTCCATGGATATGCCATATCCGCCATGGCATATGACGGGAAGATTGCAGGAATATTCAAGGTCACCATGAAACATATGCCCACGATATATTTTTATCTGCCAAAATATATGTATGGCATATTCTCTGAATTTACTGAGGATATCTATGTATGCCTATATTCATGGTATTTTGAATATTCATGGCATATTCAATTTTTTTTTGTAATGCCGTACCATAGTTTAGAAAATAAAACCCATACTTAAATACAAAATAAATTTTATTTTAAAAATAAAGCAAATTTTAAAAAATAAAACAATACATACATACATACAAAAAACTAAAAATTTAAATTTATTTGTTGAGGTTCTTCACGTACTTTTTTGCTAAAAAAAATTACATATAAGATATGTATATTTGTAAAATAGAAATATTTCAAAATCTTGAGAAAAACATTACAGTAATACTTACTTCTATAGCATTTTTGGGTCACTTTATTTATAGTAAAGGCCTCTACATTTTCCGTTGCCATTTGTTTACTGTGGATTTTCCTACACATCTCTAAAAAAACAAAAATAGGTTTACATAGTGCCTTGTCTGTAATTTTATTACGAATTGTCCATATTTTTATTTCCTCTTAACACTTTTATAATGATCAGTTACTTTATTACTAAGAATAGGTAAATCATTAGCCGTAGATGTCTTTGAATTAATATTATCCTATACAAAGAGAGCTGTTGAAATAAACTCAGATTCTTGAATTTTACACGAGTTTTTTCCTGGAGAAAAGAATAATGGTATTTTCTCGGAAGATTCAGTAAGAAGCTTACATTTTACACTCATCTGAAGCTAATGCTCTATCATTATTTGAGAACAAAAGATTCGTCTACCAATTGATTTACACTTCTTAAAAAATATTTATGATTTTAAGCACTACACTGATACTACAGAAGGGCCATATATTATAATTAATCAGACTTACCCCTTAGGTGGGTATATCGTGAGAAAAAACTATGGAGCGTAGAGGAAAGGAGAACAATCTCTGTATACAAAAAGTGTCCCTCAAAATGTATACAATTAAGATGGCGCTTCTGTGCCCAGGGGACGTCGACAGTCGATAATTCAGATCACACAATGACACCAATTATGTATATAGTAATAAATATTGCTCAACCATAAAAAACTAAAAACTACACCGTGAAAAGTGACTGATCGTAGAAGAGTAAGTGTTCTGTGATCGTAGATAAATTTTGACATTACACGACAATAGTCAAATTTTATTGAAAAATAATAATATAAACAATAAATAATTCTTATGAATGAGCAATCTATATGACTATATAGCATTGGATTTT
Organism: Psylliodes chrysocephalus; assembly: GCA_927349885.1. Lineage (NCBI taxonomy): Eukaryota > Metazoa > Arthropoda > Insecta > Coleoptera > Chrysomelidae > Psylliodes > Psylliodes chrysocephalus. The sequence goes on from OV651816.1 coordinate 9,675,673, forward strand.
GTCCCCTGGGGACCTATTTTCAAACCGTGTGAGTACTCATTTCTCTCAAGATTTCAGGAGAAATGTCATATGTCAACGTGGAAACTGTATTTTGAAAACCAGTGACTACCTCATGACTACTCACTGACCTTTTCTCTCGGTTTATTTCGAGAGAATTCATATTCTCAGGAGAATTTGACCACGTGATTAGGGGCGTGGGTACCCTTCCTCCATGTGTATACCCATAACCGATGTGTGTACAAGGCCAAGTCACATACTACCTTTCTCTCGATAGAGCACTCCTTTCTCTCAATAGAGCACTCCTTTCTCTCGAGTTTGAAAATAACCCCCCTGGCTACACGAGCGCCATCTTAATTGTATACATTTTGGTGGCCACTTTTTAATATAAAGATCCATATAAGATTGTCCTCCTTTTTTCTACCCTCCATAGAAAAAACTAAAACTACATCACGTCCATGGAGGAAGGATAATCACGTCAGCAAATCTGACAATGTTTGGTTATGTGTCTTATTCTTCTTCTTTTTTTTTTATTAGTGGCCTTCATCGTTTAGAGTATTTGACGAAGGTATCATGAATAAAAAAATATTCCTCACAATCTAACTTCCCGTGTAACAAAGACTTACGTTCGACGATAGGCTAGATTATGAGTGCATCCAATAAGACACTATTAGGTAATTTTTACTACCAACTACCAATACTTACTAGGCGCATACTTTTGACTTTTAGAATCATTCTTTTGTCCTTTTCTTGTCTACTATACATACTTATTTTATCTATGAAGATAAAGATAATTTGATCTCGGAGGTTTGATTTTTTTTATTAATTGAAAATAAGTTTGCATGATTTAAAGTTACATTCCGGAGTTCTAAGTTCACGTTTTTGTTTAAGTCTTTATAAACTAAACAAAGGATGATTCTGTAGACTATATTTTCATTTGTACTTATAAATAATAAAACAAAATAGTTAAATATAATATAATATTCTACAGAGATATCTATACAATATGAAAAATGAATATGCAGAGCATATCAAAAATACATATGCCTGGAATATCTTTCTAGAATATAGAATATGAAATATATTCTGTGAATATTCCATAAATATTGCAATATATTTTGGCAAATAGGCAGATTGGTGGCATATGCCAGTAATATAAGGTTCTTTCGTTCGTCGCACTGGTGTAGTTGGGTGTAGTAATGAACTACACCAACCCACACCCATACCTTTCGTTTGGTCTGGTGTAAAACCCACTATACCTTCCTGTCGGCGATGTGGTGTACACTGGTGGATATTTTCTCCACCAGCTATTTAGCAGGAGTGAATTACACTCGACGATGTGTATAAGGAATAAGGAGGAAGTAAATTAGGGTAAATAAGGTGGTGTAATTGGTGTAATTTACACTGGTGGACACTACACCAATAGCGAACGAAAGAACCTATAGTGTGCTGTCTGGGTATAACATTTTGCATGGCTTGTATAGAGAAAGTAAAAGTTGAAAAGGCTTTTGGTAGGTAGAGAGGGGGTAAACGTCAAACCACGTCGGGCGGCTCCGAGAATTTCACAGTAATGTTTACCTGCCAGTGTCGTTTCATAGAATAAGTAATTTTAAATTGTTATCGGCGGAACCGGACAATCGCATGTATTTATGGATTATAAATAATTATTAAACATGTATTATAATATTCTAATTATAATTTTACAAAATTTCGACAGCTATTCACAATTTATTAAACTATTTACTCGAAATTGTTAACATCTATAAAATAATTTTGTACGCCAATGTATCGCGTCCACTTCGGTGAGATCCGCTGCCAACCTGTCAATTTATGTGTATAAAGTGGGAGAACTGGCAAAAGCATTTCCAACTTTTACTTCTGTTCTACACGACACACCGCACCGTGAAGAGAGGTGACATCTTATATTTTTCAATTTTCAAGTAATAATGGCCGACTCGAGATTCGATCTTCCACGCTCTCTTGTATGAACATTTTCAACGACACAGGCATGAAACTACATCTCTGTGAATATAATTGTGCTCTCAGCTGACAGAGGGCGCCACACGTACTAATTTGCTATTTTTTAATATACTGATCAATCCTTTAGAAAAATTCATCTGATTGATAAATAAAAGTAGCTTTAACAATGGATCTCTGTTCCAATTCACCTAAAATAATAAAAGGTATTTTTAATATACTTCAAATATTTTTTTATGTATGTTCAGCGATAATTCGTTACTACGTTGTCTGATTTCTATGATTCTTTTATGGTTAGAAAGGGAAAGGGGATACCTCTGGGATGGTGGCATATAAATTTGGTTAAGATCTAGTAATGGAGTCCATGAGAAAATCATCAAACTCTTTATTTTTATGTATTTTCAGCGATAATTCTTTACCACGTTGTCCGATTTTTATGATTTTTTTTTAAAGGGGATACCTTAGGGATAATTCCATATATAATTAGTCTGGATCTGATGATCTATGAGAAAATATTTCAAAATTTAAGGGCATCTGCACGATTTTTAAGTCGGTTTTTTAACCGACTTCAAAAAAGGAAAAAGTTCTCAATTCGTCGGAATATTTTTTTTTATTTAAAATTACTTTTATGTAATATAATATTAAACACACACATTAAACAGTAGTTGTTGAGTTTCTTAAATTGGAAGTTACTTACTTCTAGAAAGTAGTGTGTACAAAAACGATGATACACTTAAAATCTAAGCAGCAAGGTTGACCTCCATGAAATATTTCATTTTAGGGTCCATATGATGTCCCTTAATTGTATTATTCCTAAAAATTAACGTACACTTAGATTCTATGTCATAGGTCTTCTTTTAATTTCAAAAAACACTTTATTTTCTTATTGTTTTTCACCACCTGAAAAACAACATTTTTTTGCATATCGTTTTCAAATACTTTAAAGTGACTTATATCAAAAATTCCTGTATTTCATCCAAAATTTTGATGCAAAGGTCTATTTGATTGGACTATTATAATATTAGAGGTGATTAACTAAAAAATATGAAAAATTATTACAAACTTATGTCAAAATTGGCACTTACATTAAAAGAAGGGAAAACTGAAACAGAAAATTTTTATATTTTTAAAGGCTTTTTCCACTGGAAAAGTATTATCTAGGGCAGGGACCCTTGAAAGACATCCATAGGAATCCCTCCTTGAATCCTCTTTTTTTGAGTTTGTTGTACGTTTTGCTTTTCATATTAAATAAGTAAGCACTTAATACAACAACACGAATCACAATAAATATCGCTTGCTAAACAAACACATGATAAAACTCTGACAGTAAAATAGAAAATTTGTCTTAAACTCTAGTACTGTTCTTTGGTATTCAATATTATGAAACAAGGATGTACACAGACTAGATACTTCCCCTTACTATATCCCACCAGGAATTAAATAGTGACGGATAAATACCGCGTTGGTTCTAAATACTTATACACAAAAAATCACTAACCGTTAGCCATCTTTTACTTACCGCAAATAAAAAGTTGTATACTGTATGGGACAGGTAAAATGTTTACTTAAAATAAGTAAAACAAGATTTCTGAAATTAGTCACCTGTGGTTAGTGAACATTTCAATTAGTTTTTTGACGACCTACAGTTAGTGAACTATTTACTTGTGGTTAGTGTACATTACTATAGGTACACTTCATGCTACTAATTGGTTTTGGTTTATTTGCCGTTAGTTATCTGTTTTCTTGTGATAAGTAATTTTAGTGGGTGGTATATATAGGGTGGCCCATTGAAAACGTACCGCAAGGCATTACAGGGTGGAAAAGAACTTTTCCGCAAAATCCAAAAACACATTAACCTAGTTTGTCAAGGGGACACCTTTTGACGCAAAAAGCATAGTAAAACCTTCAACCCCCTCACTCTTTCTGCAGTTGAGTACACCATAATTGATAAATATAATGTTCACAATGATAATGACATTAAACACTAACCATAAGACTTGTATCTCGCAAATACTTTAATTTAAACGTGAAGAAAAAAACCCGATAATTTTTTACCAACAAAAAAGAGCCTACAGAAACTGCAAAGCGGCAAAAACAGCAAATTCATTTAAAAAAATACCATTATAGCAATAAATGTTGTAGTGTTTCGAGTTAATGCCTAAGTGCCTAAGTTTACTAGATGTTATTAAAATATCTTATTTTAGGAAACTTCTTTACTTGTGACAGAAATACGTGTTCAGAAACATACTTTTACTTATGATAATTAATTTATTTTTTAAAATGGTTAAAAAATAACTATGGCAATCGAATTTTTTTCAAGTAAATTATTTATTTGGCGTTGTTTTTTTGTGCATCTTTATTGAAACGGCGCGCGGCGCACTAAGGCTTCGATGGGTTTAACACTAAAAAAATGCCGTATCAATACGACCAGGGGCTGAAGAATCTTATCATGTAGAAACTGATGGATATATGCCAGTGCGATCTAGAGATTATTTAATGGTGAACGTAAATATATGGCAGTGGAAACGAGGGCAATGTAGATTTTGTCGGATATATCCGGCCTTTTTAAAGAAAGGGTTAATACGCAAATTCCGACTAACCGGTTCGTTTATTCAACATTTTTAATGTAAAAATAACTGATGATGATCGTATAATAATTCCTTGAATTTCGGCTTAAAAAATATCTGTCACAAGTGAACAAGTTTCCTAAAATGAGGTTTTTAATAAACCCTAGTAAACAGTTAACTTAGGCACCAGTTTGCCTACGATAAATGAATAATGTTTTTGAAACTGCTTTAGTAACCACAAAATCACATATATTTACCATTAGTTAACTGTTACCTTAGGTCGAGGTCATACTCCTGGAATACTACACAGGTAAAATGTTTAATTATAGTAAGTAAAACAAGATTTCTAAAATTAGTCACCTGTGGTTAGTAAACAGTTCAATTAGTTTTTAGACGACCTAAAGTTAGTGAACTATTTACTTGTGGTTAGTGTACATTAGTTTCTTACTATAGGTACACTTTATGCTACTAATTGGTTTTGGTTTATTTGCAGCTAGTTAACTGTTTTCTTGTGATAAGTGTTTTTTGTTTTAGTGGGTGGTATATATGTACCTATTTATGATCTTGCATTATTTATAGGCTTCAACACATTATTTACCATTAATATTATTATGTAGAAAGTATTAGATTTTATAAGCCTTATTGTTACCTTAATAGGCTATAGGTACGAATGACATTTATAAAAATTTGAGTACTCAGGTGTTTTAAAATAATATCAACTTATACAAAAATTTGAATAGGGAAAATATATAGAGATTAAAAAATATCACAGTCAAAAATACACGATTGATGTATCAAAAAATATATAAGGTACTTACATAATATTATTAATAATAATAATGACAAATAATAATAATTGCCGTTCATACCCTGCACAAACTCTATTTCTGGGGTTAAAATACACTCGTACAGGGGTGCATAGGCATAGTGTTATTATTATTATACTTAAAATGGCACAATTTTTAATACACTTATGAACAAATATTTAATACTTTGATTTATACGTACAGTTATCGCAAAAACCCTGTACGTTACATAGCATTCCATGGAAAAGGTGTATGACCTCGACTTAAGCTTCCCTATGAGCTGTGACCGTCCGGTAAGAAAGATAATACAAAAATGAAATCGGATTATTCGACTCTTAGTTCGTTGCTGTTTCGGTGGTGATCGGAACTTACTGTATTGAAGCGATCGCTAGCCGTAAGTGAATATTTTTTAACTATAAGTAAAAGTTAACTAATGGTAAATGTATGTGATTCTGTGGTTTTTAAAGCAGTTTCAGAAACATTATTCATTTGTCGTAGGCAAAGTGGTGCCCAAGTTAAGTTAACTGTTTATTGAGGTTATTAAAAAACTTTATTTTAGGAGACTTGTTTACTTGTGACAGAAATACGTGTTTAGAAACATACTTTTACCTGATTGATTTATTTTTTGATATAGTTAATAAAATAAATATGGCAGTTGTATTTTTTTCAAGTAAATAATTTATTTGGCTTTGTTTTTTCCGTATATGTAGCGTACAGAGTTTTTGTAATAAGTGTAGGTATAAATCAATGCAAAGTATTACATATTTGTTCATGAGTATATTGAAAACTGTACCATTTTATGCACAATAACAATAATAATAATAATAATATTAATAATAATAAAAATGCACACCCTTACTAGTAAATTTTAACCCCACAGAGTTTGTGCGGGGCAAGGAAGGCTATTATTGTTATTATTTGTCGTTATTATTATTACGTAAGTACCTTATATATTTTTGTGTATTTTTGACTGTCATATTTTTTAATCTTTTATATTATCCCTTTTCATATTTTTGTAATAGTTGATATTATTTTAAAACACCTGAGTACTCAAATTTGTATAAATATCATTAGTACATATAGCCTATAGCTAATTAGGGCACCAATAATGGTTTATAAAATTTAATACTAATAATGATAAATAATGTTTTGAAGCCTATAAATAATTCAAGATCATAATAGTTATTTAGGTACGTTATAAGTGGGATAAGAGCTTTATTAACGTACGCATGCGAAAGCACAACGGCTGCGTAACACGAGTTGGGCAATCGCAGAAGTACGTTAATAAAGCGTTACCACATGTATATTGTACAAATTTTTATGTACGCTTGCAAATGTAAAAATAAACGGTAATTATAATTTTTGTCTAAGACTTAATTTAGGGTTATTGTTCTCCACCACTGCCTACATGTCGATTTGCGGGCGACACATCGAAATGTTGGGTGGCGGTTCTAACAATTGAATAAAATCGTTTTGTTTTCTTAACAATAATATTGTCGTAAACAATATAATTAATTTTTAACGTATTTTTGCATTTTCCAGTAATAAAATTAGTGATTCGGAAAGTTTGTCATCTGATATTGAAGAACAAGCTTTAAATATAGTTTTTTTTGTGTCAACGGCATCAACTACTATTAACCTTGTGTTCTGTGTAGGCTTTGTTACTTGTTTCCCAGCGCCACTTTAGGATCAGCACTGTTATTTAGAACCCAACAGTGAATGGTCGAGTGGGAAATGCTACCAAGGCATCAGAATTAATTTTAAATCATTAAATTAAATGAAAAATCCCGGCCAACGGTGGGATTCAAACCTGGGACCCTTCGATCCGCAGGAAAAGACTCTACCACTGAGCCACCCACCCCCTAAAATATAGTTAATTGTTACTTTATATTGTGACAGTAATATGTTATTAAATTTAAGTTTTATTTGATTGAATGAAAAGCAGTAAGATAAGAAAAACGCGTGCGTTAATAAACTTCTTATCTCACGGGCGTAGATAAATACAAATATACCACCGACTAAAACAAAAATTACTTATCACAAGAAAACAGACTAGCGGCAAATAAACCAAAACCAATTTATATAGTATAAAGTGTAATTTTTTTTTATGTATGTTCAGCGATAATTCTTTAACACGGTGTCCGATTTCAATAATTCTTTTTTTTTTGGAAAGGGGATACTTCAGGGGTGGTCCCATATAAATTTTTTTTTTAAATCTAATAATTGGGTCCATGAGAAAATCCTCAAACTCTTCATTTTTTTATGTATGTTTATCGATAATGCTTTACCACCTTGTCCGATTTATTTGATTATTTTTTTGCTAGTAAGGGGGTACCTCAGGGGTGGTCCCATATAAATTTGGTTAAGATGTGGTGATGGCATCTGCACGTTTTTGAAGTCGGTTTTTTTAAATTTTTAATTACTAATACTTGTCTGAAATTCAGTTTGATACATAGAAATGTTCTGTGTACTATATGTTTTACGGCCTATGAAAGGTTCTGAAATTCGAGAGACGCTAAAATGGTGGTTCCCACCTTATCGAGACTGAGGCCCACAAGGGTAAACTCGTAGCGCAACAAAAACGGGAAATGATTTAACTTGGAACGAAAGACCGAAAGCCGATAGTAGTATTAGGAGGTTGAATTTTTTGGTTTGTGAAGCATTGGCATTACTTAGCTTAAACCATGTGATGATTTTCACAAGCCTTGATTTTTAAAACCATTCTATATCGCCTTTTGATTAGGGTTTAAAAACTTGTTTGAGCAATTTATCCAATACTAATTAGCCCCTTTACCTCTTAAGCCTGCTCATGTAAAATATTTGGGCTCCTTACTTCGCCTGTTTATTAACCAACTTCAAAAAAGGAGGAGGTTCTCAATTCGTCGCAATATTTTTTTTTATGTATGTTCAGCGATAATTCTTTAACACGGTGTCCGCAACTATGTTAAAAGAAATAAATTGGCTTTCAGTTCAGAACTATGTTCAGTACATGACTGATATTTTTATAAAATAAAAATGACAGTACCATCGTATCAGATCTATTAGAAAAAATTCAATATAATTCGCAATATCACAACTATAATACAAGAAGCCAATCTGACTTTTATGTACGGCAAGCCATCACTAAAAGTTCCCAAAATACAATTTTTGTTAAAGGTTTAAAAAATTTAATAGACTGCCTACAGAAATTAAAAAAAAAACAACAATAAATGTATTCGAAAGGAGCCTCAAACAATATTTGATAAATAAACGGAACGGATATAGTTTCTTGTGATAATACTCTTTAAACCTGCCCTTTTTAAGTATTTCTCTTAATGTATTGTTATTTTACCCCTCGTTTTACCCGCATTTATTATAAATTATTTCTGTTTTGAGATCATGTACTTTATTTTAAAAAATTACTTAATATTATATTAAATACTACTTACTATGTTTAAATTATTAATAGTTTTGCGACGATAGGTTATAACAACTTATAGCCACAAAACTATTTTTGTGGTCAAGTAGATCCATAGAAAGCAATGTAATTTACAAAGACCTTTTTTCAACATACAAATAAATGACAACTTTATAATTAAAATAAAAAACACAACGAAATACCTCGGTATCATAATTGATCAAAATTTAAAATGGGTTGATCAAATTACTTCATTAAAATCCCAAGGTAAGAAGAATCATTTTTAAATTTTATGAATTGAGGAAATTTATGACTAGTTTACTAATTATTATTTATAATTTGCTGGTTGAATATGTATTCCAAAATCATATAATTAAAGTTATTTACAAAAAACCGGCATTATATCCCTACCTCTCTTTTATATATTAAAAAAGTGCTTTGTATAAGAACATTATATTATCTGCCTTACTGTACCTTTATTTATGGAAAGCCTGAATTAGATACACTACAAATTATTTGCAATAAATATCAAAATAAGTATACATTTTTAAATAATTTGACATTTAAGAGCCATTCACACATCACAGTTGACATCTTGATACCTGACAGGCACAGCCAAGCATTATTCTGATTTTTGCCAAATAAAATAGTCGGTTAATTATTCTATGGGATTGCAACAGAGAGCCAGTAAATTTAATAAAGGTGTTTTTGTAGCTAGGGGCGAAATAGTAGTACGCATAAGTTAGCACCACCATAAAAAAGTCATTTTTAAGAAACTGCTTATATCTTTTTCATAAATTGGCAGGCTTGGCGACTAATTTCGAATTAAAATAGCCTCCAAAATGGCTATGGTTGCAAGTATAAAGGTTGCAACCCACCTTAGAAATGTCACCTTTACTATCAACAGCTATTGTTTGCCAGGTCGTTAGAGAATGTTTACAATTTATGGAATGTAAAGAATGTTAGGAATGTTGACGTTAGAAATAATTGAAAGTCCTAAAATTGTTACATAAGAAATGCATAGGCGGATTTTAAGGGTTCTAAGTTAGAAGTAATTATTCAAGAAAATCAAAACCACAAGTCAATTAGAACTTTCGTTCTAGAGTTATTGTGCCGGCATACATACACACAGACGACCAGACGAAAAATTTTTTTGCATTTTCGGGCTCAGAATGATCGGAAACATGAAAAAAAGTTTTAAAAAATGGGGGTAAGAAAATTTTTTCGTCTGCACGAATGCAATACTGAGGCCCCATAGGAAAGGCCTCAGTAAAATGATTGGGAGCTCTTCTTGTATGTCCATAGTAGTATGTGCGCAAGTATTTTTCTTAGGAAGGTCCAATATTCTAATCTTCAAGAAGAGCTGCAATTTAATGTTTTAAAGAAAAATAAAACTATAGCTGGATTTAGACAGGCTAATGTAATAAAGCTAAAAGTTGCTAACAGAAAGCAAGACGTCAGAAAGTATAAATAATGGTTCCTTATCTTCAAAATTCAATACTAGCATTTCTATAAACAGCTACTTCAGATTGAAGACAATGGTTTATAAGTTTAAATCAAGATTTAAAATATTTTTAATGCATGATTATTTAGTAAAAATCAGGTAGATATACCACTTAGGCCTTTTCCTAATTTTACTTTCTTAAACATTTTTATTTTGTAATAAAGCTTTGTTTCGAATTTATTATCAAATAAAACGCAGAATTTTCGTTATTACAGAGAAAAACTGTGGTAGACTCGTAAAAAAATGAAACCACTCAAGAAGTTTTAAATATGTGGTAATCAAGCAAATCACGAACCAAAATAAAAAAAAAGAAGAAAATCACTAACTCGCAACTCCTATTATTTATTCGGCCACATACAAAATATTTTCGAAACTCTACTTAAATGAGTAAATAACCTCTCAACATTTGGTTTAAATCTGTTAGAATGTTTTTGAGAAATCGTGCACCACTCTTATTATTCCTTTATGGACATGTTTATTAAGTAAACTGATATTATTTTTTTGACGTACTATTAGCTCTAATGAGTCAGTTCGGACCTGTCTGTTAGGTATATTATGTAATTTTTGTAGCTTATAGGTTTCTCATACCTAAATTGGTCATTTAAAGCTCATAATTTTATTAAGAGTTGTCGGTCTTTAGTATTAATATGCGATATGAAACACAGCTTAATATTTTATTTCATTTTTTAGAAAAGTTGTTGTTGAAAAAGTGCGTTATCTTCTACCAGGAAAAAACTACGTTTTTCAAGTTGTTGTCAAGAAACCTCAAGGAAAACCTCTAGCTTATGATTTATTTCAAACTCACACTTTACGAACTTGTTCGAAATTTGTATAGAATAAATAGTTTTTGTTGTGTTAAAGAATGCTTTATTTACCTAAATTTTGTGTTCCTAATTAAGTGCCTCCTGGCTCACGAGCTAGGAGGTGCCAATCGTCTTAGGAGGATGCACAATGGGCCTAATGAGGCCTAAGTGCCATGGGGGCCCCTCCACACGTTGCAAATACAGATAATTGCCTCCTACGGAATTAAAAGATTGTTACTTTTGGAGGGTGTTAGTTTTGGAAAAAATCAAGTGTTTAGCCCGAGAATAACAACCACAGAGAAGTGACAATAACTGTCGGTCCTTTGAAATTCGAAGAGAACAATTTTGTGACCTTGAATTCGACTTATGAGACCAATGGAATAATATGGAGAAGACATGCTAAAAAAAAAGCGACACCCTTTTCCCATGGACTTATAAGGTAAGAAGGCGCTAAAGGTATCTTTTTCAAACATTCAAAACAGTGATACCGTGGATGTTGTCAACCCAATATCTACATTTTTATTTTTTTTTTTTTATTTAGAAAATGTAAGCAATATTTATTAATTGATATAAAATGGATGATAAAGGTCATAATAACTAATTTTTAGTACCTAATTCCACCGAGAATTCCACTTATTGATAAAATAAGTTTCAAGGAATAAAGAATGTGCAAGTGGAAGATAGTATTTTATAGAATAATAAAGTCTAGAAATTTCATAGTTTAACTGTTATTTTAGACCGAAACTGATATAACATAGAATAATCAAACAGTTGGTAGGTATTAATTGAAAATAGATTGTGGGAAAATAACAAATAATATAAAAATTATGTTTATATTGGCCATTAAAAAATAATTTTTATTGTTATGATGTCTTATGCTATCACATTTTTTTATTTTGTTTTTAATGAGGTAAAACATCTTAATGTTTGTATATTTGTTAGGTTATACAAGGGATGCTGATCAAAACTGTACACTTTTCAAATATATTTTTATTTATAAATGACTTGTAGCACTGAACACACTACACATTTTACTAAAATAAGGTGGATAATTTAAAGTAATATCTCCTTTTTATTATTTGTTTACATTAGAGACAAACGTCTAATATCCATAGAGCATATAGGGATATAATATAGGCTCTTTTATTTTTTTGTCAATAAACTAAAATATTTGTCCCGATTTAGGCGGGACAGTCCCGATTTTAAATCACTAGTCCCGATTTAACATATGTCCCGCTTTTGTCTAACGAAAAAATATAGATATTTCTTTTATATATATTTTACTCTTAAATGAACAAAACCGTCACTACTGCAAAGATAATTTGTAGAAATATATCCTTGTTTTCGATTTGTCCCGCTTTCTACTTTTCAAAATATGGTAACTTTAAATATATGTATAACAATATATTTTGTAAATCCCGATGGCGTGGGATTTAGTAAATAATTTGATCATGCTCAGGAACGTCTAGCACACTATAGTAACTCTCTGATAAGCCAAGAACTCTATAGTCTCTTGACAATTCGTTGATTTGACAAAGAGGACATTTTAATATTCGAAGCCTTTCTAGAGAAATATAATTTTCACGAAAATTTCAACATGTACCTACTAATAATTTTTGTAAGTTACGGACTTATTTTCAAACTTAAAACAACTCATTTCTCTCAAAATTTTAATGTGAAATGTCATATGTCAACGTGAAAACAGTATTTTTAATGCCAACGAGAATTCAAATTCTTGGGAGAATTTTAATCCTCTCGAAATAAACCAAAAGAAACAGTCTGCGAGTTTTCACTGGCTTTAAAAATACTTTTTTTTTTTCATGAAAATCTTAAGGGATATCACTTTTTGTCGAATTCGAAAATAGCCACCCAGAAATTGCTGGCCGGTGGAGTTATTGTTTTGGCCTCCATGTAAGCGAATACAATGGTATTGCGATATTTGGCATATTGGTAAAAACTGTAAATTTTAATGTGAGTCGGTGTTGTAAACTACGTGTTTTTAAGGCACTAATATACTTCTTTTCTATGTCATTTAAAAAAGTTTCTATACCTTGATAATTTTTTTAAATACAACTGCTTTTTATAATGAAACTGAAGTAAATTTCTAGAATTTAAGATAACAAGGAGAATATTTATGATTATTTTAAATCTAATTTTAGCACCAACTCCAGCAAATTCTCTCATTTTTAATTCATCTTTATAAAACCCCGATATGGTTACAACACTCTCACTTAAAGCACAATTATCTCAAATACGGCCCTGAACATTTTTTACTATGTTGTATATTTAGTTGTGGAATGTTATTTCAGATAATTTCTTCATATAATTATCTATTAGGTTACTAAAAATACGTTGAGCACAAGCAACCAATGTTTAACTTTTAACATGTACAATATATTCAGTTTGCAAAAGACATAAAAATAGAAAAAACGTTGATTGAAACCACGGTTAGCTGTTTGAAGGATTCGTGAACACAATATGGCGGAATTGAACCCTACTACCTCCATGTCTTTTCCCCTCCCATAAAAACAATGTTATATTTATCAAAGAGCTGTCAAAACTTTTTCAAAATTTAAATATTTCAGCGTTAATTCAGGAGTGCCTCTGAACACATACATTAGAATAGGATCTAAACTATATCCATCCAACACAAAACAAAGCGACCCAAACAACGATCGATGCGTGATCGAAGCATGATCACCACGCGTCTTTACATCTATTGGCTAAAATAAACATGCCTCCTTACGCTGGCCAATCAGATTTATGGTGCTATTCTATAACCGAATGTAGCGCTGTAAAGCGATAACCTTGAAAAGTTACAGCGACTGTTACAATTTGGTATTCTGTACAATTCTGTAACCCAACGGCGAGGTGTAAATTATCTTACATCACTATAAATATTTATGGTCATAAAATCGCCACTGTAACCAACTATAACATAACAAAATAGGTTATGTGATATGTTTGTTTGATTAGAAAAGAGATTATTATTAGAGATTATTACCTAGATTATTATTATTAGATAATATTACCTAGATTATTTTTTATATTTTTTGAAGTTACTAAAAATGGACATATTAGGGTTTGCTTTTGAATTGTTGACTGAACACTTTAATTGGTAAGTACCTACACATCATAGTTATTACCTACAGTTCATCTACTAACATATTGATCAATTTTAAGGAATGAAATGCGTATGGAACGACGGACCATTAGAGACCATTAAAATTCTTTTGAAATTCCCGAATTTCAATTCAATAAAATGTTTAGATTGTCAAAAAATCTTACATTTCACCTAATTGAAGAATTACAAGGACAACCAACTGTCAGGAATACTGCTATACCTTTTCATCTAAAAACATTAGCGACCCTGAACTTCTTTGCTAGTGGTTCATTTCAAGGTGGTGTTGGAAATTCTAGCTGGAATTGCTTGAGCCAACCAGTTATAAGTAGGTCAATTACTGAGGTGTCTTGTCTAATTACGGAACATTTATTAGACATTCAATTTCCAAATACAAATGTTCGTAAGAACAGTAAAACAAACTTTTTTTCAAAAATTTGGTATAAGAGGTACAATAGGCGCAACATCCACCGTTCGTATACATTAATAAAAAAGGAAAACATTCCATTAAAGTCATGTGCATTGCTGATGCTGATCTCAAAATATTGGCCATTGATGCCCGCTATCCAGGATCTGTACATGATGCTGCCATATTTCGAGTATCGGACATAAGAAACCATTTGGTAAGGAAGTATGAACAAGGTGACAGAAATTTACATTTAATTGACGACAGTGGTTATGGTGTCGAACCATGGCTTTTCACTCCATTTCAAAATGTTCAGGCAAATACCCCACAAGAAAGGTTTAATCACCAGCTTTGTTCTGCTCGAAATGTTGTGGAAAGAGCTTTCGGGGTTTTAAAAAAAAGATTTGCCTGTTTATCTCGACATCGAGTACTTCTTTATCATCCCAGTAAAGCAGCATATATAATATACGCATGTGCGGTTTGTCACAATATGGCATTAACTGAAAATGTAGATTTGGATATTTTTGACAATGATGAAGATGATGAACAACGAGAAGACATGGAAGAGAACATACAACATAACTTAAACATTACTAACCTGGGTATGCAGGCTAGAAATCAATATGTACATAATATTTTTTTTTGGGAACTTGTTAACTTTGTAAACAATAAAACAAACTATAGTTAGAGTTTCCTTCTATTTTTAATATATACAAAGTGTCCCAAAAAACACTTTACATAAGGGTTTTGGATGAAAATAATATAAAACAAAAAATAATTTATGGAAATTCAAAATTTTTATTTTCAAATTTATATTTGGCAATTTTGAAATTTAATTCCCTTTTCAACAATTAAAGTTGGTTTTGCCTTGGCTTGTTTCCGCCTTGGTGTTGAATTAATTATGGGCCGAGGTGTGGGCACATTTTCTGTTTTAGTGTGGTGACTATTATTCATAACTGGCATGTTTTCCAAAAGAAAAGTTTTATATGAATGTGCATGAAAATACCATTTGAGGCCTAAATTAAATATTATGTTATGTTCAATTCATTTTTAGGATGAATTTTTAGATTAAAGTAAGTTTAGGATCAAACTAAAGAAGAAAGCTGTTCCGACATTAAATTACTGTTTAATTAGTAGCATAAATTGTATTTAAAATAAAATTTAAATAACCAGCTTTATAAAAACTATAATAAAATTTAAACAACTAAATTTAACTTTATAATAAAAATTAAATAGTTTACTTTAACTTTATTATAAAAATAATTATTATAGTGCTGTACTAATCATAATTACTTAAATTTTTGATTGTTCTTTATTATTTGACAAAGAAACTCATTTGCCAACAATTTTATAAATTATTTTGCTACTCATCATATAATTTGAACAATAACATTTGAATATAAGTTAATATAATCTGTATATTTTAAAGTACACCTTTCTCTTAAATATCTGAATAATGTTTAAGTTCTTCACACTATGAGGAAAAGATCAGTTGGTGGTAACCGTGAAATATAAGTTTTCTCTGCCTCAGGTTAGATTATGTTCATCTTTATATTCTGTGTTAAGAAAGCATAACTTGATATGTTTTATTTTGGTAACTTTACATACTTTATATAATAATATTACTCTTCTTAATTCAACTAAAGTACAGAAAATACTGTTGGTATTAATTATAAATGAGTCTTTATGTTAAACATTATTTACTATTCATTATTTAATTTTATCTAAATAAAATGAAAATTAGATATGACCAAAAAAAAGGTTTGTTAAATGGTGAAGTTTGGTAAGAACAGTTTTGTGGTAATTTTGTATTCGACAACTACAATTTCATCATCCTGGTGAATAGTTTCTTCAGCAATGGGTTTAATGGTGGTTTTCGTCTTTTCCTAATACTGGACAAGTATGAAGGTAGATTCGGGAATATACATGGTATTGCTTCGTTCTTTAATCTCGGCCTTTCCCTTTTTATTTTGTTAACAGTACCATCAGTTAAAATAGTCTCATCAAATTTTAAAATATCATCTTCTAAAAAGTGTAGCTCGCAAACAGAATCATAATTAGACAGTACTTTATCAGCCCTAGAAATCACATGCTGCCATTGTTCTAAATGTTTAGGATCTTATAAAAAATATTTGCAATGACTAAATTGGAGTTCAATAAAGAAAAATAACAGTAGTAACTCTTTATCTGGCATCAAAAAACATAAAAAAAGCAAATTTTATTTTCTAGTAAGTTAAATTTAATGTGTAATTATTGTTGTTTGTAAGTCAGGATTTATGACTTTATTATTTTTTATTATAGAATTTTGTAATTAAATAAACTACACTCCGTAAGATACGGGTTGTGACTATTTTACAATAAATATATATTATTTAGAAATAAATATATTATTTTACTTACACTAGGAGCTTTAAAAAGACTTGGATTTTTATCTCCTTGTGATTTCTTTAATTTTATATCGGATTTATATTCCGTTTTGCATCCCGGAACGAAGCAAATCCTGCTTTGTCGTTTTTTGTTACTCATTGTTACTTGTAGTCAGGTTCTTTCTTTCAGCTTATTTTTATTCTTTTCACTAAATTTTACAAAAATCACTTTAATTCCCATTGATTTGCATAGAAAATAGACGTCGCTATTTTGCCACCCGCCAACTACAGTCGTTTTTTGAAATTCCATAAAAATAGGGACGAAAATTTGAAATTTGACCAAGTCCGATTTGCCTCCTTATATCTAGTCTTCATAAGGTGAGGAAACCCCAAGGAAACCCCCACCTACTATATCAAATTATTGCTTCGCATATAATGTAAACTTCTGGCATATTTCATGTTTGGGCATACTTATTTTATTTTTGGAAATTCGACTTATCAAGTTATTTCACCTTGTAGATCTCAGGGAGAAAACAGTTGACTTAATTTTGGTAAAATGTTGACATATCGAGTTATGGCTTCTTACCAACGTTCAGGAAGTAATTTGTGCTTTATTTTATATACAAGACATATTATATTTATGAGTTACATATGTTACATGTTTAGAAAATATTAAATGTTCAGAATATAAAGAATACAAATGGTTTGAAAATCCATCAGAAGATGTAATACAAATTTGTTTAAAATGTGAAAAATTATTAAGAAGTCTAATATTTGTTTTTAAAATGATTCATAAAATCTAATATTTTCCGAATATCATGTAATATAGTTGATAAATATATTAATATCTAATGTATCTGAATAAACTTAGAGATAATGAATATAGAACAAGTCATGTCTTGTGTGGTCTTGGCAAGATTTATCTATTTTAATTCAGTCGCAAAAGGGTCAACAAATACTGCAGAAGTCATAGGTTGGATTGGACATGTTGAAAGAAATCTTAGGTATATAAATCATTTAAAAGTTGTAATTCTTCACAGGCGACTTAAATTAGAACTAAATACGACCCTACTTAGACTACTATTTAAGCCATGCCAAATGGGGCCAATTTTAATAACGGGAAACAATTGCCTCATGGCATCCCCATTAGTATTATACCTCCATGTATTTGACGGATAGCCGGAATAATACACCGAGAAATAAATTCATGTAGCATAATAAATGATATACACTGATAAAAAATATATTTAAAATGAAAATATTATTTTACTTTATTATTGTAGTTTTTGCCACGTTAAAATTTTTAATTCATTTTTTCCAAAAATAGAAAAAAACATGCTAATAGACCTTTCCCGTTATTAATGATATCTATTACTCATGCGCAAATCCTACTTCCTGTTAAACATATCAACATTTGTTTCTGTTGTTTCCTACCCTGAACTTCCCCAGCTAGCATATTACGTTGCCAAGCCTTTCTGTGATGTTATTTTAAGGGAACGTAATAACATTACTATACAACGTAAATGCCACGTTCATGAGAAGTTGTTGAGGGAAATCAAAACTTCGCAAAATTTCTATTTGTTACTTACCTATTTAACCTACCTGTTAGGATAACACAACGTAATAGAGTAATTTGCTAAAAAAGTATTCACGAGAAATACTGTGAACATCATATTGTTTTCGAACGTAGCCATTCGTTTGTCATAAGTCATAACAAAACCAACAAAACAAAAAAAAATGTCGCTTGTCACTTTTTCTTGTGGTATATATTTAAGATTTTAAAGAACTTGCAAATAGGGCATTCCGTTTCGGTATCAAGAAAGATAAAATGTACACAAATGCACATATATACAAAAACTGCTAATTTTGCAGATAGAACCTTTCTTGCTAGGACGGCAGATAGATGTGCTCATGTAGCTCACTAAAGATCAATAACATGTTAATTTGTTACATTTCAGTAAATTAGATATTAGTATTGCTGGACAGTAGTGGCGTTTTTCTAGATAAATACAGAATTTCACTGGACATGTACCCATGCCGTTTTGCTGTACGTTTGCTGTACAATATCAAATGCTGCACAGACTTTAAAACTGCTGTACAATACAGCAAAATGCTGTACATATGGTCGCCCTAGTGTAATAATATTCTTAATCACTAAAAATACATTTTGAGAACATTATGTTATAGGTTTCCTTCGTGCTGGATTATAATTCTAGTAAAAATCTCAGGAATTTTAGAAGCTAAAGTAAATAATACAGAATTGGTTAAAGAAGAATATATAACATCTAAAATTATTTCTTTTTCTTTCATAGCAGAATATCATGCTAAAAAACATTGTTTTTTTATAAAAAAAACTCTGTATAACTTGGAGATCCATTATTAAACATCAAATTAGTAAAATTCAAAATAAATTTCATTATTTATTTAAAATAACAAAGTAAGTAAAAATCAACTAAAAACAAGTGCAACGATTTAAAGGAGCATATTTTTCAATTTCTATATACCTACATATTATTTTCTTTAATAATAGTTGAACAAGTAAATTTATTGCCTCCAAAGTTACTTTTCACAGAAGAAACTATACAATTAAGTTTACATTTATATTAAAACTACGATTAGTACCAGTTGTATGTAAATATCTTTTTTTAGCATCGTCCAACTGCCATATCTAGTGATCTTTGAAATATACCTTATATAAATACACTTTTTAACTACTTTTGTACAATCTCTCACCATTTTAGCTACTAGTGAACCTTTGCAATGTAGGTACCTTATTATATTCTTTCGTCCAACCGTTCAGTGTTCTCGTTTCTAGAAAACCTTTGAGATATTCATTATATATTTATTCCTACTGTTGTCCAATTGTTCAGTGTTTTATAGCTACCTTATGGTATCACACATTTGTAATTGTGTCACCTTGTGATATACCTGTATTATTAATACCTACATCTACTTATGTGAAATTGGTACTTGATTTCAAAAGCCTTTTAATAATAAATTTATACAATTTTTTATTTTGTTTTATTCGGATTTTACTATATCCTCAATATACTATTTTACATATAGTGTGTCCAAGGATGGACTTAACTATACTTGTAAAAATATTTATTTTAAATTTTTTAAAAAAGTAATTTTTCATAATTTCTCAACGTTAATCGTATTTATTTAACAAGCAAAAGAAATTATGAAAATTACTTTTTTTAAAATTTAAAATAAACATTTTTACAAGTATTATTAAGTTCATCAGTGGACTGGAATGCTGTAGAATGAATTCACATTATAAAACGTTTCAGAGCAACTTTCGGAGAAAGTACCGTAAAAGTGCTAGTGTGATGTTTTCCAAACTTTACTTTGTAACCTCTGTGAGATGTGCTATAAAAGTCTTGGCGTTACGGACATTCGGCGGTTGCAGGGATATTAGGGTTACATTAAAAGTACATTGCATGCGAGCTTAAAGAGCCTAAAGGGGTTATGATTGACAATCTGTGTTATTTTTAACAGGTCTGTTATTTTATAAACACACAAAAATAACAACCTATTCACAAATAACGTGTCTGTTAAAAATAACATTACTTGTCCATCATAACCCCTTAAAACTGCAGCTTATTTACGTAGATGGGATGTTTATGTGCTAGCTGGGTCAATTACACATACATAAATGTCATTTTTAACTAATATTATTGGTAGGGGAGCTAGTGACATTTTTAGGTGCGTCATTTGCGCAAGGCAAAATCACAAATATTTCGTTCATTCTTACCTTGTAGAACATGTAAAAACTTCGCTAGTTTCTGCAGCAATGTTCTTGACGACGATGTATTAAAAAAGCATATTTAGATAATGCCTTGTGCAAATGTGTACCAAAAAAGTATCACTGGACTCCCCTTCTATATAGGCTGGATGACAGTTGTTTAAAGTAACTATGAATTGTAGAAAAAAGAAGGACAATCTCATACGGTTGTTTACCTCAAAAAGTATCCTCCAAAATGTATAATTAAAATGGTGCTCGTGTACTAGAAGGGAAAGATCCAATGCTATATAATGCTGCTGGAGACGCCATTTCGGTCAACGGTGAGCGTTACAGAGCATGATAAAAGATTTCTCGTGGCTGAAAATTCAAAACCTGGGCTTCGAGGATCTTTTTGCAGGATGGCGCGCCATGCCACACAGCCCATGCCACAATCGATCTTTTGCGTAGGTACCAAATTCGGTATTCAATCCTCCCGGCGACGTCAGCTGGCCACCTAGCAGCTGCGATTTAACTCCTTTGGGCTTTTTGTGGGGTGCCGTAAAGGACCGATGTTATGCCAATAATCCATTAACAATTTAGGCGCTTAGGGCAAATATCGAGCAAGCCATTCGTGAGATAGAGCCAGAAACCGTCACCAATATCTTGGAAAATTGTGTCAACAGGATGTGCTGTTGCAAAGCCAGCCGAGGCAGCCACATGAATGAAATTGTGATCCATAAATAATGGGAATGTCTGCTCTTTCGAATAAATCAATAATATACCGAATAAAATTAATTTTTTTGTTTTTAAAAAGAAACTGCTACACCCATTTTTATTACAAATAGTTTGACACACTGCACATTTCCTCACCATCCAAAATGTCCTTTACGAACTTTACAAATAATTAAAACTTTATTTTAGGTATGAAGTTTATTTAAATAACTTTAAACAAATAATAATATAAAAGAAAGGAATAAACACGTAAAAATATAGTCTTATAAGAAACCAACTGCATTCATAAACGGCGTTAGGTGATCTAACCGTCCAAAAGTTGATCCCACGAGCTAAACGACCCTTTTCTGTCGGCTGTCGGGTTTATGGCCTACCTGACTTTTTCATGACGCCATGAAGCATAATTAATCTATAACAAAAGAAACAAAGAATAGTATATTACACACCGAGGTGGGAAGAGTTTCATTTCTATCATGAGATTAGTTAGATCACCAAGACGCAAAGCGTCGAGGTTAGCTATGATCTCGAGACAGGAATGAAACTTCCTACCGAGGTTTGTATACATTTTATTTACAACCATCATATTTCGATCAAAGTTAATAAATCTCTGTTTCGTTCTGAACATACCTAAAATATTACATTTAACGACAAATTACCAAGCGCGCGGTTTTCTCAGAATAATCAAGTAAATATATTGTTACTGTGATTACGGGGTAAAAAACTGTCACCAATATAAATAAATGTCAGATAAAGCCGGATATTAAATTCGCGAATAATAAATATCAATAAGTAGTTTGTTGTATTTTAGTTCATTGTTGTTTTTTATTGTTTGCCATTAAATAGGTATTATAAAATGTGTCAAAAAAATGTGTTATTTTTTTAAATATAAAAAATATACATCTAGAATAGATGATGAGGTCGGGAAGCGAGGGCGAGAAGTAGAGGTGTGTAATGTGACACTTCCCAACCTTCAATGACGTTAGTAATGACAACATTACATATATAGTAGTAAATAAAATATATTAATTGAGCTGAAATTAATAAATACGAGCACGAATATTTATATTCGTCCTCGGCTCCACTAGTCTCGCTTTACGAAACTGTCTTAACGAAAAGTTTCATTTTATCTGAAGTACAAATGCCCGTATAAGCTGTCTTACAACGTTTGGACCCTGGCAATTCGTCAAACACGTACCGATCATTATCAAGTACTTTCGTAACTAGGAAGGGCCCTTTATAACAATGATCAAAAGCTTCCTACTCCGTCTGTCATTGGATCTTTTATTTCATTGTATCAACACATATTGGTCAACCTTAAATTTTCGTAATGGAGCATGCCTCTTATCGTAATATTTGCTTCTGTAGAAGCTGTTGTTCTCGTGTAATTTAAGAAACGATCTCTCAACGTCCTTAGGTCTTGCCGTTGCCCGCACGTGACCTCTGACGTGAGAAATGCGTCATTTATACCACGGGGGCGATAACCAAAGAAAACTTTATACGGCCATTTGCTGGTAATAGGATTACCTGTCGAATTAATTCCAAAATTAACTTTGCTCGCCGCTTAATCCCATCGGAATTCGTCTTCTGTAGGGGCCATAAGAGCAGTAAGAATGGAACGATTCATTCTTTCCACTTTTCCGTTTGCACGCGGGGTAGCTGTAGCACAGAGAATTATTTTGATGCCTAATTTTTGACAAAATTCAGTTAAACTCTTGCTTGTGAATGTCGTACCTCTATCACAAACAAGTCTTTTTGGGACATCAAATGTTTCTATAATTTGTTCCAGAAATCGTATTACTGGTAGGGACTTGGTATTTAGTACTGCCTTCAGAAAAACAAATTTAATAAAACCATCTATTATTACTATCAGGTAAGCATTTTTCTTAATGCTCGTAACAAATGGACCTAAGTGGTCGATATGTAATGTATCCATTGATATACTTTGTTTTTCAATCGGATTAAGCCAACCAGGGGCCCTATCCTCGGCTATCGTTTTCTAATAAACGTATACACTTTAACAACATGCGTGCTATTCGCTATTCTCGACATTCGTTTTATGCGTGTACGTTTTTAAAACGGGTGTTTTACATGGAGCGGAATTTTTCACACGTTCTTGATTAAAGTATCTAATTTCTTATAAATATGGTTTGCAGTACTAAACAAGTCTAATAGCTAAGAATTTTTTTCAATTAATATTAACTGTACAATTAGAAAACTTGGAAGATAAGAATCCTCAAAGATCAGGGATGGACGGGCCCACCGGGAAACCGGGAGATTACCCGGTGCGCCCGTCCTACAGGCGCCGGTACGCGCCGGTACTAGCATCGTCAGTCGTCGGTCCTAGCGCCGACATGCATCTGTCCTACTGGTGCCGATGGGCCACCGCGGTTTTTTCTTTTTTATTTTCAAAATAATTGAAAAAGCCAGAACTTATTAACTGATTTATTAATAGACTTAATAATGTACTCGTAAGTCTGTTAATCATAAATATAGGTACATGACGAAAGCACCCATACCCACAAAACCCTAATATTTCATATCACGTTGCCAGGCATTCTTAAAAACTCAGTGACCGTAGGGTTTCACAATAGTAGTTTGTGCAACAAGAGTGGATATGGACAATTTACTCGAGTTGTACAGAAAATTTACAAATATTAAAAATTATTATTAATACTTGTAATTAAATTGACTTCATATTGACTTTTAATGTATGTTTAATCTCAATAACTAAAAAACATACTGACAATTAGTTTGACAGAATTGTAACTTATTTAAAATTTTAAAAATAATAGCAGTCGGTTGATTAAAATATTGTTACGCAGCACCCTATTATAAGAAACGTACAGATAGAAAAAGAAGTGGAATGTTACTCATCGCCCTACATTGTGCTGCGGTCGTCATAAGTAAAAGTACAAGTAAAAGAAGATAGAATAGTCCAGAAATGTATGGAAATGTCATTAACCTTCAAGAATATACTAGACGACAGTTTGAGAAGCAAGCTATATAAGGATGATCCTGACGTCAGTTTTCAGTTTTATGATAGACATTGTACGTTAATGTTATCAATTGCATTGTTATTGTAAAAGTTGAGTTGAAATAAATTGTGATACCAAAAACCTACGTAACAATATAAACTGTGATTGGTTGATTTCATTTTTTGCTGTTTTCGCACTACCTGTAATGGATATGAAATATATTCGTTTAGTTGAAGGCAATAGTATACTTTTTCGTTTTGTAATCTGTACTGAGATTCCAAATCAGTGCGAAATGCGAAATCGAATCGCTTTCGATACTCGCAACCGAATACGATATCGAGAAATTTGCTATTCCTATTCGCTATCGAAATGCCCTGCGTTTTGGTCGATTCCGAAACTCGTAGTATTCGTAGCAAGCATGCGCAGTACGTGTTTTAATTGTCAACAGTGCCATCCAAACTGACGGCATATAATAGGAAATTTTAATTTGTCTTTGTAAAGGAATGGTTATGCACACAATTTAATTTAACGCAAGGGCAGCAAATAAGAGTATGTATTCCTGATCAGGTGATCACAGTTAGCCAATAGCAGGGCTTAATTCTTAAATTACGTTAAATTAAATTCGTGCATAAACCCACCATAATTACCTATAATAATAGTTTGGTGCTGTTTTGTTTCAATTTAACAGTTAATTAGGTACTTACATTATTATTTTTTAAGGCAGACCTTTTACTTATATTCTCAAAATTCTTAAGAACTTCTTATACCAATGACATAGAATAATCAACAATAACAATGCTTTAAACTGTTTAAACTTCATCTAGAAATCACAACATCACAACCACTACAAGGCTACAACCACGTGCTATAACCTCAATAATCTACCGAAATCGAGCAATTCGACACCATAGAGCTGGCGAGTGACTCGCAATCGTTTTAGTCGATGCGAGTATGATTTCTTGCAAATCGGAATTCACCAAACCGTCGAAATCGAGTATTTCGATATCGAATTGTCAATGGGAATCTGCCTGCTGTGCGTAGAAAAGCTAATATCCATGTTGATGTAGAAAAAAAGCTGTTTTTGGTACTGATTCCTCGTCTAATTGAATTTGATGGAACTTGAAGCGAGATCTAAGCTAGTAAAATATTTACTACCCTTCAGAGAATCTAGAAGAACATCAATTCTTGGTAGAGGATACTTTTTCAAGGTCTTGTGGTTTAAAACACGAAAATCTAGACCCATGCGCTTTTACTTTTTAACCAAAAGAACTGATCCTAAATAGGAAGAATTAGAATCACGTATAATTTAATTTTTCATCAATTCCTGTAGTTTTTCTTTTTCATGTTCCGTAAATGCCATACGATACGGATAATATGTGATAGGTTCATTGTCTGTCAAGGAAATTGACATCTTTGATACGTTAGTTTTGCAGACTTCCGTTAAGTTTGTAGCAACACAATCGCGGTATTCATTAAGAATTCGTAAAAGACTGTCACACTCTGAACTATTTAGATTAGGACTAAGCTGATTTTTAATATCGTCGAATGCCAATTCTTTGAATTTCGTAACTTCAGTTTGCATCACAGGTATAAATAGAGAATTAACTTCTCGGTAATAATTATACCCTCTTACCTCTACCTTGCCTTTTCGTAACAAATATATCCATCTGAGGTATTTAAAATAGATAACATCCCTAACGTTAGTTACACATCGCGGTATTACATGAAATTGACCTGGTACATTCCTGTTAACATAAACATCATCGTAACTTAAAACTGAAATATGAGCTATGTGTAGAGATGGAATGACATTTGTTTCTGTAGCGTAAAGATTTTTTTTTTAAATAAGCGAACCTGAATACCATGTATAGGTAAAACTAAAGCTTTAACATCGGCAAAAGCTAGGTCAAAAATTAATAATAATTTACATTACAAGACCGAAAAGTAGTGTTTTGCAGGTCGAGATAAGCATATTCCAGGGCAAACCATAGGCGAGACCTGGAAGCTTGGAGAGACCTGCTTAACCCTAATTTTCGATCGCTTGATTTTTTAAGACTGACCAGAAAAGATACACTTTCTGAACAACATTTCGTCCAGAAAATAACGTTTTGCCGATCAAGGCCGGAAAGTAGACGTTACGGACCGGTGAAAACTGTTCTGCCTTGATTTTGTTACTATGGTAACAACGTTCCGATTTATTGCCAAGTGACAGTTCGTTGATGTTTAATTTGTTGTTTATGTCAAACTTGTTTTCGCAAGTATAAAAATATGTATTTGGATTTTGAATTATCTGACATAGAAAATGAAATTCCAGAAGTAATTTTGGAAGCAGCAAAAATGTATATTTAACATAAATATTCAAAAATAATGTATTTGGTTGGTTTATGTAGTTATATCCATTATCTAGTTTTATCTTTATTAAATAAAATAATTAATTGAGTTTACATTGAAGGGTCTGTCTTAAAAAAACTATTGTACATCACGACCGAAAATTAGTGTTAAGCAGGTCTCTGCTTGCCTCGACCTGTAAAACACTACATTCCAGTCTTGCAACGTAAATTACTATTTTTTAAGACCGACACTTCGTTGTAAACTCAATTAATTATTATATTTATTAAAGTGATGAACAAACACTAAAACTAGATAATGTACAGTATGGTTCAAATGAAAGGAATAAATTCATTATAATGGAAGTAGTTGGTTTTTCGAAAAAATGCTCGAACAGGTCAATTTTGTTTACTCAATACGCAATTTTTTAAATAGAATTCAATTTTCCCCCACTTCCCATTTTTGGGCAGTGACGTCATTGACAATTTTTTTAAATAGTAACCCCAATTTTTTTTTCTTGATTTTGTTAGATCTAGTTATTATTCGGAAGTCAGAGACACAATGCATTTATAGAGAATCCTTTTTCTAACAAGTTTGGATCGTATCGTTAAGGTTGGGTTCTACTTTTTGTTAGAAATTCTTTGTGATTCAGTTAATAAGTGTATAAATAAATTAAATTGAAATGGAAGATTTGTTAGATGGATGGGGCCTCAGCGACCTGATACCAATATTTAAATGTAAGTAAGTATATTTAGTTCACTTCTTGTTAGGTATTATATTATATATAAGTAAATTTATAATCATACGAACACGAAACAAACTAGAATAAGTAAGAAAAATGTATGGTGCTGGATGACGACTTTTTGGAAAGCCGACAGCCTAAGACAAGATGTCGCATCTACGAAAATTACGATTTCAAGATTCTTACAAGTTTAATAATCTTACATTTTATTTTATTATGATACAAAATAATAAAGGCCTACTTGCATTAGAAAATATTTACTATAATTATAAGAAAAGGTTAGTAAAATATGTAAAACTTATTTGCGAAGTCTAAAAGGACGTAATTATCTACCTACTCACATTTACTAAAAATATTCATTTTGTAGATACGACCTCTTAGTAGGACAAACTTTTATGTTCCATTTAGGTTTTGTAGTTATGAAATTATTTTTTTTAGTAATAGGTGGGATACCTCAGATGACAGAGGAATTTGGTACATTGACTAAAACCAATTTTGAAATATGTTTTTCGGTGGATAGGTACCAGTGAGAACCCTATTAAAAAACAAGAACAGCCTGTTCTTATTTCAAGATTAATAATTTCTTCAATGAAACTATCCTATAATTCAACCAAAATCAATATATTTATGTCAAAGCCAATATTAACATTGGAACAGTTCATGCTATTATTGTAACAAATTTAGTTGTATTGGATTTAAGAACAAGGTATTTATTGAATATAAATAAAGTATAATTAAAAAAAGTGCAAGACTATTTCATTTAAGATGTACATAATACTACAATTGAGCAATAGATACTCTTCATTTAATTAGAGGTATTTTAGTTAGGGCAAGTTGATTTTATTCTTGAAGCAAGGCTTATTAGCTATTGTTGAACAAGTATTACTACAGTTTAAAATCGAGACGAGTTTTACTTGCGGATATACAAACACAACAAAGCATTGAAATAAGATCATTAATCTTGAATATAGTACACCTTTTTTTCTGTGCAGGTCCCTCTCGTTTCTTTGCGGAGCCCCTCAACAAAATCCTCAAAATCATATCATCCTTCCTGACTTCTGAAAAAAAAGCCCCTTTAAGTCCCGTTGTAGCAATAGGTACTGCTTTTGTTTGTTATGACTATTATTTTCTTCGCGGAGCCCCCACAAAGGCTTTGCGGAGCCCCAGGGCTCCGCGGACCACACTTTGAGTAACGCGGCTCTAGGAAATAGCGCTTACGATAAAAAAGTCATGTTAACCGTCTGTCACGTAGTATTTGAGCTCTATAGTAAATTTGAAGATTTTTTCTTCCATACAATATGCGTGGTGGGCCGGCCGCATCGGAGCTAGATAAGGGGGGTAAAATGGAATAAAAAATTTCATGTTAACCGCCTGGAGTTAATGATAATCAATAGTATATGTATCTAAATAATAGACGAACCATCGTCGTCAGACAAAATTATTATTGTTGTGCTCAATCCGTTAACATTTACAAACATTTACTTTTATCATTGTAAATTCACTCTGTCTCAGTGTACAAAGGGTAAAATTGTATAAAATACCGTTTTTACCACTAGAATCGGGTTAAGGGTTGTTTTTGACAAAACACGCCTATTTCGTATCAATGTTTTTTATTTTAAACGTTTTTTAAATTATACATTAAGGTCGTTATCCATATTATCCATTAAATGTTGGTAGTCACTGTTTGGTTCTTCATCGTACATATTGGGATCACTAAGATGTTCATTTTCCGTTAATACTCTTTCAAAGCTGTCTATTTCTGAAAGAAAAAAAAAACATACATATACAAATATTATTTTTACTTTTATATTTTTCATTGAAATATGTGTTAGGATTAATATGAAGAAATGCCTAAGTTTTTCTTTAATAACTCTTAATATGTATGTATGAAAAAATTGTTGTTTCGTACAGTTTTTTTGGACAATGAACATTTATTATAAAAATTGTTTCTTTTGAAACCTAAATTGGTGTCGTCTCCTTTTTCGACGTCTTCCTCATCATCTTAGTCTTTGATTGAAGGAGGAAATTGCGGTCCATCAAACCATTTAAAAGTGTATGACAGCTGTCCATCGTTATTGTTTTCTTCTTGCCAATCATACTGCAGTGCGTCATTTGCTTTGTGATTAACATTGAACGCGTTTTGCCAAACGTCCGTGACATACGCTGCTCGCAAAATATTTTGCTTAAGTTCGGCTTTACGTAACGAATAAGCGTCATAATTGTTAATTTTTATAAAAAATCTACATATCCGTATTTGAATCATATGTTTCTAAAAATATTTTTTCATCCCTAGAATCTCATAATAAGGGTTGTTGTTGACACAACATGCATAGTTTTAGAATTATATAAAACACAGAGAAACGACTTCAAATTTTTTAATACATTATTTTCCTATTTATATTCTTACTACCAGTAATCAGTTTAATAAACATCCCTAATAAAACATTTATTCGTTTTATAAAAAAGGAAAAACGAGCCCATTAACAAAATTTTGGCTTCTTCAATTTTGTAACGGTTACTCTTCTAGTACCGTTATTTTTTAATATTTTATAACTATATTTTTAAAATGATTGTCCCATCTCTATTAGGACCGATAGTTTCATTCTTTCGCTACAAATATTTTATATAGTTATTTTTTGTTTTTTATAAGTTGTATGTTCGGATCGAAAGTGAATTTCGACAGGTATTACTTGAAAAAGTCTTTTACAATAATACCTCAGAACGAGGCAGTCGAGATTATTAAATCTGCTAATATTTAAGTAATCTTAAACAGTATGTGGTATTTTTATTAGTGGTGAGAACCATCAGTATTTCATGGTGAGTAAAAGATTAATATTTACAAGATTTCTGCAAAGATTAACGAAATGGATCGAGATTTATTTAGTTGTTAAAAATGTGAGGTTAGATGTTTTAGAACGGGTTATTAATTTCTGTAAAGATCTATTTTTTATTCATTCTGTGTTCAGAAACATCTTATCTCCTTGTTCCTTATTTTTCCTTATTACGTAAACTTCAAAAAGGTCTCAATCTTTTAGATAAGTCAACCTTTGGATGGTTTTTACAACTACGCTGAGAACATAGTTTAAAATATTTTTTTTTAAACAAACGCTGAGAAGACAGTTGAAAATATGTTAATTTATGGTTAGAAGACAGTTGAAGTTATGGTTACAAATATGTTGATTTATAGTTAGAAGATAGTTGAAGTTATGGTTACAAACATGTTAATTTATATTTAGAAGAAGACGCATCGCTGTAGGAGACCGTCCTTATTTGAGAAAGATTGAAGACCTACACCATTCCTACTTTGAGATAAGTTTCATTTTTATCTTTGAAAGATTAAATAAAGAAGTAATTTAAATGAATCATGGCTTGTGTAGATTGTAATTGTTACTTGTCTGCATAAACATATACATTCTGTTTTAACATCAGTCATATTAATTATATTTGCCAAACTATTATAATTCACCTTAAATGATATGTTTATGTAAGTTTGGTGGCGCCCTCCATACCTTTCCTATAGTTAAGTTTTGTCAAGGTTATTAAGTGCTACTCACGGCCCTAATTAAAATTGAGCTAAAACACGGTAAGTAAAACCAACATCACTTGTTACAATTTATCGAAAAGCTTTTATAAAATTAGGTGATTTAAATAAACTTTTAGGGTCATTTGTCTGTGATTTATACAGGGTGTCTGTAAAAGGTCTTTACAAAAACATAACACATATTCCTTAGACCAAAATAAGTTGATTTAAGTAAAATTAACTTAGTACAAAGTTGCTTCGTTTGGGCTCCAGATGGCCTTGAAGTTACAATTTTTAAATCGTTTTTCCCATATAAATTTAAAACGGCATAAGCGATTTTGCTGAAATTTGGTATATTGATTGAGTTTTATGTGGCCAAAAAATGGTATTAAAATTTTGTCCGATAATAATACATAGGCGTAGAACTTGATTTTTTAAATAATTGCACCTTTAAAAAGTTTTAGTATGAAATTTAGATTGCGCAACTCATTTACTTTAAAAAAGGTACTCTTGATAAGACTCGATCACTCTTATGGTTTTCGCTAAATTTCTGTTTTAATAATTTAGAGTGTATAGGTTTCACAAAAATATTTATTTACAACATAATCAAAATAGAAATTTTACAAAAATTATTCAAAATTTTCATTTTCACGCATACAAAGATTTATACGTCGAAGAAAATTAAAATGTATCCATTCCATAATTTCTTCATCACCTCTAAGATTGTTTATTGCATATTGAATACGTTGCCAGAGTTGTTCCTCATTTTCTACAGGTTCCCTGTAAACTGTGGATTTCAGATGTCCCCACAAAAAGTAATCCATTGGTGTTAGGTCTGGGGAACGTGGTGGCCAGTTTACAGGTGCTTCATTACCTCTGCCTATCCATTTGTGTGGATATTGTTCATTCAAGTGGTTTCTAACGTTTAAAGAAAAATGTGGTGGAGCTCCATCTTGCATAAACCACATATCTCTCTGAAGTTGGAGAGGTAAATCTTCTAACAATTCTGGCAACGTATTTTGTAGAAAATCGAAATAATTTTCTCCAGTTAATCTTCGTGGAAGTATGACAGGACCAACAATGAAATTACCAATTATTCCAGCCCACACATTAATTTTGAATTCGTGCTGAAAATGGTTTACCTTTATTGCATGCGGATTTTCAACGGCATAAACATGTTCATTATGGGTATTAGTTATACCTCTTCTTGTAAAACCCGCTTCATCGGTAAAGAGAACCTTCTTGACAAAGTTTGGATCTCTTTCTCTTTGCATATTATTAAATCGACAAAAACCCAAACGAATTTGAGGATCATGGACTAATAATTCTTGTACTGGCTTCTTATAGTATGTATATAGCAATTGTTCTCTAAGCACTTTATGAACAACATCTTTACTTACGCCTAGTTCCCTTCCAATTCGTCTGGATATTCTTCAACACGTTCTAAAATGTCTTCTTCAACTTCAGAAAACCTTACAAAACGTTCTCTTCCATTATCAACAGTGTTGGGAGCAAAGGAACCCGTCTCCCGAAGACGTCTCTCAACAGCAGCAAAAGTTGGGTGGCTAGGTACACGACAATTTGGAAACCTTTCAGAGTACACCCTGACACTCTCTCGAGCATTTCCTTCACAAAATCCTGTAACAGTCAGTAACATATCGGTATATTCTGCATTGGTATATTGTACAGCCATATTAATAAACCACGCATTTGTTTTTTTAATTATTGAGTCAGATAGAACACTTACAATTGTTAACAAGAGATTAGGTATTAAAACTTGACAATATTTTTATTTAGATGAAACTATGGAAACCAACAATAAATGTTTTTGTATACGTACCCAGCTAGCACATAACGTTGCCAAGCCTTTCGGCGATGTTGCATTAAGGGAACGTAATAACATTACTGTACAACGTAAATGCAACGTTCATGAGAAGTTGTTGAGGGAAATCAAAACCTCGCAAAACTTCTATTTGTTATTTACCTAGTTAACCTACCGTAAACATTACAAATCTGAATTCAGAACGTTTAGTTTTATGTCAATTGTCACTTGTCAGTTTTTCTTGTCAGTTTTTCTTGTCAATTGTCTTTTTTAATGGTTTATTTTTCGACATCCAGAATTTATTTTATAAATAATTATTATTTATACATTCGAATAGATTTGGTAAGGGTCCTCTATAAAATAGATAACTATTTTTCAGATTACAATGCCTGATGTAAATTTATTATTTCATTCATTAAGTATCTTTAGCAGTCGATGCCGATGACACCAAATAAAAAAAACTACAATAAAAACAAAAAATTGCAGATCAATCGTAAACCAGAAGATAAACATTTAACCGAATGTCCGGCAACATTTTACACCAAATACTTATAAAAGGTAATTATACTTTATCGAACTAAAAATACATTTTAAAAATATTATTTTTTAGGTTTCCTTCGACATTCTAGGAATTTTAGAAGCAAAAGTAAATACTACAGAAGTGTAAAGAAGAATATAACTCCTGAAGTTTTATAAAAAGTGAATCTATAGGTACATGATATGTCAGGTATATTAGAATTCAAGCAGTTCATTCTCTTCAACAAGCTAGATTGCCTGGAAATGCAACCATCAGTCAAGTGAAAACCCAGCAGAAAAGTTGAGAGAAATCATAGATGATACTCTCGAGTATAATAGAATATCTTGCTAAAAAACACCAGTTGTTTTTTATAAAATCTACATATTGATGGCTCAATCAAATACTGCCACAACTAAAATACTATTATTTCGAGAAATTTCATTTTGAAATTTTGTAAGTCTCTATTATCATTATTTTGTTTTTGACATACTCTTTATATTTTATTTAAAAGCTTCGATATTTTGCTGTTAAATAAAATGAATACGATTATAAAAGTTAGTTGTTGCATAGTTGTAAAAAATTTGGGTGTTTTTGAAGAAAATAACTCGAATTGATGCAGTTTTAGACACAGTTTGTGGCTACATTTTAAATGATTTATCTTTAAGGATATTTTTGTTTGTGGTGGTATTTAAAGTAAAACCGTAATGATATTTTGCATCCATTGAACCAAAAATGTAATTGCTTTGTTTTTTGACTTGTGGCGGTTTTTGATTGAGCCATCAATATATCTACTTTGGAAATCAAGCATAAAATTTGTAAAATTTAAACAAATTTCAATACACTAACATTGGTTGTTTTATTTAAAACAACAAAGTAAGGCATATTTTTTAATTTCTATATAATTTCCTTTAATTATAATAGGTAAACAAGTTATCAATTTCTTTTTTATTCAATGTATTGAGAAGTAAAATCTTTTTATATAAAAATATAATTTATGCTCTTCTAATAAATTGTCATATTTAGGTTACATTATAGCACTTTATAAATATCTATGCAAAAAAAGTTAAAAGGCTTGATTTAAAAAAGATATATCTCTGCGTCTTAGGTAAGAAATCAGCGAACTTAGCTATCCTCTAGTAATCTAATATAATAATATGTACCTAGTCATTGTTGTATTCGTTTATTATTTTTCACCAATCTAGCTTTATCATCGTTCACCATTTAAGGTTTTAGTGAACCTTTGCAATATTGGTACCTTATACTATTTAGCTAATTTTGTCCAATCGTTCAGTGCTTTCTAGGTAGCTTCTTCTATCCCACATGTGTACTTGTGTTTGTGATATAAGGTGTGTTCTTTTATTCAATAATTGTTCCGTGATTGATGTAATTTATCTATTCTGCAGTCATTTTATATTTGAACTCTTATATTTTAGGTTAACTTAAATGATTGATTATCCTCACCATTCGTCTATCACATATCCATCGGCTTTTAAAGCCGATGGATGCCTTGGCTCATTGGTGAATTCACCGCTGGAAAAAAGAATGATTGACACATACAATCGTCTTTCCATCACTTAATTTACGAACGGTTTGCTGCAAGCGCTGGATACAGCACTGAATAAAAGAACACACCTACACCTACCTCTACTTTTGTGCTATTGGTACTTGATTTCAAGAACATTTTAATAATAAATTTATATAAATATTTTGTTTTATTTGAAATTTTCATGTCTCGATTGAGATTTTACTATAGCCTCAATTTCAGCCTCTCTGTATTACATTACACAATGTGTGTCCACGGATGGACTTAATTATACTTGTAAAAATATTTATTTTAAATTAAAGAAAAAGTTGTTTTTCATAATTTCTCAATGTGAATCGAATTTATTTAACAAGCAAGAAATTATGAAGAATTACTTTTTTAATTTAAAATAAATATTTTCACAAGTATAGTTAAGCCCATCCGTGGACACACTGTATAATGCTGTAGATCTAATTCACATTATAACATCAATAGAACGTTTCAGAGCAACTTTCGGGGTAAGTACCGTAAAAGTGCTAGTGTGATGTTTTTCGAACTTCACTTTGTAACTTCTGTGAGATGTGCTATAAAAGTCTTGCCGCTGCGGACATTCGGTAGTTGCAGGGATATAAGGGTTACATTTACAGTACATTGCATGCGAGCTTAAAGAGCCTAAAATTGCAGCTTATTAACGTAGATGGGATGTTTTTGTGCTAGCTGGGTATTGTAGGCAAATAATTAATATTCCTCAAAAAATCGTACATGGCAAGAATCGAGTATTTTTATTAAAAGTCTCGATTAGAGGTGTTGAAGAAGATATGAAAAAAGTACATTTTTATGTTTTTCATCGTATAAAATTTTGTCCGATAATAATACATAGGCGTAGACTTGATTTTTTAAATAATTGTACCTTTAAAAATTCTACGCCAATGGCAAAAAAGGGGTTTGAGTATGAAATTTGGATTGGGTACTCATTTACTACAAAAAAGTACCCTCGATAACACTCGATTTACTCTCATGGTTTTGACAAAGTTTGTATTTTAATAATTATTGTTCATGTTCTAAAATTACTAAAATGCAAATTTCGTCAAAACCATGAGAGTAATCGAGTCTTATCAAGAGTACCTTTTTTAAAGTAAATGAGTTGCGCAATCTAAATTTCATACTCAAACTCCTTTTCTTCCATTGGCGTAGAATTTTTAAAGGTGCAGTTATTTAAAAAATCAAGTTCTACGCCTATGTATTATTATCGGACAAAATTTTAATACCATTTTTTTGCCACATAAAACTACCAATATACCTAATTTCAGCAAAATCGCATATGCCGTTTTAAATTTATATGGGAAAAACGATTTAAAAATTGTAACTTCAAGGCCCTCTGGAGCCCAAACGAAGCAACTTTGTACTAAGGTAATTTTACTTAAATCGACTTATTTTGGTCTAAGGAATATGTGGTATGTTTTTGTAAAGACCTTTTACAGACACCCTGTATAGTCATGAACAACAAAAATATGTTAATGATGTTAAATATAATTATATATTATTAAACGAGCAATTTATGGTAGCCATTATTCACGCAGGGTGACGTTTGCATCCCGAGAAGTAGGCGAGGGGCGCAAGTCACCCGAGTGAAAAATGGCCATAAATTGCGAGTGTAATACTATACTTTGTCCACGACCATTATGATTTCTTTATTAAATAAAAGTTAAGTGTAGAACGGAAAGTTTTTATTAAACATAGGTAACTAACTGTTGTTGTTTAACAAAGGAATGCTTAACTTACAAGATAACAGCATAAATACCTAGGTATTTATCATTACTTATTTACATTAATAGTTAAGTTAATACCGGAACAATTTTCGAATTTTATTGAAGGCAAGGATTTAAAATCAAAATTATTAGATGAATTTTGAATATTTTCAAAAACCTGGTTAGACCTACCGGAATGGGCCAGAATTATAAAAGCGTGAATTATCATAATTCACTCTAGTGATGTATGGGTATCATATGCTTTTAGTTAGTAGATGGAATACTGATTTATTATTAAATGGTTGTGGACATAGTGAATTTACACTGACAAAAGTAAAGGTTTGTAAATGTTAATGTATTTAGCACGAAAATAATAAATTTTGGCGGTTCCATATTATCAATTTAAAATTTCACGCATTTTTAACCCCATTTTCGAACTCTAGAGAGGGTAGGTAAGCATAAATATCAGATATAAAATATATTCTGTATCGTTTTTGAACCTATAACAGACAAAAATTAGTGTTTTCATTTTTAATCTCTTGGGAGGGACGTCGGGGGGTTAAATAAACTGAATTTGTCTGACGGAAACATTTTATACTTATTTGGAATAAATGGACTCCAAAATAGGCGGTTAGAAAAATTTAATAATATTGGCAATTTTTGAATTTTTTTACCACGCTTCCGAAATTTTGGGATCAAATTATTAAAAAAATGCCAAAGTACCATTTCTGACCGTATTTTTTCTTGATATACATGACAAAAGAAACAATATAAACAAAGTTTGGAGCGGTTACATCGAATGTTTTTATTTTGTTTTAAAAAATTCCCTGTTCGCAAACCGCCAATGTAATTTGTGTGACGACAATGGTTCGTCTATTATTTAGATATATACTAATGATTACCATTAACTCCAAGCGGTTAACACGATTTTTTTTTTCGATTTTTCCCTCCCCCCTTGCTCCGAAATGGCCGGCCCGCCACGCATATAGTATAAAGAAAAAATCTTCAAACTTACTATAGAGCTCAAATACCACGAGTCAGATGGTTAACATGACTTTTTTATCATAAGCGCTATTTCCTAGGCTATAACCAAATACATTATTTTTGAATATTTATGTGAAATGTACATTTTTGCTGCTTTCAAAATTTCTTCTGGAATTTCATTTTTAATGTCAGGTAATTCAAAATCCGAATCCATAACAAGTTTGACATACACAACAAATTAAAAACTAACGAACTGTCACTTGGCAATAAATCGGAATGTTGTTACCATAGTAACGAAATCAAGGCAGACTGTATTATCAAACAGCGATCAAAAAAATGAAAAAGGGACCGGTAAACTTTTACGGGTCCGTAACGTCTACTTTACGGCCTTGATCGGCAAAACGTTATTTTCTGGACAAAAAATTGTTCAGAAAGTGTACACTTTCTGGTCGGTCTTAAAAAAATGTATTTTTACTTTAGAATTATCGTATACAGTACTTTCGGCAAACCCAACGTAACCAGGCGAAAGTTGACTCACATGTAAGTCCAAGTGTGTTTGCATCAGTTTTTCTTATAGTTACTGGTTCGTAACAAGAGTCAACATAGCCTCGCATCGGCTCACCGTTAAGTATGAAATAAATAATTTAACAAGTATTAAAATCATCTGTA
The DNA here is from genome assembly GCA_927349885.1 of Psylliodes chrysocephalus. Lineage (NCBI taxonomy): Eukaryota > Metazoa > Arthropoda > Insecta > Coleoptera > Chrysomelidae > Psylliodes > Psylliodes chrysocephalus. The sequence continues at coordinate 9,713,903 of OV651816.1, forward strand.
GTTTTAGAAATTTTTGGATTTTGTAAAATATTTAACGAATTACCTGTTGACTGTAGATCTGGACGCCTACTTGACAATCCCTGAACACCAACATTACATCTAATAGCTTCGTGACCCAATAAATGACATTTTGTACATTCCACTCGTACCTTTGGACAACTTGATTGGTAGTGACCTTTTAATTTACAGTTGAAGCATTGTACATTCTTCACGTTAGTTTTCTTAGGGAAATGGTGATCTTTGACATCCGTGTATTTGGGTTCAGTTTTGCGTCTCGCGAATCTTATTTGGGTAGAAGTTTCAGGTAGTTTGTCGTCATGTAACGTCGACAAGTATTCTTCATAAAGTGCTTCAGGTGTGACGTAACAACCTGCTCTAGCAACGTTTTGTAGACTTACGTTTGTAATACCGTCAATAAGACATGATACGGCATTGCTACCAGATATTTGACATGTTCTCAATAATTCCATTTTGCAAAAATAGTAATTTGTCATCGTCTCACTTCTTTGTTTGGTTCTATTTAGCATTTTTCGTAATACCATAGCATAGTCGAAATGGTCTGGAAAAGTTTTAGCGATAAGAGTTTTCCATTCAATCCAACAACTTGGATAACTTGATAGGCTATGATACCAATTCCTTGCCATGCCCGCTAAATGTGACTGCACATGATAAATAGTGGTCATATCATCCCAGTTATTGATGTTTTTGATTAGATCGATTTTCTCTATCCATTTCACGGCAGACAAGTTCTCATTATCGGGGTCAAATTCAGAAATACAGTTGCTTCTTATAGATAAACGTCGATTTTCTGATTGCGACCCGTTTTTGGCAATAATCTCTATTAATTGTTCTAGACGTTCAATTCGAGACTCTACGGACAATGCAGAGAGTTGAACAGTGTCTGCAGAATTTTGGCTAGTGTTTCCTGCTTCTTGGGAAATACACAGTTCCCTTACAGGAGTCAAAGAGCGTCTACGTAACGACGCACGTAACGGTCTCTCATTGTTTGTTTTAGACGAATAGGAATCATTTTTAGTGGTCCATTTCTTTGACTTACTCCCATCTAAGGGCTGGATAGACGAGCGCTTACGACTAATCCGTCGATGATTAGGTCGCGACGTTGGATTTTCATATCTTCCCTGTTCAGAGTCAGAACAGCTGGAAGTATCACTAGAAGAATTTCTTCGATCCATTTGTCTCACTAACACTAGTCACTAAAACTAATTATTAATCTAAAATAATATTTTGTCCACCCTGTATACACTATTTACTGTGATATTCTTGTTCACTACATACATGAACTGTAAACTTCACAAATAATTAAAAGTATATTATGAAGTTTAATAAAATACCTTTAAAGAAATAATAATAATATAAAAGAAAGGAAATAGGTATAGTCTTACAAAAAAAAAACAGACTGCATTCATGAACGCCGTTCGATGATCTAACCATCCAAAAGTTGGTGCCACGAGCTAAACGACCCTTTTCTGTCGACCGCCAGGTTTATGATGTTAACCTTTCCCAGAATCGGCTCAGGTTGAGGAACCGTCCAAACAATAGATTACACCGTTGTATGAAGATATTACAGTATAGTTCGTTGCAAATTATAAGATTTGGAAAAACCCAGTGGTTTTACCCGCGCTGATAACTGTAGTTATTTGTTGTTCTGAACGTATACAATAGTAAGTGTAGTATTTTTCATGGTGTAAGGATACAGGTGAAGCGGTGCGCAGGTTTTATGACGTCAACATCGGTATTGCCACGGCCGCCTATACACTGCCATGCCATTTGCCATTCCATGGCTTTGTTTACATTTTGTAATGATTGTCAAGAAGTTTAACTTTTATTTCCTAGTTCTATAATCATTATAAAACTGAAAATATATTTAGAAGAAAATAACAACTGCGTCAAATAACATCAAGTTGTGCTCAATAATACTTACAAGAAAAGTTACTATAGGCAGATAGACGCTTGTACAAAAGTATAATGCCAAATAAAAAAAATATTTTGTGCTTTTATACAAAAAAAGTAGGTAATTTATTTCGAATTTAGCCATGGTGTAAGGAATTTAGCCTAATATAGTTTCTCTCTGGCGTAAAAAAGATAGTGTTCATCAGAAACTGAATTTTTCCATCACAAAACTTGGAAGAGGATGTTACATCTAGGATTTAAATCTTCATACCTAGCATTGCTATCTGATAGATTGAGATCAAGATGATAGCCAAAACGTACCTAAACTTACAGAGACATTACCATTAAAAAGTTTTAGTGGCTCAGCAGGGATAAAAATTGGAACTAATAAAAGGCATACACAAATAACTAATTTAAATGTGAAACTGAAATATGTAGTGTCCCCTGTATAGTGGAAAAATGTTTAACCTCTTGCCAATTAATTAATAATAGGAAGTGCTGACTCATTAAATATGTTTAAAAAGCAAGAAACTCTTGCTCAAAAAGGTATACTACAAAGTGGATAAATTTTTCTGATTCCTTGAATTAAGTAGTTCATTTTAATTTATGTGTATACTCCTGTATATATATTTCTCGATTGTCATATTTGTACTTAGGTTGTGCATTTTTGTTTTTATATTATATTTTGTCTTGATATTAGAATTTAAAAAATTTTAAAATAAAAAATTTCATTTATGAATAAGTATTTTGTTTGTTTCTTTTCCTTTGAATTTTAACTTATGTTATCTATCTTTGTTAATAAGAATGTAATTAATTCTTCAACAATAAATAATTTTGAATCGATTCAAGTAAACTTGTGTATAATGTTAACGAATGCTGAACAATAAAATGAAGGTGAAATGAATTTTATTATGATCAGTATATTTTTTTAGTCGCTAATTTTCTTAAATAATCAGTTTGGAAGTATGTGGTCACTTTTATAGATTATAAATGTAATAATTTAATTTTAAATTAGTCATCAAACATGGATATCAATAACTTGTATGCACAGATCAATTACTTTCTTGTATGGTTGGGTGCTGGTAAACCCCTTTATGTATTTAATAAATAGAAACACTTGGCAAAACATACTTTATTTTAATAAAAATCACAGAGGTGTTATTTTAAATTGATTTATTTATGTTTAAAAATGGTTTATACATAATGTTTACTTCTTCATCTTGCTTAACACTTTATAATGTATATTTATTGTTCTAAATTTAAACATTTAGGCCAGTCTCTTAAGGTAGTAAACCCAGGTAAAGGATAATGAACAGTTCTTAAAATCTATAAGCCTTAGGACGAATGCTTCTTAGGGAGATTGTGGATGCTATGTCATCCGAACTTCAACGAATTCTTTTTTTATTTTCATTGTATAAAACATTTATTTGACCCGGAGTGAAACATTTACTTTACTTTCCTGAATTTCCACTTGAGAATTATTTTTCAACTGGCTAATTTCTTCTTTCAGTGAAAGTATTTCTATATTTGATTTGTTGCATTTTTCAGTAATTTTGTTTAGTTCTTCATGAAGACTCTTAATAGTTTTCTCTAAAATAATAATTTAATTTTTAATATTGAAATAAAAGCAATTATCACTTCAAAGTTTAATATTTAATAAAAAAATTGTTTTGAAATGATTGTAATGTTAATTAGTATATGCTAAGTTGTGTAATTTTCTTTTCAAAGCCACATTTTTTGTTAATAAGGTAAATTTGTACATACGTTTCTAGTTCTGATGATACCAATATATTTTGAGTGTCTGTTTCCAAACTTTGATTCTCCTTGTCCTGGTCTGCAGTTGACAATTGTCTGGAATGCCCCGAAATATTAACAAAGCTCTCAATAAATGTTTGTCGATATCTTTTTGCCTGCCTTCTTAATCTATCTTCACTTTCTGCAGACAATTGTCTTTTTTTCAATGGGAGATTTTCAGTAGGGACTGCTGTTTGTTTTAAGTTTCTACCAGTCTTAGTGGAGTAGTTTAATAGCCTCTGTTGTAAGGGTATTTCAAAACTATCCTTCGAAAAATGTATGGAACAAATACAAGCTTAAAAAAGAAACAAGACATAAAATTAATCATATTCAAGTTAGGTTTGCAAAAATCATACCATTTTTCAAATTAATTGTATCTTTTCACCCTCAACCGTTGACCCAGGCTTTGGCTATATCTGTTTTCGGAAATCCAAAATACTTAATATTTGTTCTCTTTGTTTTTCTTAAATAGTTCTTGCTGCCAAACACTGCACAACCTGGCATTTTGTTAGTAACTACACACCCTAAAATATAGTAGATTTTAATGTATCAATAATATAATAATAATAATAATAATAATGATATATTAAAATAACAATAATGAATATAAACTATTTCTTTTATCTTTAAAATACAACAAAAATGTTACATAACCTAACTTTATATCAATTACACTACCAACTTAATTAGAAATTAATTTAATAATACGTACCAATAATTTCTAAACAGGCCTATTGATATATAGAAATGATATTAAATATTAAGATAAATATATCTATAAACTTCTAAACACTACCAGGAAAATATTAGAATAACTTTAAAAGTCGCTTTTTAACATTGGAGACATAGGCAAAACAAAAATATGCTCCGCAGGTGACGTCATGCGCAAGAATGACCAAATTTCGTACCGCTTACCGCTTCACCTGTATTCTTCCACCATGGTATTTTTAATACAAATCCCGATGCACGTCAGCAATGACGTCGGTCATTCGTCATAGTACTACCAACTAATTAAAATGTCCCTAACTAAGCTAAAAATCCGAAAATGTCACGAATATTTACGAGCATTCATGAACGGAGTCATATTACTAAAAAACCAAAAAATATAATGGTGATTATTTTGATAATTTTAGAATTATTTCAGTTATTAAATTTATACATGTCTAATTCTTGATAATATAAAATTTATAAAAATATTATCATATGTTTAGAACTCAAAAAATAATACTTTACATTAAATAATTTTGACATTCTGTGCGCCCATGAGACTCGTTACAGAGAAGAAATGTCATTACGGCAATTGGTACACCTTGTTGCGCTGTTGCAACCACTTTTTAAAAAAATTCACTATTCACTGATTTACTTATAGGTTATGTTTATGTTAAGTTGTTGATTCTCGATTGTGCATTTCTTCTTTTGCCTGTATTTTTAAGCTTTGCTAGTTATACTTATAAAAAACTGTTTTTTTTTAAACAACCATTGTGTGAATAAGACGATTATTTGGTCGTTTATTTTTAATACAAAATGCCTAAAAAACTAAATAGTCATTGTAAGGAGTTGATAGCTTCTTTAATCCACTATTTTGAACGAGAACGTGATAATGATGGACCACTTTTACCTTTAACTGCTGTAAGAGAGGTAAGTTTCAAGTTATAGAAATGTATAGAGATATGAAATTGTTTTCTTGCATTTTTTAGCGAGTTGCTGTGGCTCTAAACATAAATATTTCTACTGTCAGTAGTATTTCCCAAGCAGTCAAGAATAATGAACTATTAAAATCGCCACCTAAAAAGCGTTTATACAAAAAACCAGTACTAACACAATAACATTGGATACAAGTGGAATCCGAAATGTTATTTATAACATGTATGAAAGAAGTAAGTACAAGATATATTTTTCATCCAATCATAATTTATGTTTCTAATAAAAGTTTAAATTTGTATATCTACAGTACTTAATCACATACCTATTTATTTGCAGAACATATAACTTTGGAATCTTTAAGAGAAAATTTAATTAAGAAGCGAATGTTTAATGGCTGTGCTACATCATTGTGGATTGTATTAAAAGAATTAGGTTTCAAATGGAAAAAAAGAAGACGCAAGACATGGTCTCATGGAGCTTCTGGACATTGTTGTGAAGAGAGTTCAATTTTTAAGGAATTATGTAGATGCAAAAAAAGCAGCTTTATATCAGTTTGTTTTCATTGATGAAACATGGATTTTTCAAAATGGAACAGTAAACCGCTCTTGGCAAAATGATGACAAAAGAAGTGTTAGAAATACAAAAATTGATGGCAAGAGGTGAGTCACGAAATTTAAAGTAAATGAGGGTGTTAGTATTCTGGCTATGATGAATATTATACATGTACTTTTCAGGTAGGTATTCCAAGACTTACATATACAGGGCGTTTCAAAAAGGTATGTCATAAATTCTTCCTTAGATAGATTACCAAAAAATAAGTAGATTTGGCTATATTTACCTACCTATATCAAAAACAATACCAAAATGTAAATAAAAGAGGTAGTTTTTGCAGGGGCCGGGCCTCAAGCACAGCCCTAGACACACTACTGATTTTTATATGCATTTTTTGCACAATAACTCCTGACCTACTCTTAGTTTTGTTGATATGTTAAGTTCAGGACGGGTGAATTGCTCTAGAAATTCAGTTAAAAAATGGCTCGTTAACTAAGAAAGATACAAAGTTCATTTCGCTATAAAAAAAATTTAAAAATTCATAGTTCTTTTTGATTTTAAAATCGATAAAGCAAGTTTCTTTTTTTAAAGGGATCCTTTTAAATTTTTTTTCATATAGAATATTGAGCCTTCAAATCTACAGCATTGGCAAAAAATCAAATAAAAAATCGCAACAGCAAAATTTTTACAAATGAAGGGTACAGGAATAAAACAAGGAATGTCCATATTTTTAAGAAAATTGGGTTAGACCGACATTGTTTAGTAGTTTTTGTGTACTTGAGCCTGGCAACAACCGAACAGGCATAAAAGCAGAGATGTCCACAATACAGCGAAATAAGGAATCGCTATACAGGCATAAAACCAGAAATGTCCAGGCGCAACCGGAATAAAAGTGGAAATGTCCGCCTCAGCAGCATCATAATGATGTGAAAATACGTTACAGTTTAATAAAAATTCCAAACTAGTCTTCACTTGTCTGTGTTTTAGGGTAGGTGCGGTTGTTTGTTTACCTTAAAAGCATGACCTCCGAAAGCGGTATAAGTGATTTGAATCCAAAGAAAAGACAAAGGACCGCAGAATGCAGGATGTCATGAAAAAGCTAAAATTGTCTTCACATGAAAAAGGGGGCCCATGCAACTGCAAGAGACTAAAATGCTTTGAAACCATTAATGATTTAGAACGTAGTGCAATTTTATTTGACTTTAACCAAATGAGTGGGCATAATGAACAAAACAACTATCTGTGTGGTTTGATCTCTGTAATACCTGTGCAACGGCGCAGATCTAGAAAACCAGAAACTAAAGCTCTATATCATGATAGTACTTATGCATACAAGGTAAAAAAAAAAGAGATACTGTTGTGAAGGAAATCCCTGTGTGTCATAAAGCTTTCTTAAGCATTCACGGAATCTCCAAAGGTAAATTAGAGCATCTACAAAAATCATTGAAACACATGGGTTTAGCACCAAATGACAAACGCGGTAAACGTGCTAAATTTATCAAGAAGTTACCTGACGATACCTATGCTAAAATAAAAGATCACATAAACTCATTTAAAGGAAGGTTGTCACATTATAGCATTAAAGACACCAAAAAGATATACCTACCGGAGAGTCTTAAGATTAAGAAAATGTACATAATGTTTCAAGAGTTTCCCAATGTAAAAGCTTCTTATGAAACGTACCGAACGATTTTTAATAGTAAATTTAATATAAGTTTTGGACTTCCACGTAGTGATACTTGCAGCACATGTAATAGGTTTACAGCGGAAATAAATAGATTAAAAAAGGAAGGAAACTTAGAAAATTAAATAAGACGATTGACAGTGGAAAACGAAGTACATAAGAAGAAGGCTCAAAGATTTTATGATGAAAAAAGAAAGGCAAAGAATAAAGGGAGAACTACTAATAATTTCGTAGCAATTGCACTAGATTTTCAGAAAAATGTATATCTACCAAATGTGCCAACTAATGATGTCTATTACTTGCGACAGCTTAGTTTATATTCATTTAACATACATGTAGTAAACGGTTTGCAAGTAGATGCCATATATTCAGACTTTTCTAAAGCCTTCGATCAAGTCAATCACGAATTACTATTACTCAAACTGCAAGCCTACGGATTCCCTCCCTTTCTTCTAGAGTGGCTTAAAAGTTATCTCATTGGTAGAGTGCAGCGTGTCAAAATAAAGAATTATTTGTCTGATCCCATAAAAGTTTCTTCTGGTGTACCGCAAGGGGCCCACTTAGCTCCATTACTTTTTAATCTATTCATTAATGATGTTGGATCTGTTTTTGAATATAGTAATTATCTGCTATTTGCTGACGATTTAAAGATTTACTTAAAGATTAACAGTGGTGATTGCTGTAATAATATTGAAAAAGATTTCCATGCCTTATGTAAATGGTCTTCCTCTAATGGTCTAACCCTAAACACTAGTAAGTGTTACTGCATTACTTTTACAAAAAATCATAATCAAATAACACATAACTACTCTCTGAATAACAATACATTAATTAAACGTGTTACCGAAATTAAAGACCTGGGAATCGTGTTTTGCTCAGATCTTTCGTTTAATAATCATATCAATCTTATAGTTAATAGAGCAATGAAAATGTTAGGCATGCTGATAAGAAACTCTAGATCGTTATCTTTAGATGCCTGTAGAATGGTTTATATTGCATATGTGCGGTCCATTTTGGAGTACAGCTCTACCATATGGTGTCCATTTTACATAAACTCTGTAAAAAGGATTGAAAATGTCCAAAATAAATATCTACGATATTGTGCCTTTAAAGTTGGTCTAGCAGCAGGTACATATAATTATTCCACAATTCTGGATTTAATAAACCTCCCAACCCTTGTTAATAGAAGAATATTGATGGATCTATCATTCCTCCATAAGATCATAGCCGGGATTATTACTTCTGATGAGTTATTAGCTATGATTGAATTTAGAGTTCCCACAAGAACTACAAGAAATAATAGTTTATTTGCCATTCAACTTCACCTTACCAATTATGCTTATCATGCACCTCTACCTAGACTAATGCGACTGGCTAATCAATACAATTTAGACATCACTGGGTGTTCTATTAGTCAATTTGTGAATGATGTAAAGAGAATTTGTTTTTAATATCTTTAGTTTAGTTTATTACATTTCATATATGAAATTTTGATTTATTGTGCCTACCTTTTTTTTTTTTAATGTACTTAAGCTATTTTATTTTATGTAATTTATTGATACTAATGGATTATTCCGTAATATATATATTTATTTATTTATTATTTATGTTCTTTCATCTGGTATGTCCCTCTTTTACACTTACCCCGAACATTTTGCTAACAAAGGATCAGATGAAGTGTCCACCTTTCTTTTTGATTTCATCGTTAATTACTTAGGTGCCGAGGTAAAGCACTTACATGTTTTTTTTTATTCTGCGGGTGGTCAGAGTAAAAACTTTACCATGTTCGAATTCATGCATTATGTGGTTCATACTGTTAAACGGCTAGAATCGATAAAAATCACATTCCCCATCAGAGGATATTCATACTTAGAGTGTGGTAAAAACATGGGACTTGTTAACCTAAAAACAAGGATGAAAGTACCGAATGATTGGTATGAATTACTTCGCAACTTTAGGAAAAATCCGAATCCCTTTATTGCCATTGAAATGAAACAGTCTATTGTCAGAGATTGGACAAAGTTTTTTAAAACCAAATTTGTATCAAAATGTCCTTTTCCCATTCAGTCTATAAGGGAAATTATATGCCAAAAAGATCATTCACGTTTATTAAGTTACCGTTTCAGTTACAGTGGTACTTGAATAAAAAATATATAGGTAACATATTTTGACTACAGATGACTGCATAATGTAATAAAAAATCTGATGTGTCCAACACATGACTTTCCTATCTAGTTATTACAGGCTTTTTCCGTTTATTGTGTACAACCTATTGCAGCATCTCTATAAATGTTTAGAGGATAAACTAAATATATACATTGTCCACATACATCTACCGAGAAACATTTTTCTATATTCATTGAAAATGAAAATACTGAAAAATTTAAATTTAGCACTTTTCCTACAATTTTTCCATTACGGTCCATTTAAAAAAAAAATCATGTATGAACAAATATTATAGAGATCGATATCGCAAACAACTTTTATTTCAACAATTTTCATAAAAATCAGAATTTTGCACATTTTGTCAAATTTCTCGAATACGGACCATTTCAGGAAATTTTTACATAAGGCAAAAATTATAGATAATAATATTAGAAGTAACTTTTATTTGAACAATTTTCTTCTCCAAACATAAATAACAGATATATTCCATAAAATATATAAACGGCCTCCCATAAAGTACCCCCCCAGATGTTCCGACTTTGTCCAAAATCTAATCATTTCACGTCAGGCCGAAATAAAACTTAAGTTTAAAATTTATTGATTTTTTCTTTATCCGTTTTTGAGTTTTCTTCAAATTTCGAAATTTACACATTTTCTCAAATATCTCGAATACGGTCCATTTTAGAGAAATTATTTATGGGACAAAAATTATAGAGAATTATATTACAAACAACTTTTGTTTGAACAATTTTTAAAACAAATATTTTTTTTTACATTTTGTCAAATTTCTCGAATACGGACCATTTTAGGAAAATTTTGTAAATAACAAAAATTATAGATAATTATATTAGAAGTAACTTTTATTTGAAGAATTTTCTTCTCCAAACGTAAATAACAGATATATTCCATATAATATAAAAATGAGCACCTATAAAGTACCCCCCCAGATGTTCCGACTCTGCCCAAAATCTAATCAGCTCATTGGACGCTGAAACGAAGCTTAAGTTTAAAATTTGGTGTTTTTCTGTGTATCGGTTCATGAGTTATGCGTTATACAGACACACACACACACACACACACACAGACACACAGACACACACACACACACACACACACACACACACACACACACAGACATCATCGCGAAAATAGTCAAAACGGATTCACGGGACCACAAAACGTAAAAATCCGTCGAAAACTCGAAGTCGAAAAAAATCATGATTCCTATACTTTCCTTATATCTGTATACAGATAGGAAAGTAAAAATGCTTTAATCCATTAGGTAACAAGTGCGCGGCGCAGCGGCGGGTGTGGACATTTCTTGTTGTATACCCAAAGTCTTGGATATTAGCGGATATTTTTATTTATTTTAGCAAAGGCAGAGTTTATTGTATTACAGTTATTATTTAATTTAGTTACTATATGTTTTTCCTAACGTTGTCTAAAAAATAATTATTCTTTAAAATTATTTGGAAGTTGTTACATTGAAATTAACATTAAAAAGTGGAATATCTCTTAATGTTGTTTTAGTGACATTCCTGGTTTTATTCCTGTACCCTTCAAATAAAAACGTTTTTTTGAATGTTAGTTTAACCCCCTGTAACTTTGTTAGGAGCCAGTTTTTGATATAGGTAAATATAGCCAAATTCACTTATTTTTTGGTAATCTATCCGAGGAAGAATTTATGACATACCTTGTATATTTAGGTACTAAACGTGTAATGCAGATGTACTTATTGTAAGTCTTATATATGAACCTCACAAGTACTGCCAAATATTTCCTTTAATTATTTTCATTTACATTTTATTACTATTATACAAGGTGTCCCATATAATTATGTTCAAATTTTAGGAGCATGAAGTACACTTCTTTTCAAGTAAAAAACAGCAATATTACATACCGAGTTTTATTTCTTTCAAAGTTACATGCCTATACATTATTGAAAAATAATAAATAATCAAAATTCATTCTTAATGTAAATAAAATCATATTTTATTTGAAAAAAAGTCACTCAATATATTTTTGGCGTTTAGTTTTACTTGAAAAGAAGTGTACTTTATGCACCTAAAATTTGAACATAATGATGTAGGACACCTTGTATATCTGTATTTGTATTCATTACATTTTAAATTTCAGTAGAAGTATAAAAAAATTGCAATGAAATTACATGACTATATTATTATATAAATAAACATTTTTGTTATAGATATATTATACTCAATGCTGGCAACGAAAATGGATTTATTAAGGGTGCTGAAGCTATATATTATTCAAAAACTAAATTAAATGATTATCATGGAGAAATGAATAAAGACAATTTTTTAAATTGGTTTGAAAACCAACTACTAAAGAACCTTCATGAACCTTCTCTAATTGTTATGGACAATGCTTCATATCATAGCATGTTACTACATAAGACACCAAATACAGGCTCATCCAAAGCTGAAATACAAGAGTGGCTAGCAAACAGAAACATTGATTTTTCTGTTAATATGTTTAAAAATGAACTTCTGCAAAAAGTTGAACAGTAAGTATTATGTATAAAAAAAACTCTATTTACTGCTTCTTGATAAAATATATGCGAGAATAAATATTTTGCTGATTTAAATAATAGGAACTACAAGAAAAACACATGTTTTTATCATTACATTTTAGACAACTGTAACAAAAAATGGTAGGTCTCTAAATACTCTTTAACTAAATTAGATCACTATCACCAATATACTATTAGGGAATCGGACAGCACTAAATATTTAGTTAAAACATTTATTACTTCTGCAATTTTTGTGGATTCTTTAGATTTTACTAATAATAATGCAAATTATTACATAACTGCAAGAACCTAAAAATCAGATATTAAAACCCCTTATATGCCCTGATGATGGATAAGTAAATAGCCCAAAAAGACTAAAAAATCGTGTTTCTGTTGCATTTTCTCACTTGTAGTACAAAAACTTGTTAGTTATACAGGACAGATATGAAGTCAATTAAATTTGACTATTTTGGGGTCAATAAAAATCTACAGGTTAATCACATTCTCGAGTTGTATAGTGAAAACCAAATCTGTCTTTTTTAGAATTAGAACTAAAATTTTAAATTTTGTTACAAAATTTGCTATATTCATGTACCTATCATTAAATCTTCAATATAATGCATCTTTTAAGGGACATGATAGATCTTTTAGGTCACAATGATTTAATACCCCAAACCCAACATAACATGTGTCGTTTCAGTAGGACAGTTTAGAATATTGACACATGATAAACGAAACCTAAGTAGATATAAAACATATTCCTTTTTCAGATTGAAATCACCAAAGGTATATTTGGTAGATAATTTAGCAGAACAGTATGGACATAAAGTGTTACGTCTTCCTCCCTACCATTGTGTTTTTAACCCCATTGAATTAATTTGGGGCATTTCCAAACAATATTATAATAAACATATTGGTAGAGATGGTAATAAAGAACAAGATTGTTTAAATATGTGGTCTGAAGCACTTCGAACGATTACACCCCAAATATGGAAAAATTCTATTGAACACACCGAAAAAGAAATATTAAAATGGTATGAGGGAGAAAGAGTTTTTGATAGATTGAAAATTAAGCCTATTATAATTAACCCCAACAGCGATAGTGATGACAGTGATTCAAGTACTTGCGATTTGGATTAGGAGAAATTATAGAATTTTTGTAGGAATTACAAAGATTAGTAGATGAGAGAATAGTATATTATTAAACGAGCAATTTATGGTAGCCATTATTCACGCAGGGTGACGTTTGCGTCCCGAGCCGTAGGCGAGGGGCGCAAGTCACCTGAGTGAATAAAGGCCATAAATTGCGAGTCTAATACTATACTTTGTCCACGACCATTATGGTTTCTTTATTAAATAAAAGTTAAGTGTAGAATGGAAAGTTTTTATTAAACATAGGCAACTAACTGTTGTTTTTTCCATTTTTCGATTTTTTGATTTATCGATTTTTTGATTTTTCGATCTAGAAAATATCGTTATGGAAAGTATCGCCTATCTTTAGTTATCTACCGGAATGTGCCAGAATTACAAAAGCGTGAATTATCATAATTCACTCCGTGATATATGGGTACTATATGCTTTTAGTTAGGAGGTAGAATATTGATTTATTATTAAGTGGTCGTGTACAAAATATATTTTTTAAATAATACATTGTCTTATTTTAATAACAATAAATAGTTCAATATATTTCTTATCTGTATTTTTATTTATTCCAAAATATATATAAAAAATAAAAAACTCAAAGGTTTCGCTATGCGAGTCTTACAATTAAATTATATTTACAATGGTTTAAAAAAGATTACTTAGTACCAATAAAAAAATAAAATTAAGATTTTTTATAAAATATTGAATATACAGTGTCTGTAAAAGGTCTTTACAAAAACATACCACATATTCTTTTTTAAATAATTGCACCTTTAAAAACTCTACGCCAATGGAAGAAAAGGAGTTTGAGTATGAAATTTAGATTGCGCAACTCATTTACTTTAAAAAAGGTACTCCTGATAAGACTCGATTACTCTCATGGTTTTGACGAAATTTGCATTTTAGTAATTTTAGAACATAAACAATAATTATTAAAATACAAACTTTGTCAAAACCATGAGAGTAAATCGAGTGTTATCAAAGGTACTTTTTTGTAGTAAATGAGTACCCAATCCAAATTTCATACTCAAACCCCTTTTCTGCCATTGGCGTAGAATTTTTAAAGGTGCAATTATTTAAAAAATCAAGTTCTACGCCTATGTATTATTATCGGACAAAATTTTATACGATGAAAAACATAAAAATGTACTTTTTTCATATCTTCTTCAACACCTCTAATCGAGACTTTTAACAAAAATACTCGATTCTTGCTATGTACGATTTTTTAAAGAATATTAATTATTTGCCTGCAATACGTATACAAAAACATTTATTGTTGGTTTCCATAGTTTCATCTAAATAAAAATATTGTCAAGTTTTAACACCTAATCTCTTGTTAACGATTGAAAGTGTACTATCTGACTCAATAATTAAAAAAACAAATGCGTGGTTTATTAATATGGCTGTACAATATACCAATGCAGAATATACCGATATGTTACTGACATTAGGATTTTGTGAAGGAAATGCTTGAGAGAGTGTCAGAGTGTGTACTCTGAAAGGTTTCCAAATCGTCGTGTACCTAGCCACCCAACTTTTGCTGCTGTTGAGAGACGTCTTCGGGAGACAGGTTCCTTTGCTCCCAACACTGTTGATAATGGAAGAGAATATTTTGTAAGGATTCCTAAAGTTGAAGAAGACATTTTAGAACGTGTTGAAGAAGATCCAGAATTAAGCACCAGACGAATTGGAAGGGAACTAGGAGTAAGTAAAGATGTCGTTCATAAAGTGCTTAGAGAACAATTGCTATATCTATACCATAAGAAGCCAGTACAAGAATTATTAGTCAATGATCCTCAAATTCGTTTGGGTTTTTGTCGATTTGTTAATATGCAAAGAGAAAGAGATCCAAACTTTGTCAAGAAGGTTCTCTGTACCGATGAAGCGGGTTTTACAAGAAGAGGTATAACTAATACCCATAATGAACATGTTTATGCCGTTGAAAATCCGCATGCAATAAAGGTAAACCATTTTCAGCACGAAATCAAAATTAATGTGTGGGCTGGAATAATTGGTAATTTCATTGTTGGTCCTGTCATACTTCCACGAAGATTAACTGGAGAAAATTATTTCGATTTTCTACAAAATACGTTGCCAGAATTGTTAAAAGATTTACCTCTCCAACTTCAGAGAGATATGTGGTTTATGCAAGATAGAGCTCCACCACATTTTTCTTTAAACGTTAGAAACCACTTGAATGAACAATATCCACACAAATGGATAGGCAGAGGTAATGACGCACCTGTAAACTGGCCACCACGTTCCCCAGACCTAACACCGATGGATTACTTTTTATGGGGACATCTGAAATCCACAGTTTACAGGGAAGCTGTAGAAAATGAGGAACAACTCTGGCAACGTATTCAAGATGCAATAAACAATCTTAGAGGTGATGAAGAAATTATGGAAAGGATACATTTTAATTTTCTTCGACGTATAAATCTTTGTATGCGTGAAAATGGTGAACATTTTGAACAATTTTTGTAAAATCTCTATTTTGATTATGTTGTAAATAAATATTTTTGTGAAACCTATACACTCTAAATTATTAAAACAGAAATTTAGCGAAAACCATGAGAGTAATCGAGTCTTATCAAGAGTACCTTTTTTAAAGTAAATGAGTTGCGCTATCTAAATTTCATACTCAAACTTCTTTTCTTCCATTGGCGTAGAATTTTTAAAGGTGCAATTATTTAAAAAATCAAGTTCTACGCCTATGTATTATTATCGGACAAAAGTTTATTACCATTTTTTTGCCACATAAAACTCTACCAATATACCAAATTTCAGCAAAATCGCATGTGCCGTTTTAAATTTATATGGGAAAAACGATTTAAAGATTGTAACTTCAAGGCCCTCTGGAGCCCAAACAAAGCAACTTTGTACTAAGGTAATTTTACTTAAATCGACTT
Source organism: Psylliodes chrysocephalus (assembly GCA_927349885.1). Taxonomy (NCBI): domain Eukaryota; kingdom Metazoa; phylum Arthropoda; class Insecta; order Coleoptera; family Chrysomelidae; genus Psylliodes; species Psylliodes chrysocephalus. Next base: position 9,730,242 of record OV651816.1, read on the forward strand.
ATTTTGGTCTAAGGAATATGCGGTATGTTTTTGTAAAGACCTTTTACAAACACCCTGTATAAGAGTAGATATAGCAAAAAGTAGGATATTTAAGTTTCGCATTGATAAAGAATTCACTGAGCAAAACAGTTTTTAAATGTCTATTAAAACTGGTAAGGTGAAGAATCTTGATGTTTGAGTGATGATACTATTATTCATTCATGTTTAAATAGCTTTAGAGATGAAGGGAAGAGGGAAGCAGCGATAACAATCTATAGTTGAAGCACTTTTGACTATCTTAAATACTTGAGACACAAAACCATTACTGAAAGTGAAATTTACTAAAGTACCTACTCAAATATTTTAATTTCTTGTATTTAAATATTTTAACAATTTCAATCTTGAATTATTTAAGTACATATGTCTACTGATATTGTGACTTCTCTACATGCCTTTGTAGATTTAATTTTTTCAATGATTTCTTTAATTTCATGGTGTGTTGTGGTTTATAACTTAAATGTAGTTCTGTTAAATAAATTTCTTGGTGAAATGAAATTAGTTTGAGATATTTTCTGTGCTAATTCTGGACCAATTTTAGTTCATCTGCAATATGCTAATTTACAGTTTTATTTTCCATAACTATTTGCACCGCAATATGTTTACATCATTTTTGTTCAGATGTTTATTATGCATAAAGGAAATCAATATTTTTCATTATGTACATTTAAAACTAATAATTGTTTTTGGTAACAACCAAAAGAAAACATTACCTTACAATTTCAGAACTTTCTAAATTCCTCAACTATTCTGACGATTAGACAACACTGCAAGGCCGTGACGTCATAAATGATCTCTGACGTGCATCGGGATTTGTATTAAAAATTATATTTTTTTATTAAACTGTATGCATATGTTATAAACAGTTTTTTGGCAGGATTTGTTGATATCCCAGCTAGCACAAAAACATCCCATCTACGTTAATAAGCTGCAATTTTAGGCTCTTTAAGCTCGCCTGCAATGTACTGTTAATGTAACCCTATCAACCACCGAATGTCCCCAACGGCAAGACTTTTATAGCACATCTCACAGAGGTTACAAAATTAAAGTTCGGAAAACATCACACTAGCACTTTTACGGTACTTACTCCGAAAGTTGCTCTGAAACTTTCTATAGATGTTATAATGTGAATTCATTCTACAGCATTATACAGTGTGTCCACGGATGGACTTAACAATACTTGTAAAAATATTTATTTTAAATTTAAAAGTACTTCTTCATAATTTCTTTTGCTTGTTAAATAAATACGATTAACGTTGAGAAATTATGAAAAAGACCTCTTGAAAAATTTAAAATAAATATCTTTACAAGTATAGTTATGTCCATCCTTGGATACACTATATTCAAAATAGTATATTGAGGATATAGTAAAATCTGAAGAAAACAAAATAAAAAATTGTATAAATTTATTATTAAAAAGCTTTTGAAATCAAGAACCAATATCATACAAGTAGAGGTAGGTATTAATAATATAGGTAAAAAAAACACTGACAAATTGGACAAAAGTCGGTATAAAGGGTATATAAGGAATATCTCAAAGGTTCACTAGAATCGAAAACACTGAACGCTTGCACGAAAGAGTATAATAAGGTACCTATATTGCAAAGGTTCACTGGTAGCTAAAATGGTGCACGATTGTACAAAAGTAGTAAAAAGTGTATTTATATAAGGTATATTTCAAAGGTCACTAGATTTTTATTAAGATGGCAGTTGTAGGATGCTAAAAAAAGATATTTGCCTACAACTGGTACTAATCATAGTTTTAATATGATATAACTTGCTTAAACTGAATATTGATAAATGTAAAGTCATAAAGTTTAATAAAACAGCTAATATCATTATGCATGATTGTCATTGCAGGTTCTGAACTAAGTTTTGAGCAAACTATAAATGATCTTGATTTTATTTTTGAGAGGGACCTATAAGAGTTTGGAATGCAGATGTCGAGAAGCATCATTTGTGTTCCTGTATAAGTTATTGAACGGTTTGATTGATAGTGACAGCCTGGTACACTTTATTAGATTTCCTTGTTCCTGCCAGACTTACTAGGCATATGAAACTATTTTATGTAAATGCTCATAGAACTAACTATGGACAGAATTTATTTGTAGACCAACTGATGTCCAATTACAATAAGTATTTTTCAAATTATGACATTTTAAAAGGTTTATTTTTTAAAGTGTCAACTTTTATTACACTATTGACTTCAATTTTTATACTGTGACAATTTTTTTATTTTCTTTTTTATTTTATTTTGATATTTTAACCATTTAGAACTTTATGTATCAGTAGCGTACTGTAAACAAATAAATATGTGAACTTAATTACATAGTTTCTTCCATAAAAATAACTTTGTAGATAATAAATTTACTTGTTTAATTATTATTAAGAAAATAATATATCTATATATATATATATATATATATATATATATATATATATATATATATATATATATATATATATATATATATATATTATATATATATATTTATATATATCTATATATATATATATATATATATAGTACGCACCTAACTATTAATATGAAGCCCGACATAAACTAAAGGATAATGGAAGCCCGGTGTGTGGGGTACACTTCTTGTACTATCATGTATAAAAGTGTGCTGCGGTTATTGCGAAACCCGCTAGGTTTTATGCATTGTATGAAGCCCGAATGTATAAAAAGTTAATAGTTATTCGATTATAAGAAGCCCTACAGCGTTGCCAATAAAATAATGAATTTTGTTATGTAGGAGGTTATCTATGGTATATAAATATTTACAAATAGCTTAAATGCACTGACACTGCATCTTCTTGAGATCTACAATATCTTAGGAAATATTAAATTAAAATTTGCAGTTAATTAAATTCTTCTAATAAGACCAAAAAAAATTGCTTTTTTCTTTCAAATAAATCTTGTCATGATTGTTCTCGTTATTAAACACTATATTTATAATACTGAAAAATAATTGACGTTTTCCTATGAACAGTTATTTCTTTAAAAATTAGTACATAATACAAGGTCCGTGAACTTGACACCACAACATTTCAAAAAATCTGATGTGTCCAACACGTGACTTTCCTATCTAGTTATTAGGTACAGACCTTTTCCCGGTTATTTTGTACAACCTATTGTATCGTCCCTGTAAATATTTAGAGAATGAACTAAATACATACCTTTTCCACACACAACTTACTCGAAACATTTTTTTTAATTTTCTCCGTTTTTGGAAAATTCGAAATTGCAGTTTTTCTCAAATATCTCTAATGCGGTCCAGTTTAGGGAAATCATGTATAAAACATAAATTATAAAGAATAAAATCATAAACAACAAGTTTCTTAAAAATTAAAATTTTGTACATTTTGTGAAATTTCTAGAACACGGCCCATTTAAGAAAAATTTTGTATGGTACAAAAATTATAGAAAATGATATTGCAAACAACTTTTATTTAAAAAAATTTCTTCTCCAATTAAAAAGTAAAAAACGACCCCCTATAAAACACCCTCCAGATGTTTAACTATGTCCAAAATTTAGACAGCTCACCATAGAATGTAGTTAAGCTTAAGTTTAAAATTTAGCGTTTTTTTCCTTATTCAATTATGAGATATAATTTAATATTCGAAATTTTCACATTTCCTCAAATTTCTCGAATACGGATCATTTTGGTAAAATTAAGTATGCAACAAAAATTATAGAGAATAATATTGTAAACAACTTTTATTCAAAGAAGTTTCTTCTCCAAGCGTAAATAACAGATATATTCCATAAAGTGGGAAAATGACCTCTTATACAGTACTCCCCGAGATGTTCTGACTATGCCCAAAATCTATTCAGCTCACAGCAAGGTAAATTAAAGTTTAAGTTTATAATTTGGTGGCTTTTCGCTTTATCCGTTTTTGAGTTATGTTTAAAATTCTAAATTTTCACTATTCCTCAAATTTCTCGAATACCGGCCATTTTAGGAAAATTATGTATAGGACAAAAATTATAGAGAATATTATTTCAAACAAATAACGGATATAATCCATAAATTAGGAAAATGACCTCCCATAAAGTACCCTCCTAGATGTTTCGACTAGACCCAAAATCTATTCAGCTCACTGCAGGGTAGATTAAAGCTTTAGTTTATAATTTGGTGTTTTTCTCTTTATCCGTTTTTGTTCAAGTTCAAAATTCAAAATTTTCACTATTCCTTAAATTTCTGGAATATGGTCCAGTTTAGGAAAATTATGTACATAGCAAAAATTATAGAGAATAATATTTCAAATAACTTTTATTTGAAGTAGTTTCTTCTCTAGGTTTAAATAGCCGATATATTCCATAAAGTAGAAAAACGACTACCTCTAAGATCGAAAAAAATAATAATTCCTATACTTTCCTTATCTGTAAACAGATAGGAAAGGAAAATGGTGTGAAAATTTTTGGTTTGCCCACGTTTGTTCATCCAGTAACTTTTGTTGCCCACCCTCTGATATCAAAATATATCAAAAAGAATTTTCGCGGGCCAACTTCCAGATAAAAGTAAACATTTTAAAAGTTTAATTCCATAGAGGTATAGCATTTCTTTTGCACACGTTTGCCCATCAATTAGCTTTTATAAAAAAAATCAAAAAAATATTTACAAAAATAAAATATGGTAACTGCATTCGGTAATCATTCGTTTGCCCATCTTTGCCCATTTTTTAGTTTTGCCAATTTGCATCCCCTTTTTGAAAAAATTCAAATAAAAAACAATTTTACAAAACCGTGAAGTTGGCACCACAACATTGCAAAAATAATGTTAAATTTGCCCACGTTTGCCCATCCATTAGTTTAAAAAAAAATTAAAATAAAAATAAAACAAAAAAACAAATAACAAAAAAAAAATATTCACAAAAATAAAATATGATAACTGCATTCGGTAATCATTCGTTTGCCCATGTTTGTCCATTTTTTAGTTTTTCCAATTTGCATACTCTTTTGCGAAAAAATTCAAATTAAAAAAGACAACTTTATAAAACCGTGAAGTTGGCACCACAACATTGCAAAAACAATGTGAAATTGGCCCACGTTTGCCCATCCATTAGTTTAAAAAAAAATTGAATTAAAAATAAAACAAAAAAAATATTCACAAAAATAAAATATAACTGCATTTGGTAATCATTCGTTTGCCTATGTTTGCCTATTTTTTAGTATTTCCAATTTGCATATCCGTTTTTAAAATTGTTACCTGTTAAATTGTCGTTTTTAATTTGATTTTTTTTTTTGAAAAGAACATGCAAATTGGAAAAACTAAAAAATGGGCAAACGAATAATTACCTACTGCAATTATCATATTTCATTTTTTTTAATATTTTTTTGGGAATATTTTTTGTTTTTTTGTAATTTAAATTACTTTTTTTTTTCAAAATATTAATGGATGTGCAAACGTGGGCAAACGATGGGCAATCAATCCTCTTAAAAAATTTCGCATTATTTTTGCAATGTTATGGTGCCAACTTCACGGTCCTGTAAAACTGTTTTATTTTGATTTTTTTCGAAAAAGGGTATGCAAATTGGAAAAACTAAAAAATGGGCAAACATGGGCAAACGAATAATTACCTAATGCAATTATTATCATATTTCATTTTTGTGAAGATTTTTTTGCCAATTTTTTTTAATTTAAATTACTTTTTTTCAAAAAACTATTGGATGGGCAAACGTGGGCAAACGATGGGCAATCCTTTCACAATATTTCACGGACCTCATATAACAAGCTGTAAAACAGAATGTATTCTGTTTCAGTCCAAGACTCCTAATTATTAACTAAATATTTTTGACATTACTTGATAATTCAGGCGTCTTTAATAATCAGTAACCAATCTTTTCATGTCAATTATTTTCTTTCTTAATAAAAGTTTTTAATAGCATAATCGAATTTTTTTATGATTTTCAAAGAGTTGCAACAAAAAATATCGTTCATTACTTATCCGGAAATCCTTTTGCGTACTTGCATGCTACGCCGTTTTTGGATGCGTAATGAAATATACTATTAATTGAAAAATAAAATAAAATATTAAATATTTTACAATTAAATTACTTACTAAAATGTTAAACTTACTGTTTGCGAGATAATTAATAACTATAAACAATATCACTTAAGAGAAATTCTTGCTGCATTAGCACCGGATGATATAAAAATGATAATTATTTTTTAAATTTTAATAAGTTCTCTCTTGTTGACGAGGGACGAAAAGTTTTTGATAATCTGAAAATGATAGAAAATTATAAAAACAACTTTTGTTTAAATAATGTTCTTCTTTATTCGTAAATAACAGAGCTATTCGTTAAAGTAAAAAACGACTCCCTATAAAATATCTCCCAGATGTTTCAACTAAATCCAAAATTTAATCAGCTCACTGCAGGATGGATTAAAGTTAAGTTTAAAATTTGGTGTTTTCTCTTTATGCTTTTTTGAATTAAAAATTTGCACTTTTCCTTAAATATCTCGAACACGGGCCATTTTAGGAAAATTATGTATAGGATAAAAAATAAAGAGAATAATAACACAAGTAACTTTTATTTAAAGAATTTTCTTCTTCAAGAGTAAATAACAGATATATTTCATAACGTAGAAAAACGACCTCCTATAAAGTACCCCGCCCAGATGTTTCGACTATGCTCTAAATCTAATCAGTTTACTGCAGGGTGAATTAAAGCTCAAATTTAAAATTTGATGTTTTTCTCTTAATCCGTTCATCCGTTCATGAGTTATTGAGTAGACATAGTCAGACGAAAATAGTAAAAAAAACGGTTTTAGGGGACCCCAAAACGTAATAATCCGGCGAACATTTAAGGTAAAAAAAAATCATGATTCCTACACTTTCCTTATCTGCATACAGATAGAAAAGTGAAAATGTCAATGTAAATTACATAGTTCTATTTGCAGTTTGGAAATAAAATAAAAATATAGGTCTGCGTTAAAAAAAAAAACATTCCTGATAATAGCACTTCGGATACGAAACATTGGGTTTAAAATTTACCTACCTCTATTTATAGTAAATAAAAAAATTTTGATACCATGTTTTGCTATTTTGAGAATAACATGTTGTTTTCTAATATAAAAAGTTAGTTTTTAATTTTTTATCCTACATAATAAAATCCTAATTATTAAATTTAAATGTGTACGAAAAGAACATACTTTGGAATACTATAAGTTGATTTTTCAAGTAGCGATAAATAAGTTTTATTGCCTCCGCTTCCGAAAGTAATATAAATCATCACATAACAACGTTGCCAGTTATGTGGGCTTCAAAAGATTATCAAAATGTACCGGGCAGCTAATAATCGATAAGATATATTGAAAGTCATATAAAGTTTATACAGATTTCTCCTTAGCACCATCTCTGCAAAACACGGTGAACTATCTGCTGTATGTTTTGAGAAATTCTATGACCATAACATGCCCAGACGAAATTTTGGTGGGCTTCGTAAGTGAGTGTCGGGCTTGGTATAAGCGATAAAGTATACACTACAGTTTAAAAAAAAAATTACTTTATTATTATTATTATTATTATTATTATTATTTACCTTGGCTAGCCCGTATATTATGTCACTAGAGCGGATTGTCTTGCTCTCAGGGGTGGTTCATGTAAGTCAACCAATAATTTAAAAATAAATTTAGAAATATTTAATTTTGCCAACTCACTATTAAAAAGAAAAATAGGACCTTCCTGTATAATTAAGTAAACAAATTGACAATTTTTCTTTTTAAACCAAATCTTTCAAATATATCTTTATTTGTCAAACACAATGTAACATTAGAAACAGTTTCAAAATTGCTTACCTATATCTACTAATTTATAATAACTACTATCCTTTCATACCTCACATTCACACCTTATGAGAAAAAAATAATCTAAAATTAAATACAGAAAAAATACCGTACTAGTATTTACAGTTCTATACTTTTCAAATTTAAATTAAATTAATCTATACAAATTTCGAAATTATTTTACTACTTTGTTCTGTAACAGTTCAAGCAGTTGTTCCGTTTTCACAAATATTAAAAAGTACTCACAGTCGGAAAACTTCAGTCCAATGAGTATGCTAATATTTGCATACTGAAAATCGATGCTCTGCTACTGCTGCCACAAGGTACTGAACCACATTTCTGTTTAGCTCCGCACAAATTTATAAAATGACACCTATACTCATGATTGGTACTACCATATACAAAATCCTATGAAATTTGCTTACTTAATATAATATTTTAGAGAATAAATTAAATCTGAGTGACAAGGTTTCCCAAATTTGTCTCTGACACAAATCAAAAATTTTCTAATTTTTTTGTCATTCATCTTTGACATTTCTTTTTAACTAAAACTTGTTTTATAGGGTGTTATTTTACTATTTACTCATATCTTTGGCAAATTAACAGATTTTTCACATATTAATATTATAATGATTATTATTATTATAAAATAAAGCTTTTTATGCAGAGTGTTTTATAACAATATATATATATATATATATATATATATATATATATATATATATATATATATATAAATATATATAAAGAAAATAAAAAATATGCTCGTTTAAATCGTTGCACCTATTTTTAGTTGATTTTTACTTACTTTGTTTTTTTAAATAAATAATAACATTTATTTTGACTTTTACAAATTTGATACTTAATAATGGATGTTCAACTTATACAGAACAATGTTTTTTAGCATGATATTCTGCTATGAAAGAAAAAGAAATAATCTCAGATGTTATATATTCTTCTTCAACCAATTCTGTATTAACTTTAGCTTCTAAAATTCCTGAGATTTTTACTAGAATTATAATCCAGCACAAAGGAAACCAACACAATATTTTTAAAATTTATTTTTAGTGATTAAAATATTATTACACTAGGGCGACCATACTTACAGCAATTTTTCTGTATTGTAAAGCATTTTTAAAGTTTGTCCAGCAATTGGTATTGTGCAGCAAACGTACAGCAAAATGGCATAGGTATATATATCCAGTGAAATGCTGTATTTATCCACCAAAACGTCACTACTGTCCAGCAATGGTAATACTTAATTTACTGAAATGTAACAAATTTAAATGTTATTTATCTTTAGTGAACTACATGAGCACTTCTATACTGCTGTTCTAGCAAGAAAGGTTTTATCTGCAAAATTAGCAGTTTTTTTTATGTGCATTTGTCTACATTTTATCTTTCTCGATACTGAAAAGGAATGTCTTATTTGCAACAAAGGTACTAAAATGTTAAAAAGTTACACAAAAAAAGGTTTAAAAGATAATAAATATAAATTTTCAGATAGGACTTCTCTTGTTAGGATGGCAGTATATGACTTCTCTGTTTTTGTATTTTTATAATTGGGAGTAGGGTTGAGTATCGGTCAAAGGTATCAATACCGGTATCATGTGAGATACTTTGTGGTAGAGGCATCGATACTGTTCGATATTATGTTAAAGATATTGATATTTATAAGTCTCGAGTAACAAAGTAGGTATCGAAAAAGTAAAAGATTTTGTTAAACGGCTGGCAACCCCCATTCAACAGGACGGAGTAGGGAACTTAACTAATAACAAGAGTGCATCATTAAAGTATATTCTGTAGTCGACACATTTTCTTTTTCTACTGGTACTCTACCTGGTACAAGTTATAGTGTTAATAACTGGCAATTTATCTTATAATTAAATAACAAAAAAACAGTGGTAACGCTTAATCATATTACCAAGTTTCACCACATGCAAAAACTAAAATATTTCAGTACAAATATTTGAACAAACCTTATAATCTCTGACCACACTCATAGCGATACAATACTTGCTTCTAAGTATCACTATGGCGATAGTATTGGTAATTCAGTAATTCAGTGCCTAAATATCGATACTTTCATTGTTTAATATCGTTACTTCTATAGTATTAAGGCATCAATAAGATCCCTATTATCGTGTAAAATAAATATTTCATCATTTAATTGTATCTACTTGTTTACAATGATTTATTTTTTATTGTATTTGGAAATTGAAATTTTACCATCTAAAACAACAGACAATAAATTAGAAAATTTATTGAAAAAAAGAAAACAACTTACCAAACTTATTCAAACGTATAGTTTCCAATTTCTTTAAAATCTCAAATACGTACAAGAAAAAGTGACAAGTGACATTTTTTTATGTTTTGTTGGTTATGACAAACGAATGGCTACGTTCGAAAGTCCATACTACTTCTCGTGGAAACTTTTTTAGCAAGTTACTTAATTAGGTTGTGTTATCATAACAGGCAGGTTAAATACGTAAGTAACAAATAGATGTTTCGCGAGGTTTTGATTTCCCTCAACAACTTCTCATTAACGTTGCAATTACGTTGTATGGGTATGTTATTATGTTCCCTTAAAACAACATCGCCGAAAGGCTTGGTAACGTTATGTGCTAGCTGGGATACAACATTATTTATTTGTAGAACTTAAATTGGAGTTACCACAGTCTGCCCGCTATGGAGTGGACAATATTTTTAACTAATATTTCTATTTCATTTAATAGCTAAAATTATAAAAAATGGAGGAGTACCTCAACATTCGCGAAACGATTCCGGTTCTTCTCGTTGTATACCAAAGCATTTATTGGAACCATTCAGACAAACATTATATAACAAATTTAAGCGAATGAATGAAAACTAAGAAACAAAATGATAATTGAAAATTGCCACAAAACTACTTACTTTGTGGAGATTTTTAAGATAACATGGTTTAAGATTTAATGTGGTGGACAAACGACAAGGAATCATTCAATCTTATCGATTAGTAAAATAGAGACAAGGATTATATTGGAAAAATTCGGCAATTTCGTAGTGAAGAACTAACTGTATTATTTGGACGAATCTTGGGTTGATACTCACAAAATTACAAAAAAAGTTGGTCTGATGGTAAAAAATGCGTTGCTGATGTACTGGGGGTAAAAGAATATGTATCTTACATTGTGGAGGAGCATATGGTTGAGTGGGAGAATGCTCTGTTATTATCGGCTAAGCATATAAAAAAATGTAGTCTCGATTATTATCAAGATATTGATAAAGATTTATTTGAAAAATGGCTAGAATATGATTCGATTCCAAAAATACAGAATATAAGAGTGTTATTGTGTTTGGCTAGAATATGATTCGATTCCAAAAATACAGAATATAAGAGTGTTATTGTGTTAGATAATATCATTCCAGATTAGTTCGCAAAATTCCAACCAAAAGTTCAACTAAACCTGTGATCCAACAATTTTTAATGGAGAAGTTTTAGAAGTTGGACATTTTACCACTAAGTATGTTATAAAAAGTCATAGACAACATTCTGCGGTTGCCTCCTTATTATTGCATTTTTAACCCCATAGAATTATGAGCTCAATTAAAAAAATCTGATGTGTCCAACACACGACTTTCCTATCTAGTTATTATAGGCTTTTCCCGGTTATTTTGTACAACCTATTGCAGCACATCTATAAATGTTTAGAGGATAAACTAAATATACCTATACATTTTGCACATACTGCTACCTCGAAACATTTTTCTATAGATATTCATTGAAAACGAAAATACTGAAAAATTTAAATTTAGCACTTTTCCTACAATTTTTCCATTACGGATTATTTTAGAAAAATTATGTATAAAAAATTATAGAGAACGATATCGCAAACAACTTTTAGTTGGACAATTTTTATAAAAATGAGAATTTTGCACATTTTGTCAAATTTCTCTAATACGGACCATTTCAGGAAATTTTGACATAGGGCAAAAATTATAGATAATAATATAAAAAGTAACTTTTATTTGAACAATTTTCTTCTCCAAACATAAATAACAGATATATTCCATAAAATATAAAAACTGCCTCCCATAAAGTACCCCCCCCAGACTTTGTCCAAAATCTAATCATTTCACGTCAGGCCGAAAAGAAACTTAAATTTAAAATTTAATGTTTTTTTCTTTATCCGTTTTTGTTTTCTTCAAAATTCTAAATTTGCACATTTTTTCAAATATCTCGAATACGGTCCATTTTAGAGAAATTATGTATGGGATTAAAATTATAGAGAATTATATTGCAAACAACTTTTATTTAAACAATTTTTATAAAAAAATATTTTTTTTTTTACATTTTGTTAAATTTCTGGAATACGGATCATTTTAGGAAAATTTTATATAGAACAAAAATTATAGACAATAATATTAGAAGTAACTTTTAATTAAAAAATTTTCTTCTCCAAACGTAAATAACAGATATATTTCATAAAATATAAAAATGACCACCCATAAAGTACCCCCCAGATGTTCCGACTCTGCCCAAAATCTAATCCGTTTATTGGACGCTGGAATAAAGCTTAAGTTTAAAATTTGGTGTATTTCTATGTATCGGTTCATGAGTTATGGTGGATACAGACCACACACACACACACACACACACACACACACACACACACACACACACACACACACACACACACACACACACACACACACACACACACACACACACACACACACACACACACACACACACACACACACACACACACACACACACACACACACACACACACACACACACACACACACACACACACACACACACACACACACACACACACACACACACACACACACACACACACACACACACACACACACACACACACACACACACACACACACACACACACACACACACACACACACACACACACACACACACACACACACACACACACACACACACACACACACACACACACACACACACACACACACACACACACACACACACACACACACACACACACACACACACACACACCACACACACACACACACACACACACACACACACACACACACACACACACACACACACACACACACACACACACACACACACACACACACACACACACACACACACACACACACACACACACACACACACACACACACACACACACACACACACACACACACACACACACACACACACACACACACACACACACACACACACACACACACACACACACACACACACACACACACACACACACACACACACACACACACACACACACACACACACACACACACACACACACACACACACACACACACACACACACACACACACACACACACACACACACACACACACACACACACACACACACACACACACACACACACACACACACACACACACACACACACACACACACACACACACACACACACACACACACACACACACACACACACACACACACACACACACACACACACACACACACACACACACACACACACACACACACACACACACACACACACACACACACACACACACACACACACACACACACACACACACACACACACACACACACACACACACACACACACACACACACACACACACACACACACACACACACACACACACACACACACACACACACACACACACACACACACACACACACACACACACACACACACACACACACACACACACACACACACACACACACACACACACACACACACACACACACACACACACACACACACACACACACACACACACACACACACACACACACACACACACACACACACACACACACACACACACACACACACACACACACACACACACACACACACACACACACACACACACACACACACACACACACACACACACACACACACACACACACACACACACACACACACACACACACACACACACACACACACACACACACACACACACACACACACACACACACACACACACACACACACACACACACACACACACACACACACACACACACACACACACACACACACACACACACACACACACACACACACACACACACACACACACACACACACACACACACACACACACACACACACACACACACACACACACACACACACACACACACACACACACACACACACACACACACACACACACACACACACACACACACACACACACACATCATCGCGAAAATAGTCGAAACGGATTCAGGGGAATCATGATTCCTATACTTTCCTTATATCTGTATACAGATAGGAAAATAAAAAGGTATTTATGATAACAATTATAAATCATAAATCAAGTGAGAATGTTATTAACAGCGGTAATCCTTAAATCAGAGATTTTGTATAAATTATTTTATTTAATTTTGTAGCTAAAAAATTAAAAGTATCTTTTGGTACTTGTAAAATTGTCTAAAATTATTTGCTCCTATTTACAATAACGCCGGATATTCCTTTTCTTATAATTTGTCACGTAATAATGCCTATGGTGTGATTTGGGAATTCCGATTCTTATAATTTGCAACGAACTATAGGATAATCTTATGGGCACTTGATTTGATTGCGATGGAGACGACATAGTGTCCAAGTCAGGTCTTTAGGTCATGTCGGTGCTTGAGTGTGAATTATAATTTAAAATTCTTTTTCATTTCTACGTGTCTTTGGTAATGTTTTTTAGTTACAATTGCAAATGTTACAGGTAAAGGGTATTTAAAGGTCACTAAAATTTGTTAACAGAGAAATAATTAATACACGCAATAATAAAGGTACCATTTCGGAACGCGCGACAGACGACATACGACAGTAGGCGCGACGGTAAATTTTTATAAAGAAAAGTTGATTGAAATTGAAAATTACATTCAAATATGCAATTACACCGATCTATCGAAAAAATCAGATTTTTTCTATATTTTGTATTGATTCACCTAATTACGGTAATCCATAAATGTTTCTCTCTTTTCTCTACTATAAACATGCTTTTCTTTTCTTGATGTTTGTGAAGAATTTAGCAATTTTGTTAATGAAAATTTTCGATTTTGTCAAAAATAAACGTACTTCACTCTTGAGCAAAATTCCTATTTTTTGACAAACCTCGTATACGGCTTGAAAAATTTGATATCTGATGACTGTATTTTAAGTTTTGGGTCATGCAGGACTTTTTATATATGAAATAATCAAACATTTATTATATGTAACAATTAAACGTTGCAAAACAATTCTTTATTTAAACTTCCAACCAAAATCAAAGTAATTTATAATAAATAAGTTCAATATAGTATTCAAATAGACTAAAGCAAATATATAAATGTGAATCTTCTTCTGTTGTCTTGAGCAAACTACCATTCCTAAAGTTTCATCATAGCGCTTACGACTTAGACAGCTGGAACAGCCTGTTTTTCGGTGCGCCCTCTCTTAGAACGTTAAAAGGTTCGAATACAATAACGTTTTATATACGACTTATATTTATTTTAAACTAACGTTAATATTATAAGAATAAAGATAATAAGATAAGCAGAATTTTATAAAAATAAAAATTTTCTTTGATTTATTCGGTCGTTTTTAATTTTCTATTGTTTAGCACAGTACTATGTATGTTTCGGAAAATACAATTTTTCCATCTTCTGGTGCAGTCAAATAATAAGTATGGGGACGCATACAAACAATTTAAAAAATCTTAAAATAATAGAACGCCATCTTTCTATTTCACATGAAATTTAAGTAATCTTAAATAGTATAATTTTCCTGTCTGAGCGGACTCGTGATGATGATCAGCTCATTCTTGGATTAGGTTCTAGCCGAGTTAGAATTTCTTTTTTTTTTTCCTTTCTCTTTTTATTTTTACGTGCGAATCGCAAATTTAAATAATCTTAAATAGTTTCAATTCACTGCCTGAGGGGGTTAGTGATGACGATCAGCTCATTCTGGGATAATGGGCTACCCCAGGTATTAGTTTTTTTATTTACTTCGAATCACTACTTCAAGTAAACCCCGTATAGGATTCCGGATTTCGGTCCTGAAAGTATTTCTATCACGAATCTGTCTCCTTGCAGTCTCTGCGACCGAATATACAATTTTCCTTACCGAAATAATAAAGTATATTTTAGTTTAATCACCAATGCGACAGTTAAATAGATAATTTTTACTACGACCTTACCGAAATAGAAAATTACAATTCAGTTTAAACACCGATTAGGTAGTCAAGTAGTTGATTTTTCCTGCGACCAGAGCAATATTTTCCCCTAACGAAACCGCCCTGCGTTTTTTTTGTAGCTCAACAACCGAATAGACTATTCACTAGTAAATTTTTACCGCTACCGCATGTACAATATATTTTAATTTAATTTGTACGTCTGGTTGAGACTATTCGGGGTTCATTACCGGCCGTTTTGTTTGTTTATTTTTGTTCAGGATTTGGAATAATTATCATCGCAAGCCAGGGTGGGCCTTAAAATATATATATATTTTTTTTTTATTTTTAAGTTGTATATAGTTAGCCACAATATGTGTCAGTTATCTGGCCGTACAACTAATTCCTTGCTTTACTTCCACCTTAATTTTTAGCTAGTGAAATATTCTTTATAAGCATAAGTGACGATTCGGCCCGCCGCAAATTGAACCCAGCCTACGCACAGCACACGCGCAGCACATGCCTGGGTCATTTTGTGGAACATGGAAAGAGACGGAGTAGCGCATATTGAACCTATCCCACGGACAGTACAGCACCAACCTATTTTTACGTGGGTCGAGTTGTGCTTGCAACACAGTTTCGTGGGTCGTGGGCACCAACTTTTGTTTATGTAAATATTTTTTGGCACTTGTAGGTAAAAATCAATGGGTGTGGGCCATGATACTATTACTCGAGAAGATAAACCCACGCGCATGCGATCAGCCCATCTCTCTCGCACGCCTGACGTCACTGGGAGACTACTCGACTCTGCAACAGCCAGTTCTATACGGCGAAAAGCGGTTTTGCGTGTATTACTAATTATTTAATTTTGTTTTATTGGTTTGTTGGGTTTTAGAAGTAAACGTGCGTAAAGCTTTTTATATGTTATATTTAAAAACATTGTTTTAAACATTTACTATGGTATACTGTGCAGTGGTGGATTGTTCAAACAATAACAACCAAAAACATACTGCTGCAAATTGAATCAATA
This sequence comes from Psylliodes chrysocephalus, assembly GCA_927349885.1. Taxonomy (NCBI): domain Eukaryota; kingdom Metazoa; phylum Arthropoda; class Insecta; order Coleoptera; family Chrysomelidae; genus Psylliodes; species Psylliodes chrysocephalus. The sequence goes on from OV651816.1 coordinate 9,747,293, forward strand.
CTTCAAAATTTCTATAGATGTTTAACTTTTAAGACGATTTATTTCTTGTTTATCCAAACATTTTTAATTTTTACCCCTCCTTTTTTACATTCATCCGTAATTTTTATAAAAATATTAAATTGATTGTAAAATGAAAAGTCTATACTTTAAAAGCTCTAAAATAAAATTTAACTTGAATTTTTTTTTAAAATTAAAATAGTACGAGAAAACTCGATTTTTTAAATATTTTAAATTTTTACCCCTCCCCTTTTTACTCTTTTTTTAATTATCTATTAAAATATTAAACGGATAATAAAATCAAAATGTTCATAGCCAAAAACCAATATAACGACATATTACTCGATTTTCTACGAAAAATTGCAATTTTTTTATCATTTCCCCCGACATTTCACCCCCTTCCCCTTAACCAATTTTACTCAAAAATATTCCAATCCGATCCCTAATGGAATAACACCTATCTATAGCACAAGTTATGGTGAATACCGATAGACAGAAATTTTCTTTTTTGCTCATAATACTTTTTTTACACGTTTTGAGACATTTTAAGATGATTAGGCAAGCCAAAAAATATTTAATTTAATAATATATCATTATAAAAATAATATATCGATATTATAATAAATAAACATAAAATATTGATTAAAACCGCTGTAGCTTAATGCTTTTCCATGCCCACGAGCTGGATTGTTGTCATCGGGTGACGTCATGCGCAAACGTGGTCGAAATTGGATCGTCAAGTGAGCTTATCTTCTTGAGTAATAGTATCATGGGTGTGGGCTGTGTTCAATATGCGCTACTATTAAAAAACGTGTGCTTGGGCTAGGTCTTGGTCACACATGGGCAGCGCGTGTGCTGTGCGTGGGCTGGGTTTAATTTGCGGCGGGCAAAGCCCGTCACTTGTAGCTACTGATTACCCGGGTCTATGTAATCTTTGATCCCTGAAATTTTTCATCTCCATCTGTAGCTACCCAAGTACTTTTAAAGCCGCTTCGAGAGTTTGTGGAGTAAACCACAATAAATAATCTGGTGCTCGATAGCCGCCCGTAATCAGCCCATTCGTAAGGAAACGTTTTCTCTGTGACAAGAAAATCCCTTACCTTCATAAATGTTTACTTACCATTTTTGAAGAGAATGCAGTATATAATCAAGATCGAACTTTACTTAAGATAGGTTCGTTTGATCGCATAATTTTATTTTAAGGTTCATTTACTTGGGTTTCTAATTTAAATAAAACAAATAGTTCTTGACGAAGCTTTATTGATTTTTTCAACATCATCAAAAACTAAGCCTACCTAATATCAAATATCTATTTCTCATACCGTATGTACCTACAAATTATAATACAATATTTTATTATTAAGTGCAGCTTGCACTTGTGAACACCTCGTACATGGCAAAACCATTTATTAATATTTTTACAGATATTCAATAAATTGTTTTGCTATTAGAATCGTCTTTATCACTGTATACTGTATTTTATTTGGTATACATTCATATATTGTATCTCTTTTATAAAGTAATCTATTTTATCAGATATTGTTAATATTTACCCTGTATTTAATTTTGTTTAAAAAATAAAGAGCAAACTCGAAAATGAAACGAGAAGTACGAGGTGCCAAATCGTGGTATTTTTTAACTTTATAATTTTTATTTCCTATTGATTTTTACAATGATTGCACCATTATACGAAATTGCAACATTAATTTTTTTTATACACAATAATGCCAGGGGTTACGTTCCTTTTTTTCAAGAATTCCGAAAAATTCTCAAATTTATTTTACAAATTTTCAAATATAATTTTCGTAAACGAACAATAAACAACAACTTATTGCACTTAAGTTACACTAAAAAGAAAAAACAAAAAATAATATCTAAAAATGAGTATTTTCGGTACCGTTTTAAGTATTTTCGTTTAAAAATAATACCCTGCTTCTATGAAATATTGTCTAATGTGCTCTCTCAAATAAAACAAATGAGACAGGTGCTAATATTATATGCTAAAAGTGCTTCTTTATGTAAAAAAAGAGGAACTCAAAGATTCTACGCTACGTTTGCAAAATAATTAAAACTAATAATACTTTTTTAGGAATGTCTGTGTGTTTCGTCAGATATGTACAACTTAACTTTATTAATACCAGCACCATGTTTTATTCTATGAGCACTGAATTCGATCATTTAATTCTCAAAAAAACTTTCGGTTGTGTTCAGAAACATTTAGTCAAATTCATATGACACCATTTGGTAATCAAATTTTCTTGAGTCTAACGTTGGTATCTTGGATAGTGGCATAAATCTGACTTTCCATGGATTGTAATCGGAGAGTTCAAAATTATTAAATCGGATATAGATATTAAAACGGATGCATCATTAGCATTCAGACTGGTTCAAGTTACTCCAATAACAAAACAAAATGAACAAACATATTCAAATTAAAGACTATCTTGAAATATACACATAGGGTAATGATTGATTTGACATACGTTCTAGAAACAAAAAAGAAATTTAAGATTATAGAACATGAACAAACAAAAAACTTTACAATCAGTGGTTTTATTTAACCCCAGAGTCTAACATTGGAATCTTGAAAAATGGCATAAATCTGACTTTCCGTGGACAGTAATCGGGTGAATCGAATCATCGCATAGTTCAAAATTATTATATCGGATGCATCGTTAGCATACAGGCTGATTAAAGTTACTCCAATAACAGACAAAATAAAGAAATTTATTTAAATTAAAGACTATTTTAAAGTATAAAGGGTAATGATTGATTTGAAACAAGTTCTAGTTACAACAAAGAAATTTAAGATTATAGAACATGAACAAAAAAAAGAGAAATATTAACTAAACGTGGGAAATGACTTAATAATTTGAAAAACAATTGGTACAATAAAAAAAAACATATAATAATGAATGTGATAAAATACTTATTTAATAAACAAAGAGGCAGAGGAAAACATGAATTCCTAGGCAAGGCAATTTATTGGGTTAATTCGAATTTGAATTAAAATCCAGAAATACGAACTAAAAGATACATTGCTAGAGCTACCTTCCTAAATATAGAAATCCTTTAACTAAGAGAAATAGAAATTTGAATAGGATATACTGATTTTTTTATCTTTTATACATTTAGTCTTATTGTATATGGACTTGAAATTTGGATTGAGAGTCAATAAGACTGAAAGGATTGAGGATTTTAAACTGTTATAAATGCATAGGTACTCCTATTTAAAATGTCTCACGATTGACAAATATTTTCCATGGTTCTCACCAATCTTCATTAAAGGTGCATTCGCCATAACAAAGTAGAGGCCATGAAGTAAAAAGATAAACATATTCTATAAAACTAAACATTTAAAAATTAGGGAAATGGAGATCAATCAGAATATTGAATATTTGGAATAAATTAACATATTTATTATTAAATTTATTAGGAAATAAGTTGTTTTAAAAAATAAATGATGTCGAATTCAGTGCTTTTGTATTTATGAAAAAACTAATACGAAGGAACACTTTAAGCAGTTACTTAAATAAAAATAGCTTATAAAAATAATACTATGTGCACAACCTTCCGTTAAGTCAAAGAAAATATTTTACACAGAAAAATAAAATCACAAAAAATTTAACAGAACATACAAGAAATCAGTACAATAAATATAAAGAAAAAAGAAAAGAAAAAATAATAGTGGTAACATATTTATCTCACTTCCTAAAGAGAAATGTCAAATGTCAATAAACTATTCATCGAAATTTGACAGTTCTAATTCTACGTCTAATATCTAACAAATGTCTACTCAAATTTTTTTGAGTAGCTATATCACATTTTAAAATTCTGAATAAAAGTGTTACATAGTTATTTAAAATACTGATTTAAATTAATCAAATATTCACTGTTAACAGCAATTCAAAGGTTCAAAAATAAATGCTGTCGTTTCCAGATTCTTTCAAATGTACTACGTACAATTTTGTAAACTGACAGCAAAAATTTTTGTTAAAAATGGAAATACCTACTAAAATTTGTGTTACATAAGTTATAACAAATTCACATTTAAAGATTATTATTTATTAATATTAATTATTAAAAAAATCATATATTAATGTAAATACAACGGTTTAAAATCTTTCTGTGTAGCTAGAGTGCTCAAAACAGTGAATAGGAATGTATAAGTATAAAATAAATAAACAATTATTATTAATATTATTATTATACTAGTGATGTGTCCTTAACTTTGTATATATCAAATTTTTATTGAGTTAAATTTTGAAACTGCAAGTTTTGAACTTATTTATACCCTGCATAGATTTCAAAATCTATGAAAATGTGCATTTTTTTCTAACGACCTTAGGATGAAATTATTGAAGAAATTTATGTGAAATCTATTAATAGTTTTTTTTTTATTTGTCTAAACAGCATTTATAGATGATTATCCTGAGTTTATTTTAAAAAAATGACTGAAAAAATACCCCATATATCCATTATTTTATATGATTTAATCTCTTTTATAAAAACGCCGAGTAATTGGGTTAAATATAGACTATACCTTAAAAAATAAATATGGTGATTACTTAAAAAACGTTTCACAGAAAAAAACAAGCCAAGAAAGCACTTTTTGTATTCATATGAAACTGAAGGAAATTGAGATTGAAATCAAATGGCAAAATATATGGTGATCAGCAATGAATGATAATGAAATTATACTACTAAAATACAGTGTTGAAGGTAGTAAAATAGTATTTTATCTCTTAAGTTCCAACTAAGGGCAAGAATAACCCAGACAGCACACATAGTCCAATGGACGTCCACTTTAGGTCCCTTTGAGGGTCAGAACGTCCATATCCGTATTCGGGTATCCAGTGTACGTCCGTTTTTGATCATTAATTTGACAGCTGCATATAGAGGACGTCTGTTTCTGGACTTAATTTCAAGTTTAGTATTATTTTGACGTTCAGTGGACGTCCATCTTAGGTCATTATTTATTTAGCCTACCAGATAATAATACCCATCTATAAATAAACACTTTTTTTTTAATAGAATTGGTCATTAAAAATTGACAAATTAAATCTATTACATTTCATTCTATCAGTGGAAGTTTGAAATCTTATCCGTATCTAGTAAAAAAAATTCAAGTTGCTCCTTGGTCGAGATTGCCTAGCGCTTGAATGCCTAGAACGACAATGGACGTGCTCCGGTCAAGTAATTTTTTAATAAAAAAAGTAAATAATTGATGTATAGCGGGTTGCGAAAATAATAAATAAATTATTAATAATATAAAATAGAGTGTGGTGAGTTGCGGTTGTGTAAAAAAGTGGGGATGTGCTTTCAAGGAATGGACGTTTTTTGAATGTCCAGTATTCAACCTCCAAATATAATCCAGAATTGGACGTCCCATGAATGGTCAAAAGTGAGCCATTTTGTATACTTCACCGGACGTCAATTGGACGTCGGAAGTCCAAAAAAACTCATCTTTGGACGTCCAGACATCCAACATTGTATATCGAACGGACGTCGAATGGACGTCCAATGGACCTATTTGTGCTGTCTGGGAAGATATATATAAATTTTATTTAACTTCTGGTTGGGTAGGTACACGAAAGGATAATAACAATTTAAATATAAGCAGAATATAATAGAATATATTAAAACGGATGTTAAAATGTCACTAATTTAATAAAAAAGAAAGTGACAAAAATATTGCAAATCCTTTATTAAGCCAGGAATGAATAGTAAATAAATGACAGGGAATACTATCAATATCAAATGACATAAACTTAAATCTAGAAATAGGCAGATTCGATTTGTATATTGAATAAAATTACTTTAAACAAAACAAGTCTAGAATTATGTTTACTGACGACCTTTTAAAAATGTTTATATAAATCACAATCATATTTTAATAAAAGAAGCTATATATCGTGTTTTTAAATAGAACTTTCATTATTATACAATTTGTAAGTTTCAAGTTGTTTTTTTCAATTTAAAATATTGATGCATTAAAGAGGAATCTGAATTAAACGGATTTATAAAAATTTGGACTGTTAAAAACTGTTTTCTTTTCTTAAAATGTTGTAGTCGTAGATAAAATATTGTAATGTGTAAAAATATAATAATTTCTTCATATTGAAATTATCATAGAATGTCATGGAAATGGAATATTTTTTCTCAAAAATGATCGATTTAACTACTTTCGGAATTATTATGTATATTATCACTGTAACTATTTTAAACAATATCATCGTGTTTTCAAATAGCGATGTCAATAATAAAAATAAATTAAACTTCATAATATATCACATAATCGTTAATCTCTAGAGAAACAATGAAGCGGTAATAGTGCATTCACTATCATTTTCACTATTTAAAGAAGAAAAGAGACAATCTGTTACATAGTATAATCATGTTCGTAAAATCCTAGTTTTATTTTTCACACCTATAAAATGAGGGATTGTTTTTATTAAATTTGATTAAACAAGCATATTTTATTAAAAATAAAATTTATGAGATTTATTAATGAATAGAAAATCATTATTATTATTATTATTATTCGAGTAATTAATAAACGATTGTTGCACAGACAAAATGAAATTATTAAGCAAAACTATCAAGATCACTGTCAAACTTATATTCCTCTATAAAATGTAGAAGACATGGAAAACAGATTTTCTTTAGTTTATTTAAAATAACTAAACCATCAACGGAAAAAATGTTTAAATATTTAAAGAATATTTTAGCATTTTATAAATCTTTTATTCAGCATGGATTCCAGAACACTGTATACATGAATATATCATATTTGATGCAGTATACCAGAAATTATCAGAATTCAATTGAATATCTTATACTGTTTTATACTCATGACAACTATAAAGAATAATGGTTTATTGATAAACGCTATTACAATCGCTACTTAAGTATAATAAATCAGTAGTTCTGCTTTAGAAAGTACCTACATCATTATTTAAATAATTTAATCAAGGCAGTAAAACAATCGAAGACTAATGTTAAGTATTTCATTAAAATGTTTAAATCTCTTATTTGATGGAGTATTTTTCTTAGATTAATTAACAAAACCATTATATTATTACTTCAAGAAATAATTAGATAACTTTATCTAAAGACTCTTTTTTTTTAACAACGGAGAAAAATAATTCCTTCCTTTTGTTAGTGACAAATTGTACATATGCAGATGAAAGGAAATCCTGTGCTCTGTTAATCAGTGTTTGGACAAGAAAAATTACACAAGAACTATACAGATTGACCCGTTTCGTCGTAAATAAGCGAAAAAGAAGGCGAACAAATTTTTCGTTTGTATATAGAACTTGCAGCCAAAATAAATGCATATAGAATTATTTGTACATTGTTGACCGTATACCTATGTTTGCCTAAAATTATTTTTTACAATTTCCTAACGAATCCCATATTTTAAAATTTGTTGCTCGTACACCAAACTTAAGTACATAAATTTATCTGTCAGTGAATTCAGAAAGATTTCATACATACACATAGTCAACACATATTTTGTACAAACATTTTTTTTAGAGTAGGTAGGTATTGCGCCACGACAGAGTTGTGTCACCTCTCCACTTTTTATATTCGATTTATCCATAAGAAATTTATAAAAATAGTTAAATATTTTCGCAAACGCTACTACTACAGTTAATAGCTACTAAATATTAATAATACTTTGTAATAAAAGGCAGGGAATTCTCATTTAAAAGTCTTCTCGGCAATATCTTATCTGGCAGCATCACATTAATAGCAGTTCATAATGTACACACCAAAAAGTTTAAATAAGTAACACCATGTGTATATGAAATTTAATAAAAAAAAAAAAAAAAATGAACTGGAAGTTTGAAATAATTTTTAATAATTATTTTCAAGAGAAATAACATAGAAGTCTTTGTTATGAAATTAATTTGATTTGATCTTAATATAAACTCATCTATGTGTGATCTATACCGCATTTCCAGGAAACTACTGGAAGAGGTTTATGTCCAACAGTAGATGAATGCAGAAATGTATTCCGATTCTAAATATGTAGGCCATTATTAATAATGAATGAAAATTGATGTTAGTAACTAAATATATTATACCTAAATCAATAAATTTTTACCTAATAGGTAAAGTCTGATTCGTCCCCTTTGAGAGTATTTATATAGACTTTTAAAAATCTCATTTTTATCCTGAAATTTTGAATAATATTCTATCAAAAAAAGATTCATACAATCTCGAAAATAAACAAAGTATTTGTACAATATAATAAAATGGTTAACAAGAGATGACATTTTTAATGTTTTGTGTTACTACCGATAAGAAATCTTTTGGAGAAGAAATTTTACATTATCTGTTATAAAATATATGTTATTCATTGCTTTTTATGCGAAGTCAATTATTAATATTATCACTTTTTGAAGCGTTTCGTATTACTTATTAGGTCGAAATTAAAAATTTGTGCAGAGTGTCATCTATAGTGAGGCAGTAGCTACCTTAAGTTGATCTAAATGCTGATTTATCCGGTAAATTTTACAATAACCTAGACCGCTTAATCTGGAATCATTTTGCCAAATATTCAAAAGGAGTAAAACAAAGGGAACGTTCATTTATTTACTGGAAAGTAATTTAACTAGTAGATAAGGTAGGAGCTCGGAAATATTTGCGCAAACTTCCAAAGTCAAAAATTTTCCTTGTTTTAACGATTTATACTAAGTATGATTATTTAAAAAAGTTTACCACATATTCCCAATTATACAATGTTTAAAACTGATATTGAACATGGAGCTGTGAATAAAACAATATCTTGATTGAAACCAACAAGATGATTGAAGAAGAGGCTGGATTAAAAATTCCTTAAAAAACAAGGCAAATGAAAATATGGTTAGAACTCCATGTTGTGAACGTTATAATAAATCTCAAGATGCTTAAAAACGATAAAAAATTAAAAATCTATTGACAGTATTATTGGGAAATTGCAAATACGGCAATGGACCTAAAGGTAATGCACCATGGTGCCCCTGACCAAGTAACGGAAGTTCAAAGTGTGACGTCACAGGATGAATTGAAAAATATAAAAATTAAATCATTATACATCTTAAGATTTGCTTAGTGTTCTAAAATGAGCAGGTTTTGGAATATGTTAGGAGTAAAAAAATTCAGGAAACGCGATATATGATGAAAATATGTAATTATTATTTACCAACGATTTAAAAACTTTTTACAAAGATTATAAATGGTATTCATCGATAACCAAAACATAGTTTGGCTTTGAACATTTCTAAAAACATTTCCGAGTTCCTATAAATTCAAAATCAACAAAAATCTCAGTCTGTTCCAACTGTAAAGTTATCGTCATATATTTAAATCTGTAAAATGTAATATTATAAAAAGTTTATATCTGTAACCATTATGCTTGTATTAGGACTATAAAAATACTGAAAAACCGGGGATCTTATGAGATCAAAAATATATCTGTTGAACAAAATACTGTAGCTATATATAATCTGTATACTGTACAAACTGTTCATAAAAAATCACAAGTATCGCAGTTGAAAGTAATTGCATATCATTCTTTTCAGTACAAGGTTCGTCTACTGGAGAATTTTGCACTGAAACCGGAAGATGATAAGTTGGAGTGAACAAAAAACCTTTGTATATAGAATATTGAGTAAATATTTGGTAAAAAATCTGTATATCTGAGGAACTGTATAAAGTGGTATCAGTAAAAGAAAAAGTTGTAGTTAAAATATCTATATGTTGGAACGTTGGCAATATGATATATCAGTCTTATAATAGACAAATTCCGAGTGAATATCCTTCGAAAGGAGTATGTACATGTTTAGGCTAATAAAATTGGATCCGCAAAACTTATACTAAATCCGGCAGTTTTAAAACAGTCACAGAAATGTGTCTTAAGGCGTATTGTTATACGTCAAAAATTATAATTGGACGTTATGGATCATTGCCATTATGGAAAATACATACACTTAAAAATTGTCCGTTTTACTATTACAAATTGTAACTTTGCAAGTTTTTCGTAGGATCTTCTTGGATTTTTATAGAAAATTACAATAAATAATTGCAAATTTCTACTTATCTTTAAAAATGTACATATTTTTGAAAACTTCACAAAAGTCAACAGAAAGCCTAAATAACGTTTCCGAAACGTTTTAAAATATCCGGAATTTTACAGTTGCTACTTTTTTGTTTCAACTCGGAATTTGAAAAACTCTCTTTCGTTAATACCGGAAAATTATGAAAATCAGGAAGCACGATAGCTTAGTCTAATCAATAAACATCAACCAACAGTTTGCCACGATTTTATTCGTGGTTCACCAAAACAAAATCATCAATAAATTTTAACAGAACGGTCCCAACTTGACCCTTTTAGCGCCTTTTCATACAAACTTCTACTCACACTATATTTTCTAATATTGCCCCTATTTTTTTATATCTTCATTTGGAACTTGATCCCACGCGGAAATATAATAGACCAAGGAAAACATAATATTATAACGAATGGTTTGGTGCTACCATCTATCAGTAACGAGTAAAAGCAACCATTATGATTTTTATTCGCGGATGATAGATTGAAACACTGGTTCTTCCAGAAAATAATTAGTTACATTAATAAAGTTTTGAAGTGTTTGCAGTACGTTAACGTATACATAAACGCACAAAAATAATGTTTCGTTAAAGTCCAACGATAATTAATATTAGGATGTATTCTTTTCCAGATCCTGGAAGCTCACGTTTGTACATAAACGTGAAGAATATTTTAAATACACATGCATAGCCGTCAATTTTCATGATTAGGTACGTTTACGTTCATAGCACTACTTCAAATCTCTAATAATAAAAAATCATGATTGAATTCTACATCCTAAATAGTCTTTATACAATTTTGTTACTTTTTGCAATATTTTTTTTTGTGTGAAAAATATCAATTCAACTAAAACTTTAATTTTATCTTTTATTTAATTAAAACTACCAGAAATAATCAAGAGTATTTAAGATATTACTAATAAAACTAAGAAATATAATACATCAAAAATTCCGTTGAAGATCCTATTAATGTATTAGATAAGAATTCGTTTGAAGACAGGAAAATTATTGCATCAGAGATGAAGATAGCCAATAAGAAAGAAAAAAGTTTTTTAAGATAAATTATTGCGCACGATGATAAGAGGCGATTTAATGTGTATAAATATTGTATTAAGATTATCGGTCTCACAAATAGTGGTAGGTGACAAAACGTAGGCAGAAATCAGAGAGAAAGACCAGGTGGTAGAGGTTAAATGTATTATATAGAATTTAACGTAAAATGCTCAATAAGATAGTGTAGGATGAAAAGTTTGCTGAGGAAATATAAAAAAAAATGGATCAAGTAATACCTTTCTATACACAGAAATATCGTGATTATCAGAAGGGAAAGGACAGGTTTAAAAAATATGAAAGGCTTTATGATACTTTATGTATAAGATGTCTAGAATGATTAAAAACAGAGACTTTGTCCAAAAATCTATTTAGATGGAGCAATGTGGGTTCTCTTTTGAATAATGGTGTAAATAATTACTGTTTATATTTTTTTAAACTATGATAATAACAGAAAACACTTTTCGCTATGATATATTTAATCAGAACTAAAAAAGGACAACGAGCATTTGGAGCAGCGGGGATAGTAACATTTCACAGAATTTTTTGATAATATAAAAAAGTGGAATGTAAAAATATATTACTATCAATATATTTATCAGTTAATGTCTTCTTTCAATCAACTGGTTTACATCTTTTTTTGAGTTGCTATGACTTTATTTGGCATAGTTTTACCAAATGCACTATTTTTTTATAAATTATATATTTTTTAATATATTTTAAATGCATAACTTATTACTTTATTTTTTTTTTTGTTGCAAGTAGAGACGGATGCAAAATTAAGGAAACTATATACTTTCATTTTCCTTTTGTTAAAATAATTTAAAATGATTTTACGATTTGTACATTTCCATGTAGGATCAAGTCCCCAACGAATTACAGATTTTGGACGATTAATCTGTTAACACCTAAATAACACCTAATCCTGTCCGTTTTGTTGTACTAATTCCCGTCTATCCTCGACGGATAGCGATGGTGGTCGGAATATATCTTGCTCGTCGCTTAAATCTTTCCCCCTTTCCTTACTGTCTTCTTCCATGGCCTGCTGTTGTCCAAAGTGTTCCCTACTTTTCTCGCTTTGGGGCAACAAGTGGATCATACTCACAGGTATGGGAAATCCCGTACCGAAGTCGGGATAGAAATTGTGTGTAAAAGGGTTGAACATGGAAGGTTGGGGATGCTGATCTTCCGTACTAGGCGGCCTGGTGTTGGGTTGGATCTGTTCAGACTCTCTCTCAGGCTTGCAGGGATTGTTATTATTGTTGTTTCCTCCCATATTGAGGATGTCGATTGGAGGATTTGGACCTCCGATACAGTCTTTTCGAAGTTGTTCTAATTTAAGGCTTTTTCCGTACTTCCCTCTGACGTACATCAGGAGAGAGTTGTAGGGGATGCCGAATATCCTGGACGCTTGGCTTGTGGTCATCTTTTTGTTCCATACGTGTTGGAGGGCTTCAGTCAGTTCGGCGTTGGTCCAAGACCTGGGTGGACCGCCTCTTGGAGCGGAATGTTGACCTTTTGGTCGTCCCACTGAAAATAATTATAAATTATTTATTTAAATTCCACGAGGTTTTGAAGTAATTCACTTATTTACAGAACTTCGGCGAGCTTCATGGCTCAACAATAAACATAGGGGGTGGGTTGGCTCAGAGTCATGACTTTGAGATTGAAAGGTCTCAGGATCGAATCCCACCGGTGGCAGGATTTTTTATTTAGTAAAAAAAATTAAATGTTAATTCTAATGCATAGGTAGGATTCCCCACTCGATCATTCACTGTTGGGTTCTAATTAACAGTTCTGTTCCTGAAGTGACGCTGGGAAACAGTAACAAAGCCTTCACAGAACATACTTGAAAAAAAAAGGCAAACACAAACTGAGACTGGCATATTAGGTATATACACCTAGGCCTAGCATAGCAGTTTATTACGTTACTGTGAAGATGATTTTTTAATGAATAATACATTTTTTATTGATATTTGGACTCAAATTTAAAGAGAAAAGGCTAAAAAAAATATAGGCGGAAATATGGTATGATTTTGAATAACCCAAAAGCTTCTTTATTAATTGATTAGACATACGTTCCATTAGAAACACTGCATTATCTCGAGTCTACTGTATGTCTATCTGATAAAATTTTAAAGGTAAAATAGCTAAAGTCAAGTTATATATAGATACTCACTTTTCTTTTTTACGAACATTTGGGAATCCGGTGTCGTCCTGGGATCCGGCATATCAAATAAAGGATTCCTACAACCTTCCAATCCTGGGGGAAATAGACCTAAAGATGAGTCTAGGCCAAAAACTGAAATATAAAATCCTCAATTATTTAGTGCAATTCCATTACATAATTTATGTTGTCTCATTTTAATGTGCGAGACAATAAATATTCTCATATAAAATTATGATGTCACAGGCCGTTTAATAATATAGCGTAGAATGAAATACATTATGGCTATTTTCGGATAGATAATGAAACAATTGCTACATAATAAATAGAATTATGGAAAACAGTTTAGTAAATAAGTATATTACTGTTATATTCTTGATATATGAAATAAATCAAATCCGTTAAAATATTTCCTCGTCTAATAGTTGAAATTTTAGTATGGAACAAATTTATAAATAAGATAATAATATATGCTTAATTTTAACCAAATGCCTTTGGGGATCAAAAAGAAAATAGTGGGTGGAGATAATTTTAGTAGCAATATTGCACAGTGATGCACTAAAAACGTTTTTAATGCTGAAATTAATAATAATATGCTTAAGAAGTAACTATGATTTATTGTTTACTATGTATTGATATTTACAAAGAAGATATAATAATTATTAAAATATTTTATTTATTCCTTTTTAATGGTGAAAAATATAAATTATAAAAACAATTTTAATATTTAATATTGGTATAAATTATTATCAAAGGACTGGTAGCAAAATATTAACGAAAAAATAAGAAGACTGTCATTATAAAATTATTAAAATATTATTAGTCTTTACATGATTCCTTAGATTAGTGAATTAGTTAGGATACTCTTTAAAACAAAGAAATTTATTTAAATATTAAAAAACTTTTTGTCTATAGTTCGCTACACACTGAGAGTGCAGTATGGCCAGGCATAGGCAATGTATTTCTAATAGTATACCGGCACAAGGTGTTGCCGTCTTTCCGATAGCTGTGAAAGGGTCGGCCCAGTAGTAGTCAATGTTTTTAGAGCATTTATTCTGGGTTGCATATATGAGGACCTTTTAGTCCTTATTGATATCTCATTGGACGGCTTGCTGCAGAATTTGTGATTTTTAGACTTTCGCATAATGTTGCATTAATAACCGTAATCTTTACTGCAAAAAAGATCCAGGCCACAATCTGGTATCTAGTGTTATTTGTTAGCTAATGAACAAACTGACTAAATTGGTTAAGCAAGTAACCTGCCTGCAGAAGCAATTCAAACGGCTTCGTTGCTGTGTGCATAATACGCGTGTTTAGTGAAAACGTCACAGGTTTAGGAAGGTCATAGCAATGGATGCCAACAAAGGAACCATACTGTGAGCTGTCGTTAACGTCCATAAGAATAACGCAGTGGTCATTGAAATTATTGGAGCATAATTTTTAAAATTAAAGCCTACTCAAACCCTGATTTTTGAAGTGGATATAATTTAATTAATTGACACATTGAAAGTTTATAAACGATAAATTTATAAACTTTACATGTAATTCTATCGGTGTCATATTTTTTTTTTTTAGGAAAAATTCTATTTCAACGATTTGAGAAACTTAACCTTTCCTGATTTTGAGAGTGAACGTAATTTAATATTCACAAGATAAATCAATGCCTGGGTCCATCCAGAAAACAAGCAGGTGAGACATATATCGAGGACCACAAGGTAGGACCTCGTAAGCCGCAAAATCCACATCCACGAAAAAAAAATGTTTTATAATAGGACTAATATTTACCAATGTTTTTTTCAAAAATTGTAATATTTCCCCTATACAGTAGATGTGGAGCGAAATATTTTTAACGAGATTATTATATCACTTTCAGTGAAAATGTTAGTTACGAGGTTCTGCAATGTGGCCCTGGATATAAGGTCTCAGTTATTATATGTTACTAGGAAGTAGAATGTGAACTTTATTGTTCTGCTTATGGAATTAATAGCATATTTTGATCCCCTTAAAGAAAAATATTTTTTTTTTAGATTTTGTTATAATCAAAGCTGAAAAAATTTATTAAAAATTAGTGGAGAGGTCATAGGAAATGATGAGGACTATGTCTCTGCAGTTTTCTTAGGCACATATTTGTGAAAATTATATATTAAATATTCGAAAGGTTACTCTGTTCTGCAAGATAAATAAACAAATAAAAATGCGAGCTCAACCAGATCGAGATGATATGGAATCAGGTAAACTATATTACTGTGAACAACTTTGATTTCAAGACACAAAATGTTCGTTCATTGATAGATGAAGCATTTGAATAGAATTGGCGTAATTACGTTGCACATACAAATTTTGAGATGAATTTTAAACCCGTGTCGAAATTTGCCTGAGACCGGACCTGTTTCTTTGCCGATCTCAGCATAGCGACGCCTGGCACTGGTTGGCAATGGCGCCAATCTAGTACAATTGTACTAGATTTAGTACATTTCTGAGAATCTGATACTCTAGTACACTCGAAGCAAAATCTAGTACGTTTTTCAGCGCATGTTCCATTTGAATTGTAAAATATATTGTTCAAAAATTGCCAGAGAAATTAAAATAGTTTTAAAAATTGCTTCAGAGATAAAATAGTAGACATTTCTCGAGAGATAAAACATTGTTCAACAATTGCTCGAGACATCAAATATTGTTTAAAAATAGCTTGAGAAGTATAAAAAGGGTGTTAAAAATTGGTCAAAGGATAAAATAGTATTAGAAATTACTTGAGTAAAGTATTGTTCAAAAATTGCTCGAGGGATAAAATACTGTTGAAAAATTTGTTGAGAAATAAAATATTGTTCAAAATTGACTCTAGAGATACTGTTAGAAATTTCTAAAGAGATAAAACATTGTTTAAAGATTTCTCGAACGATAAAATACTATTAGAAATTGCTCAAAAGATAATATATTGTTCAAACATTGCTCGAGAGATAAAAAAAGTTGTTAAAAATTGCTCGAGAAATAGAATAATGTTAGAAATTTATCTAAAAATAAAATATTTTTTAAAAATAGCTCAAGAGATAAAAAAAGGTTTAAAAAATTATTGTGTTCGTGTTCTCTATAAACCTTTTTTGCTCTTTAATGACCACACTTCACAATTAGAAAAATCTGGCAACTTTATAGAATCTAGTACATTTTTATGTAATCTGGTACATTTTTTAGACAAATCTGGTACATTACAAAAATATATTCTGGCAACACTGAATGGCGCGCTTCATAAGACTTCACACTGCATTCTCAGTGTGTCTGGCACTATAAAATGAGTAAATAATTGCATGAACAAGAATAATTTCCATCTTTTGGTGCAGTCAATATAATGTAATACCTAGCAACTTATAACACTAGAAAATAAGATATTAGGTGAGCCGTATTGAGTAGACACATATTGAATACTTAAAGAAAAATTTAGTAAAATATCAAGTTTTTAATCCATTTACAAATTAAAAATTATCGAATATTGTTGCAGTCTGTAGCCTTCAATTGTAAGATATTTTATTGGAGACTTTCTTCTAAAAACAACACTTGTCACAAAATACACAAAAATAAGTTGGGCACTATCTAGAAGTGAAAAGTTTCCATATGAGAGGTTTTTTCATGCAAAAAGAACACATATACCCTATATAGTTAGACTGTTAAAAATCTATAAAAATATCTAATTTTTTCTTTTAATATATAACAGATATTTTCCTTTCACAACTCCAGAAATACATAGATAACTGAATGTAAAAAGTAATTTAAATGGACCATTGCTTTCGAGAGTATACTAACATTGTGGTAATGTTTTTCAGCATTCTGAAACATTTTGGATACGTATTCTTTTTTCAAGAAGTCTTCAATTGGTCTTTACTTTTTAATAAATTGGATATTCAACGTTCTATTGATTGAACACATCTTAACAAAGTAAGTAAGTAATAATTGATTTTTTTTTTAGAAATTAGAAGTCTTTTAATTATGACGTTTGTATGCAAATTACTTTCCCTTAATCAAATAAATCATTGACCATGTTGATTTTTTCTATTATTTAATAATATTACGTTTTAAGATATCAGTGGCGTAACAAATAGACTAGAATCATTCGAAATCGATGCAGTTTTTTTGCTGATTTTAATAATTTTGTGATACTAGATACTCAGTTGTTTTTTATATTCTTGTGACTCCTATATATTTTTTTGTTAAATAATATGTAATATAATAAAGAATACTAAATAAAAATGTAAAATACATTATTTAGGTGTCAATTAGTTTCGGCTATGTAATACAAAATTGTCATTTTTTAATATTATTTATATTTTATATGCTTATGTTTTAAATATTTATATTTTAAACATTTACATTTTATTTTATACATATACACTTGCGTGCATAGAAATCGGCCCACTGTAAACTTTTGACTTTAATTATATTTTTTTAAATTATTCATCAGATCAAAAAAAAAATATGCCCTTTGAAAGACAATTTAATATGCTTTAATGTTGTCTAATAATTAATTAATAACAGTAATGTTATTTAATAATTAAAAAAAAAATATAGTTAAAGTCAAAAGTTTTACAGTGGGCCGATTTCTATGCACGCAAGTATATTAATATTCTACAACTGAAAATTCTGTATTACAGACTTTATGATGGCCACATAGCCGAAACTGGTTACAAATTATTTCTTTTATAATTAACTTTTTATTATTTGGTATTAATTTGGGATTTCCTTTGTTTTATTGAATAACGTTATATCATTTGAGATTATGGATAATCTTTTTTTTATAATATATATAAAACAAATACCGCATATTGTAGATTCATCGAATAGAAGATGGA
The DNA here is from genome assembly GCA_927349885.1 of Psylliodes chrysocephalus. Lineage (NCBI taxonomy): Eukaryota > Metazoa > Arthropoda > Insecta > Coleoptera > Chrysomelidae > Psylliodes > Psylliodes chrysocephalus. The sequence continues at coordinate 9,765,443 of OV651816.1, forward strand.
AATTAGTTTTTAAATCAAAATTGACTAATACGAGGGGTCATTTTTATAGACTAGATATGAATATAAAGAGCTAAAACAAGAACAAATTATGTCTTTCAATGTAGTTGTTATCCTGTTTATGAATATAAACTGAGAGCTAGCAGCCGTAAAATGGTACGCTCGTAACTCTGGCTGGAATTTTGTGAATTGGTAGGAAGTATCATCCGCAAGGCTTTTGTTTAAAACTCCTGAAAACGAGGCGTCAGACAACTCAAAGTAGTAAAAAGTATCGACAAAAAACACATATTTGATTAGATAACTCACTTAACATGTCTTGTTAGCTCAGTTTTTTAAGCATTTGAAAAATATGAAAAAAAAAATACATACTATTGTTATTTAGTTTAAATACATTTTATTTATCATAATAATAAGAACTGTTAGTGTTTATTTATTTTAAATACATTTTTGTTTAGCCTTATAATAATTGTATTGTCAATATGATAAATAAAATGTATTTTAATAAATAATGAACAATAGTACATTTTTTTTTAATTTTCATATTTTTGTTCCAAAATAAAAAAAAGATTGCATTTATCGTGAATTGAACCAGGTCGCGAAATGTAAATTTGACTGCATGTACAATGCTTAACAAACTGGGCTAACAAAACATGACAAGTGAGTTATCTAATCAAATATGTGTATTATAAATGTAAACAAAAAATTACAATTTTAAGTCGTCTGACGTTTCGTTTGCAGATGATATTTCCTGATGGTCCCGCCTACCAATTCACAAAATTTCAGCCGGAGTTACGGTCGTACTACCTTGTGCCCGTTAGCTCTTGGACTAATAATAATTTAACCGATTCGAAAACAACTTTTTAATCCATTATATAAATATCCTTCTGTCTTGTCGCAAAATGGCGTTCAACAGCATTTACAAGTTGTCCCCTGTAGAGTTTTTCTTGAGAATTGGAAACAAAGACATAGACACAGCGACCCAGATAAGGAAAACGGTTGGTTTCTACGAAACAACATTCGTCAATGGCAGCTTTTGAAACACTTGATTTGTACACTGGTGCATTGCTGTTTTACAACAGGAGACCTTTCGTCAGTTATCCTCGCTTTTTTATTTTGATTAACTCTATGAGGTGATGTATTAAGCTTTCATAATTTTTCCAAATACCATTATACCCTTATTCAAATAAGGTAAACTAAAATTCCTTGTCCATCCCAAAAAACGGGTTGCCATTAGTTTTGCTGCAGAAAGGGGATTTTTAACCATTTCTGTCATTGCTTCGATTCTTGTTTCGATTCAGAATCAAAATAATGGAACCAAATGTCATATTTAGAGCGTCAAAAATTGTGTACTTAACTGTACCCGGACAAGCATTTGAAAAAAGCGAAAGCGCACTCGCGGCCATCTCGCACAAACATTTGCCAGTCCAAGGCAAGGCATTCTAACATCCTCCAGTACCAAATAATTAGCTTCTTTAATCTGATGTGATCACGCCAATATAGCACTATTACTTAGGTTAAGGTCCGTTATTTATCGAAATGTCGGTTACTCGGTCCAAAACTAACCGCTATGCTTGACATTCCAGAAAAATCGGTTAAATTAGAGACTCGGTTACCTGAAAATGGTGACACAAATGTCAATTCACTTTTTTGCGGTTACCATTAGGTCGAATGTCATTCTCTCACAAACTTGACGCAACTGTCAGCCATGGTCCAAAAGTAACCAACAAATTAGTTTTTTTCAGGAACCGCTGTTAAAAAATCCTGGTTAGTTGCCGGTAGTGGTCGGTTAATATCGAACCATACCCTTAGTGATTCCAGACCATGTTTTTACAATTTTGACAGTTCTCAAATAATTGACTTAGAAGGGCACAATCATCTCAGTACATAGATGTCATTTCTCAAAAACAATTTTCGGTGTTTTTCCTTGTTTTGTAAGGAATTTTTTAACAGCTTGACTTGTCTTTGGGTCCGTTGTTAAGTGACAACACGTACTATTCTGACAGATACTAGAATTAATATTGGAGCAATTGTTTCGTTACTTGTCACACACATTACCAAGGCATAAGTGAATAAAAAATATAATAATTGTATTCAAATAAAAAATGTCTAGTAGGGAGATATGAAATAGACCCCTGGCATGTTTGAGCAAAAAAAACAAAAATTTCAATTTTCTTTCTCAGTACTTACACTTACTATGAGGCGGCGTCATGGTTAGCGCTGAAACAGACGGCATGGGCGGAAACGGCAAAGGAGAATGACTTTCAATTTCTTGCTTCATATTCATTATCGGATGCATATTTACAGGTGAACTTCGAAAATCCTTTTGGCTGGGTAAGCTCAAATCCATCTCTGGACTACCCACACTGGTTTCCGGTGTCCTACTCTTTTCCTGCATTAACAATAAACATTTTAACAATATAATAAAAGCAATAGAAGTTTTAAAATTTATTTAATTTATTCCCATCCCGAAATAACCAGCTTGTTCCATTAAAGAAGAGTACATATGCGTCAAAAAAAGATATCACACGCGCAGAATAGTTATTTATGCAACAAGTGCAACAAGTAAGTGTTGTCCAACTCGGCCTGACGGCCTTGTCGCGTGCAATAAACACTTTTTGCACGAGTTGCATACAATATTTTTTCTACGTCCATGCAAAAACCAAAAAATGTTTTATTTAGGCGACACTAAGTGCAGAAGAATAAAAAGCGTAATTTAATAGCAAAATATTTATTAATTTATTTATTAAATGATTGAAAATAATATAAAATATGCAATTGTTTTTAAAACGTAATACAATCTCACAGAAAATGAAAATGGACTAAATATTTGGCGTAGATTTGAATATTTATGTTTGTCATGATCATAAAACGCTGTAGTAAAATGACAGATGAGTGCAATAAATTTTTTGTTGCACCAGTGCAATACAGAACCAGTTTTTTCACTAAATATAGTTCAATAAAGTTTTGTTTTTTGCACGAACGTAGAAAAACAAAATTAGGGCGTCATTTTATAACTTTATAAAAAAAAACAAATATCAAATTATTATATATTAATAATTTAAAAAAAATATTATATACTGTGCCTACGTAATTTTTTATTATTAGTTTTCTCAAAAAAATGTATTATAAAAAGTTTTGCATAGTCTAAATGCTAAAATTAAACGCTGTTGCTAGGTACACGCTAAAGTGTACATAAATCAAAAAATTATAAACACGCGAAACGTCATATTGCTGTGGTGGGAGGTGTTTGTGTGAATGCGTGTTGTTTGTTTTCATTTACGCCGTGACTAGCAGCTAACAGTAGTATTTTATAAACAGAAGCAAATTTCACATACATCAACAAATAATAATAATGCCGTGACAACAAGAAAACGAAGCAACAAATTGTCGTAAGGTGGCGGCGAAGCCGCCACCAGAAAATTTCAATCCATACCTAGCTACGCCGACCGGCATGGACACAGCTCACCTACTCTGTCAAGACGTTTTGCGTGTATATAACTTTTTGAATTGCGTACAAGTTAGCGTGTACCTAGACACTGTGAAAATTAAACCTTCATAAATTACATTTTTTAAGCCGTATACGAGGTGTGTCAAAAAATATAAATTTTGTTCAAAAGTAAGGTACCTTTATTTTTGAAAATTCTCGTATACAACTCATAAAATTCTTTTATGAAAAACAAATGGTTACAACCGGTTCAGTTGTGAATCGCGTCACTTCTGATCTTCCACCAGTGGACCAGTGCCAGAGTGATAAAAATAAAGGAAAAAAAGGAAAGAGACAGAAGTTTGTTAAAGGAAGAGATAGAAAATACCTTGCTCGCAACATATCCCCCTGCTTATTGAAACAAAATGAAAAGAACAGTAATCATAAATCATTTATAATGATTGGGAAAAAGCATTAGTTTTGACACTCTAGTGGAAGATAATAATTAATTATATGCAAAAGCCCAAGCGTATGAAAAGAAAAAAAAATTAAAAAAAATTTAAAAAAATCCTATTCTACCAGTTATTTAAATAAATTTAAATAAAAAGAGCAAAACAGTTAAGTTTAGCGATCATAATATAAAATTTAATAAATAAATAAATTTATAGTTTATATACCAAAAATGAAAACAAAAAATTTTATTTTATATTTTATTTTTCTTTCTCTTTTTACGATGGTGAAAATGACATTAACTTAAACTGTATTAAGTACTTTAGCTTACAAGGAAGTGATATTGTATTTTGTAAAATATCTCAATAACAATTTGGAGGGGAGAAAATCAAAATTTAATAACCCTGGTATTTATCAAACAACAAAAAACAAATAAATAACTACAGATTGATCTCATTATTTAGATATTTTCTAATGCTATAGAAAATATTTTGTTATCAATATAAGAACAATATTTGTTGCCTGCGAACTATTAACTACTCAAATTTTCAAAATATGACATAACCTTCAGTTAGAGGGTGGTATTTTACTTTTTAAAAACACACCATTGCGACAACATACATTTTCTTTGGAAAATTTTGAAATTGAACGTGAGTTAGCGGCACATGGATAAAAGAGTTATTCTTCATTAAAAGTTTTTCATGACTAAATGCAATCATCTGATATCAAATGTTATCAGTCGTATACGAGGTTTGTCAAAAATAAAGGTCGTTTACTCTTGAGCACCTCGTATACGGCTCAAAAAATTTAATACGGTGGTTGAATTTCAGGTTTTAGACTAAACTTAACTTTTTATAAAGAACACATTTTTTTGATAAAACTAATAAAAAAAGTGTTCCATATTATGTAGCCAATTTACGTATAGACACACTGTATACATAAAAAAGATGCATTGAATTCGTTAAATTGGTTTATACTAAACACACCCATTAAGTTGTCAGATCTATTAATCAAAGCTATAAATTTGAGTATTATCCTGAATAATCATACATACCTGTTTTATTTCCTTTTTGCTCTCCTTCGTTTGTTTCTTTATACATAAATTCTCGGCCGTTTCTTCTTCCGGAGACCCGAGTTTGGTAAGTCCTACGGAAAGATCTTGTGGTCCGCAGAGCTCACCGGATCTTCTCCTTGGCCTGGCCTGTTTTCGCCTGGGTATGGGTGACTGACATTCGGGTCGGGGTAGAAGGGTGTCTGGAAAGGATAATCGCGGCATATGGGGTAGTTTCACGGGGGATTCGAAGTTATTTTGAGCTGGAATAGGGGAAAAGGGGGACGTTTGATCTGTTGGTGTTTTGACCGCAACTCCTGTATTTAGAAACCTGAAAAAGAAACAAAAAATAATGAAGAAAACTTTTCCCATTTGGTTATGTGCAAACAATTTAATTAAAATACCTCTGAAGAATATTGTTCAGCAGCATGTATTGATTTAACAAAATTATTTGTTAAAGTGTGGAATAGTACTGGTCTTCTTTATAAAATTACAAATACAAACTTGTTATATATAAAGAAGACCATTAGAATTTAGTTTATATTTTATATCAGTATTATAATTCAGAAAGCTTATGCCAAGAAGAACATACCTAGTGATGTACTGAGGCTAGCTAGATCGCAGTTATTTATTAATATGATGTTATGAGGCGAAAAAGGCTACATGGTTCTGACCTGTATCTAATGATTTACTTATATTACAGCCAGGGGCGGTTTCTCCATTGGTTCATTTGTGCATTTGTGTTCATAAAAACACATTATTTTAAAACAAATAACAAAAATATATAATCAATTTTAATAATTTTACTGTTTTCATACAAGGGAGTGAGATGCTTTCGCGAAAGCCTCTAGCTAAAAAGAGATAACAACTCGCGAAACGAACAAAGACCTTCTTAAAATCACTAAAATCACCTTATTTTGGAAAACGCAAACAGTAACGTCACATAGTAGGGCGGAACATACAATCTTTCAAATCATAGATATAAAGATGCAATGACGGTACTAAAAGTGTCTGCACTTTTGCATTACCCTTTGATGACATATTATGTCAAACTCGAGCTAGTTAGTTTTGGTAATAATAAATGCTATTTTTTAAAATAGCGTGATTTAAATGATAAAACATTTTTATTCCGTCAATCTTCAAATATAAAATTATTATCTTAAAATTAATCAAAATATGACTCAAAGTGCCTCCACTTGTCATAACACAAAATAATGTTTATGTTACCTACTTCATATTCTATCTTCTCAACGTTTCCAACTTTCCAATTGTATTTACTAAAAATTAATAAAACTGCGACTTTAATAAATCGGAAGTATATGTGTCAATTCAACGATTGTTACCGAAAAACGTCTCAGGTGAATTTTTTTTTATTATTTTTGAGGTTATGTTTGTTTATTTCCAAATCACCGTTGCAATTATTTTGTTTTTTGTTCCAGGGTCTACAGAATAGTCATGTGTTTTATTCTCAACTATGCATTGAGCAAATTTGTTTTTGTTTCCTAAAAAGACAAACGAAGTTTCAAAAAAGTATGACAAATTTTATTATATATTTTATTAAACAAGGATAATTTCTTGACCGTAATACAATTTTATTTTGTAGGTTGTCCCTAATGAATTGGAAGTTATAGAAAAATGCCCTATCTATAAATGCTAGAGGTACTGATAAAAGGTATTAGACTGATGTAGTGCTAAGGATTTTATAAACTTACATTACAGTTTTTTTTAAATATAAATATTGCACTGGCCTAAATTAATTCAAGAAACTAAATAGTTCTGTCTATGTTAGGTATGAAAAATAGTAGGTAAAGTTTCATATAATAATATTTTTTACACAAAAATCAATTGCAAGCTTTCTACATAACCTGGCATATATTTAAAAATAATCTCAAAATATAAAGAAAAGTTAGTTGACTAACTAATAATGTTTCTAGATGGTTTTCAACGTATTAAAATCAAAACAAATATTACAATAACTAAAATATTCATTTGTTCATTAATTAATAGTTGTAGTGCTTGAAAACAGTATGATATTGATATTAATACCTACACTTGTACAATGTTTTGAATCAAACTTACAAATGATAAAATTATTGTAAAGAGTGAACACCCATTATAAATTACTACGAGTCACCACTGATCACAACCACCTAAAACTATGCAATAAATAAATAAAGATAATAAAGCAGTAAAAAGCGAAGGGTCAAGCGCCTATACTTTCTTAAGAATTGCTTGATATTTGGTAGGTAACTATTCCAATCCAATGTATTGATGAATTTTTTTTATTATTAAAAGATTTACACAACAGTCTTAATAAAATATGCTGTATTTGGTTTGTTTTTCCAAATTTATATTCACAAGGTATCCATATTAAACAAACGAATCAAGCACTTAACCTACATTTCTGAATAGTCAGAAAACACCATTTGTATTCACTAAAAAGAATCCGTCCCTTATTTCACTTTATAGGATGAAAATCCTCATATATACCTACCTACTCGGTTTTCTACTCACGAGTGAGTAAAAGGTTAAAACAGTTGACACGTCAAAGGCGAATCAACGTTGAATCCAAGTAAAGTGATATATTTGCGGTTTGTGAAGACATTTATTCTTGATAAAACAATTTTTCCCAAACCCTCATTACATGTCAAGTTAGTTTGGCATCTTAATTTGGCTTCACAAAAGACGTGTGTCTCAAAATTAGACGACACGTTTTTTAGTTCATGATATATTTATAGAGTGAATGGTGGGGAAATGCGTTTAAAACTTTAAAAAGAATTGTTATACCATTTGCTTTCACATTTTTCCTTTTCTGCATGTATACAGATAAGGAAAGAATATGATTCATGATTTTCTCAACCTCGAGTTTTCTACGGATTTTTACGTTTTTGAGTACCCTGAATCCGATTTAACCATTTTCGTAATGATGCCTGTATACTCGATAACTTATGAAAGAATAAACATAAAAACACCAAATTTTAAACTTAAGTTTTTAAAACACCAGAAGACGTTTTAGCAGCTAATTTTTAAAAAATAATTAAGAGCTCAAATTTCAGAATTATATTAAGAATAGTGCTCTTGAGGAATGCGTTTATTTTCATTATAAGTTTATATGTTAAAATTTAAAGCTCTTTAATTTTTTTTTCTCAGAAACTGAAAGGATTTAAAACTTTAAAATAAATGCATATTACCTAATTTATTTTGACAAAATTTTATTTTTTAACAAAATCACTTTTTGAAATATCCTTGTTCGAAAATTACAAGGGGTGATGTATGCTGTATTCACCTTGAGTGTCATTTAAATTTTTAGACCGGGGCTTGCGTAAAGTATATCATTTTGACATTAGAAATATCACTATATATGTCAAAATTATTCTAGCATAAGCTTGTGACTTTTTATGTTATTCATAGGTTCCCGGGCAACCTAAATATACTGGCTAAAATGAGAAATTATGATATCGGTTTTAAAAATACTAGAAATTACTTTGTGAATTGCTCAATTGACTCAGTTTAATTTTAAGTTGTGGTTGTTACCACTCGCAATTGACATTATTATTCATTACACCGGCACAAAAAAAAAGTTGTCAGTACTTTTGACGGGACCGGTATATTTTTATGTATTTCGACCCGCTGAATCCGAATCTGAGGTCCGTTTGACCAGTACACCGTCAAAGTTTCGAGAAAACTTTGAAAAACAGAAAAAAATGACGAAAATCGGCAGTTTTTTAAAGTTTTCTCAGAAATTTGACGGTATACGGGTCAAACGGACCTCAGATTCGGATTCAGCGGGTCGAAATACATAAAGATATACCGGTCCCGTCAAAAGTACTGACAATTTTTTTTGTGTGCCGGTGTTATTTATAACGTTGGTTCGGGTCCTTGTTTGTTACTTTAGTGCCTTATTTTTTTGACTGCTGCTTTTCTTGATGTCCGAAATAGTATTTTTTTCCTTATACTTTAGACTCGAGGATGTTATTTATATGTATATCTTTTATAAAGTTTGTTCTATGTTATCTTGTACTTAATTTAAGTTTATTTCCCTTCTAGGCCTGGTCATGACCAATTAAATTAACTAATTGTGTTCGGGATTAATTATGTGTTTGTATCTCATAATTATTACGTTATTTAATTCGAAATCTAGCTAGGCGCAGTCTCCTTCAAGTGGCATGGTTTATTAAAAAAATTTCATAACTCGAAAATGGCGATACCTGGCAAGAATTTTTTTATTGAAAAAATTTTAAACCCTCTGTGCTTATATACTTTGCTAAATGTATCCAAAAATTATGACACATAAAAAACTTTTTCGATTACTGAAGATTTCAGTACCTACATTTTTGTGTAAATTATATTTTATCGTTTATTTAAACACATTTACAATGTTTCTCAATACAATGAGTACTGTTAAAATCAATCTTCTTTTGTTTTTTAATAAAAAAAAGAGTCGGGAAAACAAAAAAAAATGTTGCTAAGCCCCATTTAGAATGTAAAAACGTTTACTTTACAAAATTTATGCGGTCTAATCTGGTTATATATATTTTAAGGCCGATTTTGCTCCACCGAAGATGAATTAATTAATTATATTTCTTTTAATGCGTTGCGACGCATTCAATACCAATTTTCCTCGTAATCACTATATTTAAAGATACGGGAAACAGTTTAATTGAAGAAATCGGTTCCAAAAGACATTTTATAGTATTTGGACTCCTTCCATCAAGAACAAATTTTATACCTCCGACCACACGGCTAAACTTTGTCTTTCTATCAGAAAGGTAAATCATCGTCTTAAAGTTTTTACACAAATTGAAGAAAGCAATTTTTTAGACACAACTAAATTCATCTGCACCGTTATTTAATTCTTCGAATTATTTTCTGAATCACCCTGTATTTAAAATAAAAGTTTTTCTTACCTATTATTACTGTAATAATTTCTATCGAAATCGCTTGGAGACGCGGAAGGTGTAGGAGTCTGATTGATAATAGAAGTCGATTCCTTATCGACTCCAAACGGATCTTGCGTTGCCAATCCTCTAACCTGTAAGCTCTCAGCCGCTTTGATCAAACTCTGTAGTTGCTCCTGGATCACGGAAATCTCCCCTTTGTACATAAAATCTACGATGGCCTGTACCTCCCAACCGTTGAAATCTTTCAGCACTATAACGGGGTGTTTGCATGGATTCTCTGAAAATATCCTTTCGAAAAACGGCGAGCAAGCACTGAGAACTACCTTGTGGGCCCGAACTGAAGTTTCTGCACATACTAGGGTTACGTCTACTAGGGTTTCGGCTTGTAGTAGTGCATCGAACGCCGCCAAAATGTGGGTTTGATGGTTGTTCCATCGCAGGGAGTAGTGGGACTGCGTCATTTTTTTGGTTTCGGTTGATTCTTGCATTGGTGTTATGCGACGGTCATTCTTTTTCGCTTTTTAAATTTTGAATTCCTGAAACAAAACAAGATATTAGTATAATATAAAAAAGTATGGGTTTATTTTGATTATTTTCAGTATTGAGTTAGATTTAAATTTTCTGCATTTTGCTATTTTCTTCGCCTTAAGATAGAAATCACATGATTTGTCGTTTTTGGCGTACTAGAAAACTGTCGCAAACTAATTTGAGCCGTCTTTGGTTAACTTGTCGTCCATTGCCTACTCTTTGGTGATAGCCAGGAACTGAGGCTTTGACCAGACAGGTAAGGAGGATGAATCTAGTTCCACTACCAGGAGAAAAATATTAAACAAAAATAGATAACAATGACGAGCTGTGCCTCGTCAACAGTCTACTGACTTCTTTAGTTATCTTTTACGACATACCTGTATCTATAGTTTTTTGTCCTGAATTGCTATTGACATTAATTTTCGATATTTAGCTCTGTCAGTTTTTCTAGGCAATCTATAAGATACCCTAATAATTCTTTTTCACAGTAATCTTATGTTTGCTTGGAACGAGCTCTTGTTTTATATAATAGGTACTATATACAAATATTTATCGATGAACACCAAATGAATTGGTGATAAGGATGAGTTTTGTAAAATTGAGTGCAACTATTTTCTGTCCTATAATTATTGTGTTGCTTGCTATTAATTATATTTTAAAATAAAATGTTTGCTCTATACCAGGCACCTCCATATTTAACTACAAAGCATTACATATGTTCATGCACTATTTGTAAAAAAATGTCTTTTTAAACTCTCTGCACATGCGATATTTTCACACAAATTGATAATCAACCGATGCTCTGTAGAGGTATTTGAAGATTTGATAACGAGCCTGAAATGGTGCTTGTCCCGGAATCAGCACATCAAATTTCCGTCTAGGAATCTCGACAGTCAATGTCGTCATGGGCTAGCGTGTACAAAACAAAGACTTTTGCAGCGACAGGATTTTTGAAATTTCCAAGTATGTGTTTTCACCTTTGGGGTTCAAGTATGGTCTTAATAATTCGGGGATTTTTGAGATTTTTTTCGAATTTAAAAATTATTTCGGATAATTATGACCTTTTGGATTTCGATTTGGGATCTAAGATATATTAAATTCACAATTTCAATTATTACCAGTTTAAAATATATACAGGGTGTCCGAAAATTGCGTGTACATTGAGCTACTACCGATTTATGGCTTAAAATAAGTTACCTATATTATATTAACTTGTATCGTTTCAGTGCTAGGCGTTAACAAAGTTAACTAAAACATCTGTTGTATTTTTGTTCTGCAGGATTAAACCATTTTAAAAAATCAAACTTAGTATAACTGCGAGGGGTTTTAAAAGTAGCAAGAACAATTTTTCTAATACGATTATTAGCGTTAACGGACATTTTCCCTAATTTTTTATCTGTCACTTTTTGACCTTCCTGGAATTCAAATAGAAAACTATACCCAGTTAACAACTATTTTTAGTTTACGCTGAACGATTTATAGACAGTGCGTCTAAATATACGTTTACGTTTATTTAAGTTAAATTCGTATAAATTTATGTTTTTCGTTATTAATTCTCTTTTAAATTTCGTCTTGGTTAATTTAATACTTGACGTTTTTTAACGAATAAATTAAACGTTGTTTGTTTTTGTAGATACTAGTTATTATATATTATACTACGTTTAAATATAATTTATCTTATACGCATATTTTCAGTTTGCGATGAACTAGTAGACATTAGTAAATATTATGTATATATTTAGGTTTATTTCAATTAAAAGCAATTGGAATATTTAATATATTATATCACCTATAACATTTATGATAAATTCCCCATACACACATAACTACTTGATAAGGCAGATGGAGGATGGCATACCGTCTTTTCTTATGTCTACTCTTGCGTATGTGAATTGCGTAGTGTAGTGATCTGTGTTATAAGTAGTATTGTTGTGTAGGTCGTTTATCCATATATCTATATTTATTTGTGTACACTAGAGATATTGATTAAAGGCATAGGTAAGTTTCTGATAGTTTAATTTTTTAAATTCCTTACATAATTCGTGCATTTTACAACTAGTGTTTTATAGGTAAGATGCTTACAGAAACTCTAAAATTGTAACGTTACGACGGTTATATTTGTTTTCTTTTAACAGCGATATGCCCTTTACATTAAAACTGTCCTATTGCAGAAGCTATAAGGCAAGCCTATAGGAATGATGGTACACCAAGCGATTTGACAAACTGAACCATTAAATGTGGCATACACTACTAACCTAAATATAGCTTAGGCGCGTCTAGGACAACACATCAAAGTGATGACTTGAGATTTTTGTTTTGATATATTTTTGTTTGTTTGATTGTTAAAGTTTATCATTCAGATTTTATTGTTTATTTTTTTAAATAAAATATTTTTAAAATACGAGTCATACCTATGAATATACGTTTCTAGCGAAGACATTTTCACTTATATATTGGGCAGTATATTAATGGTATTTATACTTATAACGTATCGCGTAAAAAACGTCTTTTATACGTAAAAATATACTACAACTATAAATATAATATAGACGTATAGTAAACACGGTTGGTAGTAATCGACATTTATATACGACAAATAATATATATTCATGGCGCAGACATTTTCACGAGTACATCAACCGTATCCATACGTGTGGTAATACCAAAAAAGACCTCATTTATATCAAAGTGTGTAGCCTGGGTATTGAAACAATTTAAAAACGGTTACCATGTATTAGGGTTACATTTATACATGTAGAGTTCTGTATGCTACATATAAAAATTATTATCATAGTGTTAAGCACAGTTATACGAAATGTTCATTCAAATCGAATAAAGTAACTTCTCTCTGTCAAAAAGTGACAGATAAAATAAGGGAATGTGCCCGTTGCTCTTCCCGTAGTGAGACGCATATGATTGCAATAGAAAAATTGTTCCTGTTGCTTTTAATTGGCCACAAAACACCTTGTATTCGTCCTAAGTTTGATCTTTTAAAATAACTGAATTCTGGAGATTAGAGAACAAATAGGGATATTTTTATTTAAATTTGTTAACCTTTAACGGCCAAACGAAGCAAGTTGGTATATAGGTACATAAGTTAAGGTAAATCAACTTATTTTGAGCCCATAAATCTATAGTAGCTGCATTTACGCGGAATTTCCGGGTACCCAGCCTATTCAGTAGCAGTAGTTGTTCATTTTTGCTAGCTAACCCAGAAGCATACCTATTGGTCTACACGGGATCTAATATTTTATACTAGAGAAATTTAAGTGAAACCAATGAATTCCAGAACATTGATTATCAATTATTATAAGGTAACAAAACTCTGTTGTATTATTTGTTCCTTGAAGTATATTTCTAACCTTTACTTTATTATTTTCAACATTCATAGGACCAGAAGCATTTCTTAGCATTATTGAGTGCTAAAGGAGTTATTTCTAACTAGACAGAAGGTAAAACACTTCTGTTCTGAAGAGATATTATTCCAGATTTATTCCAAGAGAGACATCTATACCCAACTCTTCAATAAACCCTTAAATTTTGGAATGTAGTAGGATTAATCCACACAAGAAGACAATTTGCAACAAACAACGGATTCTTGGTTCTGCAGAGCACATATTATGTATATCAACACCGCTTTAAAAATAATTAACTTCCAGATATTCGGATTGGTCCAATTGGATCCTACTGAATTTTAAAAATTTTCACCAAACTCAACCCTGATCTTCATTAGGGAATTTGAATAACACAGATAATTATAATTTATATGAACCACAGTACGTTTCAGTGGAAAGAGTCATTATTGTCCAACTCATATAAAACAAACCTAATTTACTACGAAGTATATTTACGTACTGAAACAACATGTCATTGTATGGCAAAACAAATACATAACTAAATTAAGCTAAAAAAAATAAGTTTAAAATTAAAAATAAAGTAAGTTGCTTCTATAAACCAAATGAGACTGCTAAGAACATTTAAATAAAATTACCAAGCGTTTTTGACTTTATAAAGCCATCATCACAGTCTTCGTCCGGTAGATACCTTTACAAAAAAAAAATGAATAAAATAAGGATAGTTTATAGTCAAATTAATATTATATATTTAACCAAATTTTAATATAATTTATTTTCCGTTAATCGGTTAAAATAAAAATTATCTCAAAAACGATATAATCAATCATGTAGTAAATTTTCTCAAATACACTGTTCAATTTCGTTTCTGCTTCGCCATGGATATATTCTAACGATTCACTTGTTTTTCTTCGGTTGTCAACATAAATAACACACTTTAAACAGAATTTTCATGCTACACATAAAAATCATAAAAGCGTAAAATCTGCTTCAATATTTTAAAAATATATTGCAGGAATTTATAGTTCTCACGATAACTTCTTATTAAACCGTTAAATTTATATAAACTGGGTTTTAAAATAATCAATATTGACTATTGTTATACAGTATGGTTCAAATGAAAGGAATAAATTCATTATAATGGAAGTAGCTGGTTTTTCGAAAAAATGCTCGGACAGGTCAATTTTGTTTACTTAAAGCGCAATTTTTTAAATAAAATTCAATTTTCCCCCACTTCCCATTTTTGGGCAGTGACGTCATTGGCAATTTTTTTAAATAGCAACCTCAATTTTTTTTTTCTTGATTTTGATAGATCTTACAATTTCCTACTCGGAAACATAATATTTGAAATATCTGACATAACATTTTTTTTTGAAAGAAAGTCATTTCAAGATCAGATACATAAATTTTATGTTATTTTGAAACACAATAAATTAATAAAAGATAATTATTTGTAATTAAATGCTTAATCTAACAAAATAATAATAAAAATAATAATAATAAAAAGAATTTGTGAAATTGTCCTTAAATTCGTTTCATTATTATTATTATTATTTTTTTAAATTAAGCACTTAATTACAAATAATTATCTTTTACTAATTTATTGTGTTTCAAAATAACATAAAATTTATGTATCTGATCTTGAAATGACTTTTTTTCAAAAAAAATTGTTATGTCAGATATTTCAAATATTACGTTTCCGAGTAGGAAATTGCAAGATCTATCAAAATCAAGAAAAAAAAATTGGGGTTGCTATTTAAAAAAATTGTCAATGACGTCACTGCCCAAAAATGGGAAGTGGGGGAAAATTGAATTTTATTTAAAAAATTGCGCTTTAAGTAAACAAAATTGACCTGTCCGAGCATTTTTTCGAAAAACCAACTACTTCCATTATAATGAATGTATTCCTTTCATTTGAACCATACGGTATACATATAAACAGAAACAAAATTAGAAACAAACTCATTTTTTAATTATATTCTGTTGTATGATCTTATTAGAGAAAAGACTAAACCAAAAAGCTAATACTAAATTGATTAATGATTTTCATTTTTAACCGACTTTATGAAAAGGAGGAGGTTGGTTCTCAATTCGTCGGATTTTTCCACGTTAGAAGGTGGTTCTATATAAATTTATTCGGGATCTAATAGTTGGGTCCATGAGAAAATCATCAAACTCTTAAGTTTTTTATTTATGTTCAGCGATAATTATTTAGTCTTGTCCGATTTTTATGATTCTTTTATTGTTAGAAAGGGGGCACTAGTGATGGAATCCATAAGAAAATCAGCAAATTCAATTTGTAATGGCATCTGCACAATTTTGGAGTCGGTTTTCTATTATAAAAAAATAGCGTACTTGCGCAATAGTGTTCCGTACCGCAGTGGTTTTAAAATAGGTTGATAATTTACTTTAAAAGACAGGTGCTAATATAAACTTAACTATGTACCGGAATATAATCTTGATAATTCTCGTTCAATCTGTTAAGATCACAAGAATAATTGATAACTCTGGTATATTTTCTCATCCATGAACTTTTATTGTTAAAATATAATATACCTATTGTTTATATTAATAAATCTTACAAAAGTTACGCATTATATTCGATATTTTAATTTAATAATCTGTGAACAATTTTAACAAATCGGAGCATCATATTATATTTCATCTGAAAAAGTAGTGACGTTGCTACAGAAGTTATATGGTTGAACCGACTCCATCAGCAGATTGTGAAATTAGACAGCCTACCAAATATAATGGTTGATAATGAAGAGTCAATCAAATTGGCACAGAACACAGAACTTCATCGTCGTATAAAATATGCCAGAATCAGACATTTCTTTATTAGAAACCATTACTGGAAGGATTGGTCGATTCAGACCTTATTTAGACAAACAAATCGCAGAAGACAAGACTAAATAAACTTCGGAAAGCTATGGGACTCACAAAGTTATCCAATGAGGTAAGGTGTTAAGTTCATAAGAATACTTGATTATCCTGTATATTTTGGTATCCATGCACAAGTTCTTTTATTGTTAAAATATATAATGTTGCAAAAGTTGGAGACAGTTATTTCTAAGCGATTTTTCGAAAAATGTTAACGCAAACGAAAATATTATACATATTTGAAATCATGTTTCAAAGAGCTTTCATTTGATACCATTTGATACACGAAGGAATCAGAATTTAACTTCTTAATCCTTCTAGAATGGTGACAAGATTTGCGTGCTTTCATACTTATAAAAATTGAAGCCAGATTAATAAGTCCCACATTCATGTTAATTTCCTAGAGTAAGATAATAAAAACTCGAGAAAATGTTATTCAAGCCTTAACCTTTATAACATCCTTATTTGATTTTTAACATTCAGTATAATATTTAAGTACTTATAACACTTTTTTCCTCTTGAGACTTTGTACATTATAAAAATTTAATTCCTTTTATTTAATATCTCAAGCTGTTTTCGAGATATTGGCTAAAATAAAAAAATTTTGGTGGATGCGCCGTTTAGTCAGTAGGAAAAGGTCATTTTTTAAACATTTTACTACTAGTATATACTGAGTCGTTCTATATAAAAAAAAAAGAAATAGTTTATTGATGAGGATCTTAAGGGATTGGTATTAGGAGGAATAGAAAGAACTTATTGGGGAAGATAGTTCCAAAGTTTAGCTGCTCTAGGCATGACCATCGGTCCATACCTGTCGATTCTAGACGTTTAAAGCTTTTTTGTATACTGATGTAAAATATGAAGGCTCTGGCTCGTCTAAATAGTTGTG
Organism: Psylliodes chrysocephalus; assembly: GCA_927349885.1. NCBI lineage: Eukaryota > Metazoa > Arthropoda > Insecta > Coleoptera > Chrysomelidae > Psylliodes > Psylliodes chrysocephalus. The sequence continues at coordinate 9,782,919 of OV651816.1, forward strand.
GAATGCAAATAAAAGAAAGTAAACGAGTAGAGATTGTGGAATTATCTGTAGAAACAAGGCAAACCACGTACTGCATGCCGATGGACGAGCGGAATGAGACTTTTAGTAAGATTGAAGGTGATTCTAAATATTTAATATATGAAGATAAAAATTTGGGCCACTACTTATAGAATTATTTCAAATTTCAATTGTGTACGTGAAATAGTCTGAGTACATATTTATTACTCTACATACTATGCCCGACAGAAAATCTAATAACAAAAATTAATCATTTAAAAAATTATTTTATTCCGATTCTTTTTTTTTAATAATCTGTCGAATTAAATAAATAAACTATTGTGTAACATTATATAAATACGCTGTAAAGAAAGATCCAAGATTTATATTTTATCCTTAGCTCACGATACTTTGTAATAATGTTAGAAGATATAAATATAACAATGGCAGAATTATCGGGTCACGATATATGTGCTTTTTATTCATTAACGATGATCACAACATTATCTGTATTGTAATAATTAAAATAAAATACAAAGAACGAACTGTGATGATATTAAAATGTCGAATAGTAAAACAGGTCAAATTAAGAAATAGTTTATGCTAAAATTATTAATTAATAGTTACTTGCTTCCCAATTATAAGAAATAAAATAAAAATCCAACATTTTTCCGAACTTTTTGATGTTCCAACAACTTTTGACATCTATATTCTGGAGATCTAAGGTTTACCTTTGTTACTTGTTAAGTTAATACGTAAAATTTTATAATGTAAAACTTGAATTCTTAATTTTCAAGATTTTTTATTTTTTTTTTTTTTTGTTTATTCAGACATTTCATGACTCTCTATCGTGGGTTATAAAATTTACTTTACGACTCTTTAAAAAGAAAGAGTGATTCTTCAGAAAGATAGCATCACCTTACTACAGGGTATTACACAAAGGTAGGTAATAAATATACCAGATATTCTGCAGGCAGAAATAGGTCAGTCAGACCTAACTTACCTATTTACAAAAGTGTTTACAAAATTATAACCTTTTAAAGTTACGGTGGCCATTTTGAGCATTTGTTAAATACATAATGTGTTTGTATATAGATAAATAAAGTACTAAAATTATAAATCATTTATGTATTTATTTTTGATAATATAAATCATTTGCAACTAGATATGAGAACGCTACCACAATTTGAAAAACATTAATTTTTCTAAAAAGCACTAAAGGGTGAAAAAGTACTAATAGCCAAAAAAGATTAATATCAACAAGAATAACCTATTTTAGAAGTGTACAAAAGTTAAGGTCTAGGAGATCACAACTACTATAGAATTTTTAGTATTTAATTCATCTTATCAGTAGACGGGAGTAAGGTAATTTATTCGTAGTACCTAAGTTGTACAACTGACTAGTATTTATCCTGTGGTCGCTTTAATTTTTAACCAAACTGGCTTATTACAATTATGTAAATTCACATGAAATAAATCATTGTTTTCTTACTAGTTCGTTTTTTTGTTCACCCCTACTTAATTAATTTTTGTCGAGCCAATAACAACGAATTTGTTAACTTCTTTTTCAAATTTATTAAACATACTTATTAATGTTATTTTATAACTGTCAAAACAGGTTATTTTTGACGTGAAGTCAGTTGACAGAACACAATAATACAGTGTCATGTTTTGGATGTCATTCAGATCTGGTTCCGATTGTCAGATAATGGAAACTTCACAATAGGCGATTTGATGTTTCACGTTGTTTCATAGTTGCAATTCACCGTACGAGAGGCGTTCGTTTTTAATTGTAGTTTTCTGATGTTCGGTGTGCGTTAGGCGATTTTTCACGATCTGGTTTTGTATTGATTTTTGTCAGAAGAGCAATTTTCAAATGTTGTTTTATTGTACATAGATATAGTTTGTTAGGTTAATCTCTCGTAAATGCTTCCTCAGATATTTGGAGTGAGGGTAGCCATATGTGAGTAGTAGGGATTAAGTGTAAAGGTTAAAGAAAAAGTCCTTTATTTCTCACAAAGTCAATTTATTGGCGACCGGTTTCGAAGTTGTCACTTCATCATCAGGCACACCTAAATGGAATATCAAGGAGTCAGTTGTAATAAAAACAATGATGAAGTGACAACTTCGAAACCGGTCGCCAATAAATTGACTTTGTGAGAAATAAAGGACTTTTTCTTTAACCTTTACACTTAATTCCTCAGATATATTGGTAAATGATCGGGTGGATTAATTTCTGAACACACTCGGCCTGTCATGTCAAACAGCAGACAAAACAATGTGGCGAGTTTTGTTGGTTAGGTTTTTTCGAGAGTTGGAAAAGCAATCCACATTATAATTGTCGGAGGAAAAATCTTAATTAATGTAACGTCTTTCCATGTACGGTTTTTTGTTAGATTTTTCTTCATTATAATTGTGAAAGTACGGGTATTTGGATTTTGGGAATTTAGGTGTTTTATAGATAATTTAACATCATGTCTTGATGACCCATTTCACACCCGCTAAGGGGTCTTATCGACATATAATTGTTAGAATGATTACTCTTTATAGATTTTGAGTTTGTAATACTGAAGTGGCGTTGCAGTTGGACTGTCATCTTCTTTTTTCAACCTTGGAAAGTTGCCAGTTGAACCCTTTGCAGGAAAGGCACGTTTTAAGTTTATATTTTCTAATATTGTGCAGCTATTGATTGTTGATTTCTTTTGTTGTTGCTTGGTGTATCATAATTTTAATTATTTGAGTGCGTAATACTGTTTATTACTCTTGGTGAGTCAGTGTAGTTTTTTCTTCGTTTATGAACAATCAGATTTTGTCCAATGAAAATATAAAATTCGCCCCAAATATCTTTCAAGATATTGACAAGGAATTGTTAAAGTTGGCGAGGAGAATAGCGAGAATTAACTAAGAACAAAATTTGGGAAAATAAACGATTTTTAGCAAAAAACGTAAACGATGGTGGGTACTTGTTGGCTACCTAATTACAATTAATTTCGGAGCTAGATTTGTACATGACCTATACAACTTCAGTGGCGTACGTCTGATATAATATGCATTTTCCAAATTTATTTACTCATTTAATTATAGGTATTTTTTTTACTACCACTTTTGTAAAATGTTGGATGGTCTAAAGATTAATTATCTGTTTGAATAATATCCTACATAGATCCAAAACTATCCTATCGATTAACACTTTAATTCAGTACTCGGTTCAGCTACGCATACACAGAATTTTCTTTATTTAATTATATATTCAATGTCACTTTCGCCGGAAACTTCCAAGACTCAAAAAATTGCTGTTGCTTTGCTTCGTTGACGTAAATTCATAAAGAACATATCGATAATTGTCTATTTCCCTTAGATAGAATTTTATTAGAGACATTAAGTAACGATTCTGACTGCTTGAACGTTAAGTTATTTATACCTGTATTAATAATAAATAATTCTATTTGTCTCAGGTTGAAGATATTTGTTTGGAAGTCGTGTAAGTAGTTCAAAAGTTAAAACAAGTGCAATATATTAAAAGTTACTGGCTATAAAATGTTAGAGTTTAGCAATCCATATTTAAAAAACCCAAAAATTCGGAATTCTAGATAGTCACATCTATTTGTGGCATAAAAAATAGAGAACGGGAGATATTTGGTAACTAATATTATTTAGCAGATAATAAATTTGGAAAAAACTTTTTTTCGTATCAATTTGACATAATTATTAATAAACGAAAAATTGTAAAAAAATATGAACATTGTTTTATCACTATTTATTGTCATTGTTTATGGATAGATATTACGTATTATCAAAACTTGAAACCATTAGTTTAATTATGTAGTTATTGTTTCTAAAAAATTACAATTTTCTTATAACATATTGACAATATTATAAACAAAAAATAAATTACCAAAAAACTAATAATAAATGCATTGAATACAAAGGGAGAAATAAAGAAAAAAACAAGCGAGACACTCATTGATAATAAACGATTGTTGCGATTAATGTATATGTCTTTAAAATTGTTTTTTAACACCCTGTATTTGATTTACCTTGTTTTGTTTCTAAGATCTTATGGAAAAAATTTGTTTATTATACTTACTTTTCTAACAGCTATGTCTTAATCAAAAATAATAAAATGGTTAAATAATGTAAGGGAATATTAAGCACAGCAAGGAACAGTAGGAACAGTAGGAAATTTATTAGTTATATATTTTCATTTAAGTAGTTTTAGGAATATGAGTACTTTGAGTTACTTGTGTATTTACAAATCAATGAACCATTTACTGCAAATCCGTCTATTTCTGGTAGATATTCCCAACAAGTTGGTTTGGAGTTGGATTTCACGCTCAATTTGAATGATAATATATAGAAGAAATTAAATAAATTATATTTTACATTTATAACTCTGTTATACTAATTCCGATTGGGTCTCAAAGCTGATTTTCAAAGTTATGATTTATTATACCTTTTTTAAAAATTTATTTTTTATTTAATATTTTTTTTAATTTTTTTTTGTGTGACGCCATATACATATTTGGAATGTTGAAATTTTTACTATTAATAATGTTTATAGATGGTTTCCAACATATTAAACAAAACAAATATTACAATAACTAAAATAATCACCGAAGCACAAATGCCCTACCTCTAGGTCTAGACCATCACGCATTGACTGTACAGATTCCTAAACGGCACTTTGATGTGTTAATTCGGGCCAAGTCCCGTTTCAGGGTCGTTCTCAAATCTAAAATAATCACTCTTTAACATAACAAAATACCAATACTCCTATCTTCTTTAAAGTAAATCATATGTTTATGTTCACAATCCCCTATTATATGTGTTTGTATGTCTACATGTCGACATTTTTAAAGGGACAGGGTCACGTGTTCTGGACAGCGTGATTGTAGTAATGTAATAGCTTTATTACAATTGTAATGAAAAAACAACCCTGTTTCGCTTGGTCGGGTCACTCTAACTTTGATCCAACGTTGCCACATTTGGCATATTTCTATTATTCTAGTAGATTTCAGCTTTTTTGGTTAGTTTTAGTAGATATTTTACTAGCTGTACAATGTTCATCTGTAGTTTATAGTCTCCCATCTGACTGCACAAATTGACACGTCATGTTTTTTGCTTGCTATTTGTAGTTGGGAGGGGGTTGAATAACATGTACGATAGTGGGAGCTGTCGAAATGTAAAAGCGCAGTTAAATCTGTTATAAGGTTGGAGAATAAATTTGAACACTGAAAAATCACTATACTTGTAATTCACGTTTGGTGAATACACATAAAAACGAAAAACGAAGAATTGCAACTAATAGCTATTTGTGTGTTAATTGCGAAAAATGATACTTAACCGCTTGAGACAGAAAATTGAACGCGCTATGCATAACGGAGCGCGGCAATTTGTCGAAAGTGGCAACGAACTTTTCGCTTAAAATGCACACAAGATTTTTTCTACGATCACATTATTTTAAGAAATAGATATACAAATTGAAAATTTGTCGTAAGTAGTGTATAATGTTAAGTCAATCATGAAAAGCGGAGTTGATATTCAAAGTCAATGTTAAATTGGATAATAAAACAAAAAAAAAACACGTACAAATAACTTGAACATCATTTATTAAAAAGAAATATTATATCTAATTTAAATTAGGCAAGCAACAAAACCAATTATTGTCACTTTAAATCGAACTTCCAGTTAACGTTGTGAGATGTGGAGTGAATGAGTATGGCAATATGATACTCGAATGGTGATACAGTAAGACTTGAAGGCTGCAGTGGCGCTACCTCTGAGGCCTGGAAATAGCCTACAGCGATAGTAGAAATGTCCGAATAGCAGATAAAAACAACTATACAAAATCCAAGAAGAATAAAAAGATGCGGACCAGGTGACATAGTAGAATGAACTCTGGAATCAAGCCTTTTAGGTAATTGAGAATGGCAATTGGCGAACCAACTACAATAATTTATAATATATTTTAGGAAATATTTTTATTCAGTCATTAAAATTTATTAGCTTGATAAACTTTCACAGAGATTGAGATTGTGATCTATCTAAATGACATGACCTTCAAATTAAGTACAGTCTAAACATCTGTTACGTTTATAAGGCTCGTATAGTTTATGTTTCATGTAATCAGCTGTTAGTGATATATTTCTATGGCGTGAATGTGATTCTTCAAGTTTTTCAATTGATTCGCCATATGATTGAATTCATCTGATTTATATTGGACAATTTTCTTTCGTGGACAATTTCCATTAGTCTGAACAAATTACTGAAGGTATATAGAAAGAATACTGAAGGTATACATGGTTGATTTTAGTTGAGATATTGATAAAAAAATTAACTATATCCTCAAGATCTCGCCTGCATTTAAAAAGTAATGATAGCCATTATTTGGGTTATTATCTATTTTTTTATATATTGTTTTATTTCTTTATAAATAGTATATACTTAGGTTTAGGGATATTCAAACCATACGTAAATTAAACTCAAATATCCTATAGCAAGAGAATATAGTTCTTATCCAATACTCAATTTTGCATTACTCCAAATACAGTAAAAGAATGTTTTAAGTTGTTTATAAGATAATCTGTAATACCTACTAACATAAAATCAGCATAAATTCACAAATTGCAAATGATAAATCCTAAAAACAACTTCTAAATGTTACCTCGAACTGAGTTTTACTTTCAGAAACACATTTTTGATCATGCAACTGACAGTACAAGAAATTGTTGAAAAAAGCATATAAAATGGGTTGAAATTCACTGCAGTCTTGTTAAATTACCTTCCGTTGGCGTGTAACAATTTAACTTGACCCCTTTTCGCTTACCTACATATTCTGAATGAATTTCCTCTGAAACGGAATCAACCACAAATGGTAAAGGTGGAAAATGTTTTCACCATTTCGATCAGTCATGTAATCGTAATTTAAAAAAGATATTAAATATTATCTTTTCCTTGTATATTTGGCATCTTGAGTGGGATTTTAGTGAATGATAAAATACGATATAGCAAAGTAAAATATTAAAACAAGATTGCAGATACCTCATTAAAAAATACTATATTTTAGAATAAATGCAGAAACAATAATGTCCTAAGTGGATGGTACATATTGTCAGATTGGTAATAAAATGTGCTATTTAATGGCAAAATGGTCCTCAATAGGTACCGTTTTGAAAAGTGAGATTTTGATAAAAAATAGGATTTAGAAATTTATTGTCGTATAAAGGATGTATTTCTCGCTCAACTGGTAAAATACCTTTTGTTTCCAGTGTAGCCGAGAACATTATTTTCGAGTTCATGGCCTCCTAATATAAAAATTTGATAACACCGTCATATGTAATTTGAACCGTATATTCCAAAAATTACATAAAACTATATAGACTGATCTATTTAAAAACAAACAACAATAATTTTGAAAAAACTGGAAGTTGCCAATTTGTTTACGTATAAGTATCAATTTGACAATATTTGTCCCAAATTTGATTCAAATCGCTTTAAAAATAAGAGATATTTACGTGGCACTGGGCTCATTGTTACTTTGTTACCCGGCGGTATATGCAATAGCGGCAACGAGTTCTCACGGCTTTTCCATATTTATTTAATAAATTATTATTTAGATTTTGTAGTTTTATTCAAATTATATCTGCTTTTCTGCTTCGTTCTTTTTGCACTGATCGTGTGTGCCTAAATATTGTCTGCACCAAACAAATAATTCTATTTCGTTTAGTGAGCATGGCTCATTCTACTGATCTTTCGATAAACTTTTTAAAACCCTCCACAGCATTGTTTTGCTTATACTTGGCATATCTCCGTCTACCTTTTTAAATATACCTGTTCTACCAATGACACGGAACACGCTTTGACTAAATAATTTTTCAGTTTTATTGGGTAATAAGCAGACAAGACAGAATAATATTTTCTACTATTTTTTCCGCCAAAGCTCAGGTTTTTCCGTGCCTTTTTTGAGATTTATATCCATTTTGAATAAATATAAAATAAACTAAGAATCGAGAACACTTTAGAATACTACAACTCATTAATAGAAATAATAGTTTTAAAAATATCAAAAACGCAGACTAAATATAGAATCAAATCAACCTGAACCAAATACATTTTTTTTTTAAATTTAGTATCTTTCATACATATTATAGTAGGAGCTATAAATATAATCTTCATTTTTATGGGTACATATTACCGAAAATTGCATTTATATAATATGAATGCTGCATTTGAACACAGCCGAAACATTTTTTACATCTCCAGCGTTTGTTTATCCACATCGGACACATCTCTCCTACTACATTTATGTATACTAATGTTAAAGAGCAATAAATTATTCAGTAAAATACTTTATTCTCAGTGGCTTGACAAATCGCATGAAAATATGTCTATCCAAATAAACAAAAAATTCTCATGACAAAACAATATAGCATGTTGATTTGCATAATTTATAAATACCTAGTATTAATTAGGCACACCATCAACATCTTCCCCTTTAATTTTTTTCTAAGCGTTTTAAGTGGATCGAATTCATTCAAAAGATCTGTTCATTTTTAATTTGAACAAGGTACAATCTCGGCCCCTCTGCTTCCCCTAATATTCTTGCAGGCTCCCATAACTTTGTATTAATATTTTGCATAATTCATAAATACCTAGTATTAACTAGTACTCTTTCTAACAATTAAATCACGTGATCTTAGATGCATCCGATGTGGATATTCAAACGCAGCGTAAGTGCAAAGAAAATATCTGTGTCTACTGCCAGCCAAAACATTTTGAGTCCTATCTATGAATACTAGAGAGAAGGAGGTGAATCGGCAACAATCAAATTTCAACTTTCCGTCCTTCTTTTTATAAAGTTCGCAAAATTGACTGTAGTTGGCGGGTCGAACATTAGTGGCGTAAATTTTTAATGTAAGTTAATGTGAAAATTGGTGAAAAGAATAAAAATAATGTGAAAAAAGTACCTGAGTACAAGTAACATGAGTAACAGAAAACATCAAAGAAAGATTTACTTCGTACCAGGTTGTAAAACGGGATATAAGTCAGATGTAAAACTAAAGAAAACACAAGGAGAAATCAATTCAAAGTCTTAAAAATCTTAGTGTGTAAGTAAAATAATGTATGTATTTCTAAATAATATTTATTGTTAATTAGTCACAACCCGTATCTTACGGAGTGCAGTTTATTTTAATACAAATTTCTATAATATTTGTTTGTTTTAATCCCCTTCGTTATTTAAAACATACTAAATTCACTTAATTTTGTTTCATTTAGAAAAAGACACCTAACATAGTGATACCCTCCATTTTTCGCTTATTTAATGAATTGTTCAATGTTTCTTAATTTTCTCTTGTTAAAAAGAATTTAGGTCCAGAAAAATATTTGTATGTTTTGGAAAAATACACTTCACAGCATTGCTCGATAAAATTGCAATTACTTAAAATGTTGTTTAAGTTCATTTATTTTGTAAAATACATATTTATTAAAAAGAACTTTAAAATTAAATTTACTCAAAACTGCATTTTGAGTCTAAGTGAGTCCTTACGCTACACCGACAATATAGTGGTATTATAATACATTTTTAGTATATTTCTCTTTTGTGTTTAAATATTTTTATCTACGCCGTTGAACCTTGTATTGATCTGATCATATTATACATTAAGGGGCAACTAATATACCTTCTAATATCTCTTGGCACAAGTGTGTGTGAAAACTACAGAGAGCCAGCAATAGAGGAAGCAGGAAAGGAATAAAACCTGCGCTGCCAGCCTATACAGCCTGGTCAGCATTTCAACGCATACAAAAACATATATTACCTTTAGTGTTGCTCTCACAGGTAATTTTATTCAGTCTTAAAATATAGATGTAGGTATATAAAAAAATTTAATAGTCTCAAATTAATTTTTAGAGATGCAAAAGAATGAGTTTAAAATAATTTTTATTTTGATAGATGTTCCCTTACCAATTTCAGTGTGCCCTATATTAAGCCATCGATATCCATATCACATTCATGTCGTTGACAGTAATTGGAAGGGTATTATTCTCTTATTCAAGGAGGCTGACAAAATGTGTCGAAATTGTTCATTCAACATTAAAATTGTATTACTCTTTTGCGGACAAAAAACAGTATTAAATAACTCACGGCTACAATCTGACAATCTCCCAAAAATGCAATTTCATATATTAGATATATATCTTATATGGGACTCAATTAGAGCGCAATATACACTTTTAGCAGGTTTTGTTCTCACAGTTCTGACTGCAAAACATCCAGAAGAAAGTTTTTTGTTTAGCAATGCTATAAAGAGTTCTTATATTTCTAATTTTTGTCTAAATTAATACCCAGAAGCTAATTCCAACTTCTAGGTTTAAACATCGAAGCTGGTAATCACGCTACCCCCAAATACTAGAAATTTATCACAGGCCAAGTTCACAATCATATCAAAAGTTTATCAATAAGCAATTTTGCTTTAACCTAACTTAACTAAGGTTGCACTCTTAGGATCAATCCATGGACTCGACTGCTTTATATCTCCTCCGAAAGGTCAAACACCTCACGCTATACCTCGTACTCATTGATATAGCGCCTGGCAGCTGTGGCTATACGGGCAGTTTGTTTAAGCTCTTATAGGTACGCCGACTTTCCTTGGATAGTCACACATCGGAGTACTAACTGCGGGTGACCCAGGTTGACTACAGATATCAATACACAATAGGGAACCTACTAAACGAGGTCGCTGTCCCAGAAATTTTATTGTATCAGTATATTCAAGGTTATGACTTTTTATAAGGTTAGTATTTTTTTTTTAATTTTTAGACACGAATAGTTTGCGTCACACCATGCTTTAATTTTCGTAATGTCACAAGATATGGTGGTATAAAAAAAGCAGAGGTCATTGCTGTGCCATAAAATCGTAATGTCATCAGCAAATAGCGTGGAAGTACTTGTAATCTTAACTTGAGGAACTCCCCAACTTTAATCTAAAACTTAGTAGTTCTTACCATTTGCTATTTGGAACCTAATTTTGAATCGAGATCCAGCCTTTATAAGTTTTATAAGCGCTGGTGTCATGAAGAAAGTTACGCTCCTGTGTTGGATACGTTATTTTTTCATATTTTTAATAATATGAACTTGGGCTTGTTTAAACTCAAAAAAGACGAGCGTGACTTTTTCTGGGATATCGCACAAAAAATGTATCAGAAGAATATTATGTTTTACACCAGTTTAAAAAAACTGAGTCACGATAAGCTAAGGAGAAAGATAAAAACTCTAGCAATAGAGTTTTTTGCATGGATGCGCAAGCTGTTCTTTTAAGCCCCAAATCTAATACATCAGCTTTATATTTTAAAATGAAACTTATTACTTATAACTTTACCATGTATGACATGAAGACTAAAGAAGGTTACTGCTTTCTATGGCACGAAGCTGATGGGAGTGCTTGTGCCAATAATTATGAATCTATAATTTGCTGCTTTTTTAAAGAGTATACGAACTAAAAAAATATCAAGGAATTATCCTGTACAGTGATGCGTGTACGTCCCAAAATAAAACCGCAACATTTTCCAATGCGTCGAATAATTTTTCAATCATAATATTAATATCGAGCAAAAGCATTTGAAGACAGGACATACCCAAATGTAGGCCGACTCGATGCACTTCCTTATTGAAAGGAAAGTGCGAAAAACAAATATAAATCTTCCAGCTGATTATGTTAAAATTTATACACGTGCCAGAGAAAATCACAGACCTTTAATTATCAAGTACCTAAATTATAACTTTTTTAAAGATTTTAGTTCTTTTAAGTTTATAACATCCATAAGACCCGGGCGCAAGGTAAGAGAACCGATTTTTACCGACTTAAGATGTCTAAAGTATTGTCCTGATGGAAACATTTATTTCAGAATTAGACATACAGAAAAAAGGAAGCAGACCTAAGTTGCAATAAATCCCTATCACTCCTTACCACAACTTTATAAAAACCTATACCTATAAAAAAAGATAAATGGGACCAACTCCAAACACTTAAGCAAAGTTTATCACTCATTTTATGATAATCTTACTTACTAATTTTTAATTTTTTGTGTGTTATTACATTTACAAATAAATATATTTTTTATCGCCTTTTTCATTTCTTATGTTTTCAAAATATACAAAATATCGTTAGTCCACTAAGTATATTTACTCTAGATGTAGTAAGTCGTTTTAAATGTTTAGATTGTCAAATAAATTTAAAATTGCTAAATAAATAAGTAAAACATTTTTACAATTTAAGGTTTACATGTAAAATAAAAACATTTAAACTGGTACCTCAAATTTTGTTGTTATGGACTTTTGAGAATTAGGGTAATGATATTTAACTTCAATTTTTAAAATTGTACACGATTTTGAACTAGAAGAATAAATCAAATCTAGACTTTTACTTACTACTTAATTAGTTTTTATTTTTCTAACTTTAAATTGGAGAAGAATTTTTTCTCTTCTGTTCCGTCGCTCCTCAGATAGTCTTTTAGAGCTGAAACAGTTATCATTGTGTTGTTATAAAAATTTCTTTTAAAATTAATGTATCAAAAATATTTCTCAGAATACTATTTCATCAACAAAAAATATATTGTGATCCTGAAATATCAATAATATAACGATAAAATGCTAACTATTTGACTATAATTTGAAAAATAGATAATCCTGAAACAGAAACATTTTCATTTGTATATGAATGAAGTACCTTATACGTTTTTTGACAAAAGACTAAAATAACACTGAAATAAGAGATGTACTGGCGCCTATTCAATTCAGAAATCTTTTAATCGTTATAAAATTTCTTATAACGGCTGAACGAAATTTATTTAGGATTATTATCGTCCGTTAATAAAGTTTTAATACTTTTTACTAAAACGCGTACGCCGCTGTATCGTTTTGTGAATAAAACATCCCGTCTCTATTAATAAAAATGTATTTCTACAACAATTTGGTCCCTATTAATTACATTATCGCCTTTTCTGTATTCCTGAGAACGACTTTATTTTTTCTCTTTCATTAAACCGTTTGCATTTATGAATCATACATGTGCGATCCATAAATTAAAACCGATCTTTTGTACATAGGTACAGCTTGTCTTCCCATTTTAATTTTCCTCATTGCACTTCTGGTTTTCACCCTCATTAGTGCTTTCCCCTAGGGAGGACACCGAGAGCGAGAGGCGGTAGGGAGAGACAAAGACCGAGAGAGGCCCTTTTGCGTTGTTCTTGAGGCATAAATGTTTTTGTACGTGCTGGGAAACGCCACATACGCACGCGACGGCCCCTCGCATGTTCTCCGGATGTTCCGTGACTTTCTCCATATGAGTTTTATTCCAGAAATTCTCGACATTTAATTGTCATGATTTACCTTGAACGAACGTTTAAGAAACCAACCCAGACACTGCGCTGCTAAATATTCATGAGGTAAAATGCGGTTTTTGGCTTGTTTTTTTGCATATGCCGCCCGGCAAAAAGAAATTGATGATAAGAAAAATTAACCGAGGAAAAAGGAGTTTGTAATTTTCACATAGCTAAGGAAATCGTAATAATAAAGCACACATTTTAAGTTATTTATCCGATACAGTTAATTACTTTAAAATTTTTATTGGCTACCTGTTAAAACATTTTTTGTGGAAAGTTTTTAGAATTCCTTGTGCACTACATTAAATTATTTGATACATTTTAGTCAGTCAAAATGCTATTCTTACTACACCCAGGATTTTTGTAATGGAATTTTATACGACCACCTTGGCTGACTTCTTTCCATTTAGAATCGTATATATAGGGTTGGTCTATTCATTCAATTAGTTTGTTGGGTACAAAAGTTTGAAGAAACTGTACAAGCAATTGATTGCGTGAATACATGAATAGTCGATATTTGTCCTTGACGCGGAATATTGAACTGATTGCGAAATAACCTTTTCGCAGTTGTCGCAGGGTCACCATTTGTATAAAACGATTTAACACAGAAAGCACGATGAGCACCCGAACATTTTTCCATTTTTACTAATAGCGTTAAATGATTGACAGTCAAAGGAAAAGAAATGCACCGAGCTGCATCAGAACTTGGTTGTACATACCAATCTTCTGATAAACCAACCTATTGGCCCACCGACCCAAATAAGATTCCAGACTTTTTGGATTTCTTTATTCTGAGAAAAATTTCACCAAACTATACACAATTAGAAAAACACTTTGATATGAATTGAGATCATTCTGCAGTAATCCTTACTCTAAGTGAAAATGTTATTCAAAAAGAAGTGAAACTGACCCTAGCAAATCGGAAAACTAATTTTCAAGAGGATTTAACAAATAATATTTAACTGACCATAAAACTAAAAACGAAAAGTCAGGCAGTCAAAGAACTGGAAAGATTTATAGTTGAAATCTAGCAAGCTGCATGGAAGAACACACCGAAAGTAAAAACATTAGCAGCTGAAAAAACTATCCTGTTGAGATACTGGTAGCAGAAAAAACTAAAAAAGAAACGGCAGGATAACAAGATCTCCAGGAGATAAAAATATTAAATAGGGCTACCCAAAGACTGAAAAGAAAAATTCTAAATCAAATGAAGAATTGCTCTGGAAGGCGCACCTTAAAAGGTAAAAAATTATTGAAAACACTATCCTCGTATCAGAATAGCAGATAACAAATGGGCAGAAGACAAAACATGTTCTAATTGAATGAAAATCAAGACACCCCTAACGAAACGATCCATAACATGGAACAACTTAAAATTAGGCTAGATACTCCCAACGAAGTTGCGAAAAAATTCAGAAACACATCAATTCACAGGAAGCCCCAGGATTTAAGCTTATTACTGGAGAAATATTAAATACCTATTTCATAAATGCAGCATTTCGCATTAAATATATACCAAATGCGTGAAAAATGACTAAACTTATCCTAATTCTAAACCAGGAAAATCTCCGAATGAAGTGTCATTATATAGACCTATATCATTGTTATAAATAATATCTAAGTTATTTGAAAAGCTACTAATTATACGACTAAAACCAATAATTGAAAACAAAAACCTGGTCCCTTCGCACCAATTTGGTTTTAGAAACAAACACTCGACAATAGATTAAGTACACATGATAGCCGATATCATCGAAAAAGCATACGAAGTAAAATGTATATGCTCAGCTATATTTCTTGACGTAGCCCAAGCCTTTGACAAGGTTTGGCAAACTTGAAGAAATGCTCCCTAGATAGTATGTTGATATCCTTTAATCATATTTAACGGGAAAAATGTTTAGAGTGAAGCAAGAGGAGGCATACTCCGAAATAAAAGAAATTAAAGCAGGTGTCCCGCAAGGCAGTGTTCTTTACTAATTATACACCAGCGATATCCCTCAACAACAATCTGTTAAAATAACAACATTTGCGGATGTCACTGCAATATTGGCAGAAAAACTCCAGGAAACCTACAACAGAATGAATCGATGGACAAAAAATTGGAAAATAAAACTAAATCAGTGCATGCTGATTTCACTCTTCGACCAAATGAACAAAAACGAATAAGAATAAGAATAAACAATGATGAAAATATATTCTGCTTTACGATTCAGCCAAATATCTAGGGATAAACCTAGATGTACGACTTAAATGGGAAGAACACATAAAAATAGCGTAAAGAACTTGAACTTAAATTCAAAAAAAAAAATTTGACCACTAGGAAGAAAATCCAAATTGTCAGTGTACAAAAAACTTCTAATTTATAAACAAATCCTAAAATCAATCTGCTATAGGGATGTGCCAGCAAGAGTAATATCAATATGATATAAGTTTTCCAAAATAAAGTACTAAGATGCATCGTTGATACACCTTGGTTCTATCGGAACAATTATCTCCATAGAGACCTGAAGATGCCAAACGTCTTAAAAAGAATAAAGAGGTTGACTGCGAAACATGAGGATCGACTCCATTCCCACGTCAACGAAGAAGCGCTGCAACTACTTCAGAAGGAAGAAGCCAGTGCAGCCAGTGCAGTAAACGTTAATGTTAGTGCTACTGTCAAACAGTGTAATAAATCGTCACGCCAACTTGTGATGTTTTCCTATGGGGACTTCTTAGATATATAATTAGTTCATAAAATTTTTAGAATAAAATTGTAGGTTAGTCAATAATGACTAGTAACAATACTCTAAAAAAAGATAAGATCGTTTAAATTTTTCCACTTCACTAATAAACGCAACATCTTTGTTATCGAAAAACATGAATTCAATCAATCGGATGCTTGTTTGACCTTGTAAAAGGCAAAATTACTTATATTAGATTGATAGCTGTCATCGGAAATATCTGATACAGCGTTACTAGAAAAAAATTTAAAAAAGGTGCTGATCAGAATATTTTTATAGAGTAAATATCAACGAGCAAAGGATCAACTAAAATTTGCCAATGACATCATATTAATTGCTAGTTCAATGGGATTTACCGTAGGTTTTCATCAGTTTAATAACAGAAGATTCGATTAAAAACAAAACGAATAATATCCAACGTCTAGGTAAGACATTAGAAAAAAGCAGAAGAACTAGAATACCAGTGACAGGACCCATTGATATTGAAAAATTAAAAATACCCGTTACCTAAAAATACCATTGTTTACTCGTATTCCAAGAGCTCTGATATATCATGATGAGAACCTAATTTCAATGTCATGGACGCTGCTTTCGACCAATTGATTTAACTGAATTTTGTTATTAATTTCTTTATTATCTTTCCATTTTATTTTCTTCCTAAATATAATTTCGTGTGGTACAATGTCTACATTTTTTTTTTAATTTCGACTTATGACAAACCACACTTGGGAAAGTATTTTTGTCGTTGGGACTGACATTCGCGACATTTCAAAAAATGGCCATAATTGTCATAAAGAAGAAGAAAAAGAAGAAGAACAAGAAAAAAAAAAGAAGTAGAACAGGAAAAGGTAAAATAAGTAAAGCCCAAGAAATATGAAAAGAAGAGAAGAAAGAAATAAAAGAAACAGAAAAGGGAGGAACAAAAAGAAGTAAAAGAAAAAGTAAAAGAAGTAAAAGAAGCAGTACAAGAAGAAGTAAAAGAAAAAGTAAAAGAAGAAATAAAAGAAAAAAAAAAGAAGAAGTAAAAGAAGAAGTAAAACAAAAAGTAAAAGAAGAAGTAAAAGAAGAAGTAAAAGAAGAAGTAAAAGAAGAAGTAAAAGAAGAAGTAAAAGAAGAAGTAAAAGAAGAAGTAAAAGAAGAAGTAAAAGAAGAAGTAAAAGAAGAAGTAAAAGAAGAAGTAAAAGAAGAAGTAAAAGAAGAAGTAAAAGAAGAAGTAAAAGAAGAAGTAAAAGAAGAAGTAAAAGAAGAAGTAAAAGAAGAAGTAAAAGAAGAAGTAAAAGAAGAAGTAAAAGAAGAAGTAAAAGAAGAAGTAAAAGAAGAAGTAAAAGAAGAAGTAAAAGAAGAAGTAAAAGAAGAAATAACAGAGAAAGTAGACGGAGAAGTAAAAAAATAATAAGAAGTTTAAAAATTAAAAAAATAATAAGCTGTTTTTGGGAATAAACTGCCTTTGTTGCAAATAGTTCGGATAAAAATTGCAGTGCATATACAATTCGTAACAAGTATCTAATAATAATTTTGCCGTAATAACGTTAGCCTTCAGAACAAACAAAAATAGCCATAATTCCATTACAAAAAGCAGAAAAAATAAATTACAACCTTTATTAATAGTCGAAATAAATCAAAACGAAAAAATTACACACAATTTGGTTAATTCCCTCTTATCTTAAATTTACTTAGTGGAAAATTTATTTTTGCCCTTTTATATCGAACGGCATATGCGAAAAGCCAAAACGGCGTTAAACTCATGAATATTTAATGTAAAGTGTCTGGAATGGGTTCTTAAACACTCCTTTTTGACTAAATTATTGAGAGCGAGTGTCCGAGAAACTGATTTAAATTCAAAATATTGGTTTGTCACATCGACTAAGAGTATGAAATATATATTCAGACTAAATGTGTTAAACGTTTTAGGAAAACTAGCCGTACCTATTTAAAATTAAAGATTCAGATTTATTCGTGATGTGTCATTTTATAAAATCCATTGTGGTTTTCGATAAATTAGCTTACCGAAATGAAAAAAATTAATTATTAGATTTATGTGGTCTAGCAGTTAAGATGTTGAACTACCTTATAGCAAATTTCGTATGTTCGAACCACTTAGGTTTGTTTTAACCCATTTGTGTTTCCTCCGTCATTTTTAATATAGTTTTGTTGTCTCTAACCAATAAATTTTCATTGGTTCATATGATTCTTTAAAGATAATAATTTAAAAACGTAACAATAGTAAAACCGGTAATATTAACAAATTTAAAATGTTAAAAATAATAATAATAATAATAATAATAATAATAATATTAATATCAATAATTAGAACACAAAGAATATATGCATTTAATGAATTATGAAACGAAGATTTATAATGGTACAAGAAAATAGTAAATAGGGTGTACGTATACATAGAAGACAAAAAAAAAATGCATCGAAATGACTGAATAGAATCCCTAGAGTAGACTTAAGGGCGTGCAAGGGAAGAGAGAAGTCCTCCCAAAAAGAGACAAAATAAAGTTACCTGACAAGTGCTGCCTCTAGTTAGCAATTACGTAACAAATATACGTTCTGCAGTTTTGCATCTGCGGATAAAAAAGTATTCCTCTAAACTTGCACTGCTGGCTGATGGCTGCATTTTATATGGAAGACGCAATAATTCTATTGAAAAATAAAGATGGGCATTTTAGTTTATGCAGTTATAATTTCCCTAAGCCCAATTTAGTTAATTTTAAAGTGAGTTGCATCAAAAGATGAATTGAGTCAATTTATCATAACTCATAATATATGAAATTTATTTCTATAATGTTTTTATATTATTGTATTGTGTAAATTGGATCGCATGTGGTGAATAGTCTCTTTAGCCATTAGTTTTACAAGTATATAGGTAGGGATCTAAATATTTATTTCTGCTCCACTCTATAAGCAGAACGATCGAGTTGATCACCCCAATGCTCTATATTCTTCTTTTCAATACTGATTAATTTTTCAATGGGTCCGCGTTTGGCCAAAATGTGTATTCTGTATCAACATTTTTGGATCGATAAATAGTAAACAATACAAATACCATTTTACTCAACAATTCTTTAGTTCAGATACATGTTTTACCACCTCTATTCTGTTCATTGCCGTAATGGAAGGGCCGACCGGCTGAGAACCGTGAAAGTTACTCAGAATCAGAAAGCACTTCAAAAATAGAATGCATTAGTTTTCAACAATGTTGTCAGAGGCGAAGAAAATTCTTGAACAATCAAAATTATAATGTAGAATACATAATGAGCTACGCATGGTTAGAGAATGCAAATCTCCTATTTATTTTTTATCATATCTTTTTACTTTAGTGACGTTTGAAATATATAAGCTTAAAATGACATTTTAAAAGCGCGTGTCTTTCAACTTTAGTATATAAGCATATTTGTATATACAATAAAACATATCAAATTTTTGGGTATAATATAATTTTTATTATCATTTTTATTTTCGTATAATGGAGAAATTTCATTAAATATATTTGGCAACATTGTATGAATATTAGGTTCAAAATTATCAAATAAATTACACCTTTTGAATTTTAAATAGAGTAGCATAGCGTTGTCATGTAGTGTTGCCACATTTACGACAAATGTCGTTTTATGCGATAATTTTGGTGTTCTTTACAATGTACGATTGTACATGGTACATGTACGATAAGATCAAAATGTACAATAATTTCACAACATGCTACAAACGATTTCTTCTAATAATTTAATTCATTCTCACTAATATATAGCTACCTATCTAGACATCGACACCCCAATTAGCGCAACTTACAAAAAATTGCGAATAATTTTCGAATCCACGCAAATTATAAAATCTACATCACTCAACCTGTATGGATAAAGAAAAAATAAATCCGCTGATGATGTCGATGTCCAGTTTTCCGATACAGACCGGTATCAATATTTAATTTTAAATGTCGCGTAAACCACAGATGCACTGACTGTACTGAATTATTTTGTCAGGAATTAAGAGAATGATTTGTGGAGAAATATTATGCTGTCAAAGCCTATAAGTTTTTATAAAGAATGAGAGGGGCCAAAATTGTTTTAGGCCGTAGATTTTAAAATTTAAAATGTCTGAAGCCTCCTAAGATTTGATGATTAAATTGTTAACAATAATTTTTAAATATAAATCTCTGATATTTATTATTAACAAATTATTAAGACAATTTTAAAGTAAATTATATTTTTTTTATTTTGAAAAACTATGAAAATTGGAAAAATTCGACTTTTGTTGATTATTTATTTATTTATTTATTTTAAATATACGTTATTTATCAACTCCCTACAGTTAATCTTTTCGCAATATTTTTGTAATATTTTAATTACCGTTCAGAAAAAATTGAGTAGATATTAACAATAAAAAGAAATCTAAAACCAGCCACATCTTGATGGAACTTTTGTAGTCAGATTTCCTGAATTAGCAATTTTTTGATAAAATATTGTAAATCACTTGCGTGAAAATAATTTTTTACACTGATTGTCGCACTCGGCTTATTCCTCGTGCGACAATATTTCCACATTCATAATGTAATATACTATAGAGTATAGTAAAGATAAAAATAATTCAAACATTTTTCATATCTTCATTGCCAACTAAAATACTAAAAATACATATTTTGTACTTTTTCTCAAATGTCTCAGTTTTAGAGAAATCATATACTAAAGGTCATAAATTATAGAGAATGATATGACATACAAATTTAATTAAAAAATTCTATAACAGAAATATACTTTGAGGTCGAAAAGGTATCCTCCCCACCCCAGATGCTCAGGCTGCCTAAAATTTAATCAGCTATCGTAGGATGGATTAAAGCTATAGTTTAAAATTTGGTGTTTCTCTATCCATTTTTGAATTATCGTCAAAACGTTAAGATCAGTTGAAAACTCGAAGTCAAAAATAAAACAATCCTATACTTTCTTTGCTAGATATAGGAAAATTAAAACATAATTAAAAAAAATAAAAAAAAAATACATTTAAGCCTATCAGATTTGTATAAATATTTGAAATATTCAATTTTATAAAATAACTGCAGATACTATTATTACCTAGGCTCTAATATACAACAAAAATAGCAAGAATTAATTTTTGCTAAAAGTCCGTTTAGTTGTTTTTCTAAATATTTACCACCTCCGTACATACAGATATTTTCCGGACATCAAAACATAAAACCAATATCTCATTACTTACATATTCTTTATGCTTTCGCATATGTTGAATATGTATAAATCTTAAAAAATTTAAAAATTCGAATACAGAGTAAGTTAATAACTGAAATGATAAGCAAACTCCTAAATACGGACCTGCGTTTAAATTTCTGTTTGTTGCTAATTTAGCGCTACCTACTAACGAAGCTCCGAATTAATCTGTGGCTATTATGCAGTTTTATGGCGATTTTCCACTTAACGGACAAAACAAAAACAAAACACAAACTTGTGTCGAAAAAAACAAAACTGCAACTTTACGTAAACATTTTGAAGACTGGCGTGTTTTGCGACAGTTGGAGTTTTGTTTCTCAAGTCCCGCTCGGAAGCGGGAACATCAAAAGATTTCGACTATTGTGTAGTCTAAATTTAGTACCAAATTGGTATAGGTAAGTAAATAACGTATTTTTTATAGACAAGTAATTTATTTTGAAACGCTGAATAAATTTTTATTAGTATATTTATTAGTAGATTATATTATATATCTTATGTATCAGAACCAGACTAGGTTAAGTCCAAGTATTGTCCTTTTTAGGTTTCTATGATGTCACATAAATCTTTTAAACTACTTTTATATGTATTTTCAGTTTGGATCTATCTTAAAAAGTACTGTATAAAAAAAAATATTGAAAAAAATGTGTTCTGATTTCCTAGCGACAATCAGTGGAAATGAGTCAAAAACAAAAACAAAACTGGAACAAACTGTAGTCCGCTTGATGGAATCAAGAGTTTTAAGTTTGTCTCAGTTTCGTTTTTGTTTTTCAAGTTCCAGAAAACATAGAAACAACTATCCGTTTAGTGGAAAAACGTCTTAAGGAAGTTTTCCTTTATATGCCAGCTTTTAAGGAAATTGACACAATTGATTTAGATCTTTTAATTGACATTTATTGCTTTAATTTATAACCTATTAAAAGAAGAATTATTTTCATCATCCGGTAATTATTACTGGTATAATATTATCTTTATTTCATCGTAAAAATTACCATATTATCGGCAGGAGTTTTTTCAATTTTCTCCTTGTTGTAGTTTCGGATAAAAAGTCATCAAAGGAACGTTGTGTATGCCTATGTTAAATACATTGCCCCCGCCCGGCATTAAAAATGTTCCTATCTTACAATTTTGCTACCATTTGACGTATACTCAGATTGAAGAAATATACATTTTGATACTGATCCGGCAAAAGGGACAAAATTATAAGATTTACACCTTGGCCAACTACAACTACATTGTTTCATTGGGATGCCTTTTCTTTTGCAAATTGTATAATAATATCTGCATCTTCAACTTCAGTGAATTTTTTAAATCAAATACCTATATAATAAAGTTTTTATTATTGCTTTCATTTGATAAAAGTTGGTCGGGTTTTGAAAGAGGTTTCAAACCATTTAATTTGAACAATTGGACCAACTTGTTTGGTTCGGAGCAGCCTTTCTGCACGTTTTATAGCAATATTTAAACCACTGGGATAACCATCAAAAACTATAGTGCTATTGGCGTATTTTCACCCCTATTTCCAATTTCCATCCTCTATTTTAATAACACTCTTCGATTTTTTCATCTATAATGACCACTTGAACGATTCATGCGATAAAAACTCGCGATGGTGACAGTTCCTTATTGGCCTCTTTTTTAATACATAATCAATAGCCTATATAAACTGAATTTCAATTATACAACCGCAAATATCATTTTGTTTTTGATAGCGAGTATTTGTGTTTATAATTTAATTTGGCTTCTATTCTGGAGTCAAAATGTGCAAAAATTCACCCACCGAGAATGGGCCCGTTCACTTTCATTTTTGAATGTGAATTATTTATATATTTATAAAGATATTAAACTCTTTTGTCTGGTGGTACTTTTCCCGTTAAGATATTTTTGCTAGAAGTAAGGGAATTCCCATAAAATTCTTTCAGTGACTCATTGCGTCAGAAAACCCCTAATTCCCTTCAGGTCTTGTATCGGTTAATAGTTAAAAAAGCGCGGTTGTCGGATGTATCATTGCACCACCATTCCTCTTCTGCATTTATTAAAGAAATTTACATGATAAAAATATATTATTTTTTAAAAATAATGTGTTTATATTTTCAGATAAAGCTGAAAGCCTTACCTTTTTTAAATTTTAATAAAAACAATTAGTATTACTCAAGCTGAATATTACCAGATCGAAATTTTGTTGGAGAAAATGTATCTGGTAAACGTGACAACGTTGTAAGTACTTCTAAATAGTGTTGTCTACCACTTCTAGAAATAAATGCAACGTTGCCACGTTTACGAGATAAATATTGCAAATCAAATTTCTACTTTTTGATTATGGTCTGGTTAATTTTCAGCCTGAGTAATAATAATTGTTTTAAATAAAAAGTAAAAAGTAAGCTCCCAGCTTTAAATCTGAAAATATAAGTTCATGATTTTTAGAAAAATAATGGAATTTTACTATTTAAATTACATATATAAATGCAGAAATGCTATATTAGGGATACTTCCGACAACCTCGCCGTCTTTAAGCATAACCGATACGAGACGTGAACGGAATTAGGGATTTTCTGACGCAATGAGTCACTGAAAGAATTTTATGGGAATTCCCTTACTTCTAGCAAAAATATCTTAACGGGAAAAGTACCACCAGACAAAAGAGTTTAATATCTTTATAAATATATAATTAATTCACATTCAAAAATGAAAGTGAACGGGCACATTGCTTAAAGCAACGATGACAGGGTGTAATTGTTGTAGCCAACTAAACAGTTGTAGTTAGAGTGATAATATACGTTCTCGCAACAGTTAAGTAGTTATCTCTCCGCCAATGTCGTGGATGCGAGACAGCTGAGATGTTCCATCATAGGACAGCATTTAACCATCGACGACGTGGAATGAATGAGTGAATTAATTGGTGAATGAGGAAAGTAGTGGGACCTTCAAATAATAGTACAATAAGCTACGTTACAAATGGATTATGATGAACGGTACAGTGGATCCGAAGTGTGTAAAGAAGGGTAAGAATAAGAGAGAAAATGTAAGTAGTTTGGAAAATTACTAGATTGAAAAGTTACTAGATTTGAAAGTCAAGCGCTTTTTTCACGTGTAATAAAAACTGGTCGAATAACGGAAAAGGTTTATCAAAGACTGTTTAAAAAACTAATAGCAGAGCATATAGAGAAAAGTAGTTAACCAAATACTGTGAATGAAACTGGAAAACATTAAAAACTAATGCACCTTTCAACAGAATCATTTAAAATCTTATTAACAACGAAGTTCATACTCCTTAAACATTTTTAACCAATATGAAAAATCCACTTTATACAGCTATTTTATTTAAAATACTGTGTAAAGGCTTGCCTAAAGCAGCACACCAAGGGATAGGGGATGAAATGTATATAGGCCGTGAAAATCCAATACGAATCAGATAACAACAAGCTACTTACACACGCGGCAGGGAATTGAGATTTCAATATAAGGTTTATCAGACGTAAAAACGATTTATTTGCGGAACGAATGAACTTATCGGATTTTTAAAAATGTTTCAGGTACGACGGGTTTATGTTATTTACAAATTTATGATTTGTTTACCAACTAAAAAAATATAGCTTCTCGAATTGAATTTTAAAGTACAGGGTAGAAGCTGCAACTACCAACGAAGTCTTGGGTTAACTTATTTTATTGATGTATGGGAGCGTGGTCTATACTGGGACATGGTTCACAATGGGACAAACGATCTGACAAAGATGTAAGTTTTGTCATAATTTTATTCGCAATTTTATTATCTTTGACAAAAATATGAGATAAATATTTATTATTTTTGGTAAGCATGTAAATTAATCAAATATATTTGTACATTCTAGTCGAACAGTTTTATTTATAACACTTTTATTAATTGAAAATTTAAAACTTTAAATAATATGTTTTGAATTTATGGCATTAAACAGTAGGCCATTATGCAAATAATTGTATTATATGATGCCAATTTTAAACAATGAGCTACAATACATTTTTTTATGAATAGGTTCAAACTGGGAAATTTATGTTTGGTGCATACAGGGACATCCAAAAATGTGAGAGGCATATAAATAATGCTATTGCTAATGGTTTTTATTAGCAAAAAATAAACATGGGTTTTTGGGTGATTTTTTAACTATTTCATTACATTTAAAACATACAAATATCTTTTCTATAACGGAAAAAAACATGTTTTTTTATCTTTATTACCTAGTTAAAAATGCCTAAAAATACCTAAAGTTAAAATACCATTATGAAGAAAACAGTGTTGCAAGTGAAGTGACCAAAAAACTTTAAGAGAAGCAGTAAAGCATTAAATATCATAATCGGCTTTACAGTGTAATGTTTCTAAATAAAAGACCGTTTTAGATGATGAAAAAGCTAAATATGATTTTGTACAAAAACATGGGTGTAAATCAATAGTAGAGGAAGCTATTTTGGTACAGTACTTACTAGATGCTCCTTATATGTGCTGTGGCAGAAAATATTATTAGGTTCAATGAAAAGTTACAATTTGGATTTTTGTTAATATTACGTTTTAAATTCCAAGAATTCTATATTGTGTCATTCTTTGGTTCTTTTTATTATAAATAAATATTTTAAATAGTTTTAGATTGATGCCCTAGTACCTAGGAGTAGGTAGCGGAATTTTATTAGTCGCTGCATACGTGAACCAATAGAGATCCCACTATAAACTTGTATTAATCTATTCTGGGACAAATGGTTCATACTGGGACAACCGTTATATAATCTCTTTTAATATGTCAAAGAAAAGAAAGCAAGTTTGCATCAATTTGTTTTTATTGATGAAGCTTGGATTTTTCAAAATTGTACGATCAACAATTCTTGGCAATTCAGCAATAAAATGAGTGTAAAAAGTACAAAAGTTAATAATAAAATGCAGATAAACAACGAAATATATAAAAGATAACCAGTGGCAGCTCGTAACTAAAATATTAAGGGTTCACAATGACAGAATATAGATGGAAGTACACATTTAGGTAAAAAACTTTCAGTAGGTATATTATAAACATTAAGAGTGTTTTACCTATATCTGTACCGAGATCTACATTCTGTCATTTTGAACCCATAATATTTTGGCTACAATCCGCTACTAATAATAATTGTACAATATAATTTTTACAGATATATTCATAATTTTCAAGCTGGAAAGGAATTATTATGGTGAGATGAATAACATTTTTTAAACTGGTATGAAGAACAATTGCTTCGAAGACTTTATGAAGATAATGCTTTATATCATAGCACATTGGTATATAAAAAAACCAAATGGTAATTGGACTTAAATAAAATTCAAGATTGATTGGCGAATCAGAACATAGCTTATTCAGTCATCACCTATAAGGCTGGACTTCTGAACAATGTTGTACGGTGAGTAATGGAAATACATTTTTGGAATATCTTCACCTTGCTACTTAGCAGTAAATTGAACGTATTTTTTACCCAAACGTTTGGTTAATCCCTGACATATTATGACATTTCAAATTGCGTACCATTATAAAATACCATAGTCCATACCACATACAGCAGTAACAGCTGGGCACCAGTGCTGCAGAATTGCCAAGAATCTCAAATACATTTCAAATAAATTATTTTAGACCTTCTAAAATATATGTAAAATAAATTTTATGAATCATCTCATTATTTTTAATAATTAAATAGTATCCATAGCGTGCGAACGTATCTTACTATCATTTCATAGCTGAGAATAAGTCCAGAGCGGACCTGTAGAATACTTAACAACAGCTCGCCAGGTCATATTCATATCTTAGTTGGGTCGCTTCGGGACGGTCGTGCACCACTTGGGCAGCCCATAACACCAAGATACGTAGTGTTTGGGCTGCATTTTTACCAGATCGGCAAGCTTTGTTTATATTCTCGCATATGTGATGTGATTCGATTTCGGTTTTGCAGATTATTAGTTTGTGTTGGTTCGCTAGCGCGCGTTTCCATTATACATGAAATACCCAAGGGATGTAGTTTAAGTAAATTAACGACAAATACGTTTATTGGCTCAGTGCAAAGTCATGGTAGGGGAAGCAAAAGCGATACTTTGTAATTTTGGCATATCAAACACACGTATAAATTTTACATTTTTTTTTTTAAAGGTAGGTAAAAACAATAAGCAACCGGAGTTGCTCTGTTAAAAATTGTAAAAATACTATCAAAAAAACACTGTAAATTATAAAAATTTTCAGTAGCAAAGTGGAAATTTTTGTTTTCTTTGGTGTACGGCTTCAACATCTAAGGTCATTAGCCTAGTGTTCTATGTAGGTTATGGATTGTACAAGTAGTCTAATACTTCTACACCCCTACACAGACAGGCCTTGTTACTGTTTCCTTGCGCCACTTCTGGAACAGCACTGTTAATTAAAACCCAACAGTGAATGGTCGAGTGAGGAATCCTACCAAGCCATCAGAATTAATTTTAAATAATTAAATTAAATAAAAAAAATCCCAACAAACGGTGGGATTCGAACCTGGGACCCTTGGACCCACAGGTAGAGACTCTACCACTGAATCACCCACCCATACAAAGTGGATATGTGTACAGTAAGAAAAAAAATTACCTTTATTTTTGTAATAATAACAGTAATACTGGAAATAGTAGACAGAAACTTGAAAGGTTTTAAATAAACAATAAATATCATTTTAAGATGTTCTTCAAGATCCCTTTAAACTTAAATGTTCACCAAGAAGTAGATATCTGCCTTTGATTATTGTATGTGGCTGGGATGCAATTTTGTGACTTATTGATAGGAAACCAGTTTAAATCATTAATTTTATGTTTTCTTTCGAACAACAAAGAAAATATAACAACAATCCTTCTGTTTATACATTTTAACTTCACGCTATTATTTAAAGGTGTTTTTTTTTATTTTGACAGAATAGGTTAATTCTTCAAAGATAACTTGATTTTTTTGAATATACTTATTTTTTTTAGTTTAAGCGATAAAAATATATAATAATAAATTAATGTATTACTTGTTTTACAAATCCACATACTTTTATTAAAACTAACATATATACTTTTTAATTACGAATTCTATTAAAAATTGTATTGTCAGTATAGGCAAAAATAGTCCATTAGTACAAAAATAAATTAGCGCTGCTGTCACGCACGGAGCGAATAGGTATTAGTTTGCTGCTAAGAAGGACCGCAGAATAAAATTATTGCATAAAATGTTGGCGAAGAAAACCTTTTTTGGGGAAGGCAGAATTGTGAAGATCACCCAATGGTTATAGTCACGAGTCTCCAGTAATATACAGGGTGACAATGTGAAAACGAACAGCATTTAATATTTCTTTAAAATTGTACTATGAAAATACATATCAAGGGGACAACTGATGAGGTACTTGCTGTTAAAACATTCAACCCACTCACCTTCAGGGCACTTTAAAATAGCGAAATAAGTGGGGTTTACTATTTAAAATTTTAGTGGTTGAGGCTGAGGTTGAGGCTGAGGTTGCCCCCTTTAAAAATATATTAAATGCTGTTCGTTTTCAAATGCTCACCCAGTATATACCTTCTGAATATTTGAGAGAAGAAACTAGCAAACATAGTGCAACTATTTTGGATCGTATGTACATTACCATATAGGTCCAGTCTACAAGTGTGTATCGCGATTCTAACATGTTACTCGTATCCCACACTTTTAAGTCATTTAAATATCGCACGAACATTTTTTTACATTCTAAACATCAAAGTAAACATGCACGTTCATAAACAAATATAATAGTAATAGTAAGAAAACTTACCTTCAGCAGGAAACATAGAAAAACAAAATAAAAAAACATATTCACAAAATCATGGTGCTACTCTGCAATAACTTAGTTTTAAAACATTTAGATTTGAGTTATATATTAATATCATAATGGCGTTGCTATAAGAGTATCCATTTTAACAACATTTTTCTTTTTCTTAACTCTAAGACAAAATATATTTTTTTAAATCACATAATATTTTTAGACGCAACTATTGATTGATTATCGTAAGGACATGTTTACGTTTACGTTACTTATACAGAACATAACATAATTTAATTTTTTATAAGTCTTGCTCTCTTTATTTAAACTCTTTATAACCGTAATATAATATTAGAGGATGTTAAATCTTAGGATTAATAAATTAAATGGTATTTTATTAAATTTGAATAAATATGATCGTTTTATTAAGTCAAAAAAATTTAAACTAAAAATAAATATATAACAAATAAGAAAAACGTACTGATAGTGATCCAGAACAAATTACGAAAGGATGTAGTTATTAAACGAAAATTATCTAGGGTGAAAACAGAACAGAAGAAATAGTGGAACCTCCAGATGAAATGAAATGCCATATCAGACCTAAACAATAAGACTCTAAAGAAAGTGACATTTCTGAAGAAATTATAAAGTATGGAGAAATAGAAATACAAAAAATGCATATAGATAAATTGTTTAAAACTATTTGGAAAAACGAAGAAATGGCTACAGAATAAGACTAAGCTAACGTGTATCCATAATTTACAAAGGACGAACCTGACAAATAGGGATAATTACACTTAAAGGAGAGTAGCATATTGTATAAATTTGATAGATCGCTGGTAGAAATCACAAGAAAGAGGTTAAATGAATATGCAGAACAGATTTAGAGACATACCACATAATTAACACCTTAAAGAAATACGAGATTAGATCTAAATGTTTCTAGAATAAACCAGACGATGGCGCTATGCATGCGTGCTGACCAATGAACTGGAGTGGGGGTAGAATGCTTGTCAATGGGCTTGAGATGCGACTCTATGGGCGAAGACAGATTATTTTTCATCTCACTCGGGAGTATATGTAACAACCATTTTCTATTTCACTTTGTTATTGTCTGATCCACCAGCTTGTGGATTGAACAATAACAATGTGAAACAGAAAATGGTTATTATAAATACTCCCGAGTGAGATGAGAAATAAAAATGGCTGCGCCTATAGAGTCGCATCTTGTTCTATAGATACAATAGGCACATTGGCTTTCTACCCCACTCCAGTTCATTGGTGCTGACCAGTTGTTTTGAAAAATCCATTATTCGTACGACTGCTGTATAAATATTCCCCGATATTATCAATATTAGTAAACAAATTCGTGCATTTTCTTAATCATTAATGTGAGTTTCGTGCAGTGATATTTAGTATTAAATCAATGGGGGTGGATTGGCTCAGTGGTTAGAGTCATAACTTTGAGATTGGAAGGTCTCAGGATCGAATCCCACGGGTAGTAGGAAGTTTCATTTAATAAAAAAAATTAAATAATAATTTTAATGCATAGGGAGAATTCCCCACTCGACCATTCACTGCTGGGTTCTAATTAACAATGCTGTTCCTGAAGCGCTCGGAAACAGTAACTAAGCCTACACAGAACACACATGATTAGGAATTCAAACACAAACTGATACTGGAATATCAGGTACATAGACCAAGGCCATAAATCAAAAAAAATCTTAAAGAAGTTCTTTTTCTTGTTCGCATGCAACAGTTGCAAACTGGTTTGCAGAAGTTAAACGTGATAGAACAAGCATAGAGGATGCATCACGTTCTGGAAGACTAAAAACAGCTACCTATAAAGAAATAATTAAAAAAGTAAAATTGAGAGAGAGCAGATAAACAAGGCATTTCATACAACAGCATACGTTGCATATCAATATTTGGACAAAATAAAACTTGGTGCTATAGTTTATTTGAAAATGAAAATTTTTATTACTCAGGAGATGAACCCCAATATAACATCATAAATCAGTGTCGGAGAATTTTTAAAATAGAATGTAGTCCTCAACTTTCTTAGAAAGTTAAGTGTAAAGGTTAAAGAAAAGGTCCTTTATTTCTCACAAGTCAATTTATTGGCCTGATGATGAAGTGAC
The DNA here is from genome assembly GCA_927349885.1 of Psylliodes chrysocephalus. Classification (NCBI taxonomy): domain Eukaryota; kingdom Metazoa; phylum Arthropoda; class Insecta; order Coleoptera; family Chrysomelidae; genus Psylliodes; species Psylliodes chrysocephalus. The sequence continues at coordinate 9,814,149 of OV651816.1, forward strand.
AACTTCGAAACCGGTCGCCAATAAATTGACTTGTGAGAAATAAAGGACCTTTTCTTTAACCTGTACACTTAATCCCTACTACTCACATATGGCTACCCTCACTCCAAATTTCTTAGAAAGGATTAAAATTTCTAATCAGCAGAAAGTGTTATGCAGATTGAAAATTATTTTAGTTAAGATTTACATTTCAGTTTGTATAGTTTTGTGATTGTAACACGGAGAATTGTTAGTTCTGTAATAATAGGCGATAAAAAGCGATATTGATCGAGTGAATTCGTGCAATAAAAATGGCACAAACGTCTAATTATACTCCTGTGAAATTAAAGTGCAATTTATCCGTGCATATGAAAACTGTAGTCTTAAATGTACATGACGTTCTTGTACATGAACATTTCAATAGTACTGTTCGGAGTATAGTTTCTAAGTGTTCAGATATGACCGGAGTTGGAGAAGCAACCGTTTATAGACTTTTGAAGCAACGAAAGGATGGAAGTATTACAGTAGCACCTAAAACGTCAACTGGGATAAAACCCATTCAAATAAACGGTACTATGAACCAACTGATCCGCAGAAAAGTACATTCGTTTTAATTACAAAAGAAGATACCTACTTTGAATAAACTTTTAGTATACATTAATGGAGACGAAACTTTGCCAAACGTTAAAAGAGACAAATTGTGGAAAACTTTACATGAATTAGACTTCGTTTGGGAGAAAAGCGATAGAAAATCTGCGTTCATAGAGGAAGAAGAATATTTAAGGGAAATTAGAAAATTAAGAAGAGAATACAAAAATATTTTTTATTTGTAAGAAACATGGATAAATGAAGGACATTTTATAAAATATGTTTTGCAAGATAAACAGGTTACAAATGCTCGTCAGGCATTTATAGAAGGTTTGTCTACTGTCTTAAAATTTCCAAATGGTAAAGGTCGCCGTTTAATTATCACTCATATTGGAGGATATAAAGGATTTGTTGATAAAGGCTTATTATAATTTGTTTCAAATTCTACGAAAGACTGCCATAAAGAAATGACCGGTGATGTTTTTGAGGAATATTTCAGTCAAATGATAGATTCATTACCGACCAATTCTGTAATATTTATGGACAAAGTCAGTAAGCATTCAAGATTAGAGGAACTGATACTTAACACTAAATGGAAAAGCAAGAACTCTCCGATTAGCTAATAACCAAAGAAGTAGTGGCAGAAGAGGGATTACTCAAAAAAGAGCTATATATTTACATTAATTATAATAAGTTTATATGCCAATAGTATCCGAAATACAAACAAATTTTTATGGAATCGCCCTGAATTTCTAAAAACGAAATGAGTTTTATTAGAAAATATTTTTTTGCAAAGATTTTTTAGTATGTCATACAGTGTGTCGCATTTAAGATGAAGACACCCCTATATTTTGTCTATCTAAATTAATACAGATTTGAAGTTTTGCACTTTCATACAGGGTGATGGTTCCCATTTTTTAAGATACTCAACTGGAATTTAAATTTTAAACGCGGCCTACTGCGAATCCACAAACAGGGTCAATTTTCGATATTTTTCTTCGCGTTAGAGATATCAGTTATTTGAATATTATTCTAACCCCACATACCAAATTTTATGACAAAATTCGCATTTTTAGTTTTTTCATTATTTTGGTCAATACACAAAATTATTAAAAGTTGATTTTTTTTATTCGATAAACTAGTGTGCCATGAATAGGAATAATTTGACCCTTTTGAAATCCTTTCCATGGCACACTAGTTTATCGAATAAAAAAAATCCACTTTTAATAATTTTGTGTATTCACCAAAATAATGAAAAAAACTAAAAATGCGAATTTTGTCACGTAATTTTGTATGTGGGTTTAGAATAATATTCGAAACAACTTTTTCAAATACCTTTTTCTGACATCTCTAACGCGAAGAAAAATATCAAAAATTGACCCTGTTTGTGGATTCGCAGTAGGCCGTGTTTAGAATTTAAATTTCAGTTGAGTATCTTGAAAACTGTGAACCATCACCCTGTATGACTGTACAAAATTTCAAATATGTATTTACTTAGATAGTTAAAATATATGGGTGTCTTCATCTTAAATGCGACACACTGTATAAATTTGGATGTGTGTATATTTATTATTAAATTTTAAGGAAATCTCCTAAGCTGATATCTAGTATACTATTTTTATAAAAATAAATGTGGGTACTTAATATTGACAGTTAACTATTTTTTATAATAAAGTAATTTCGTGTTCACCGTCACTGAGGTATATAATTATTGGTTAATCCCTTAGGACTTGCTCATTTACATTTTATGATGTATTGTATTCAAGGTTTTTCGGGATGGTCATACTAAAATTTATTAAAAATTTAGAAATTATCAATATTTACTTTTTTTCTGCTTTGAACAATCCTATATCTAGACCTTTACCATAAAAACTGTGCTATCATGCATTTTCAAATAAACTATAGATGGGTGCCGCGTCCCTTATTAATGGAGCATTTAAAAAGAGTAGTCAAAGCAGTGGATCAAACGTAGTAAGCCAACTCCAAATAAAGACAAGAAGATTAGTTACTGTAAACTTGGACATTTAGTTAGCATGAACTTTCTAAAAATAAAAATAAGAAGGGATATAATAGACATGTGTCATCAATCCACATGTGTCCACAAATCTTTTCAATCTTGATCTAGAAGCTATATAATAGACTGAACCATTTATAATAACAAATAATCAGGTCGTATAGAATACCAATGATGAAATTGATAAAAGTAGACGAGCTAAGAAAAATGTATCAATTTAATAACGTAGGAGAATTTGTGTACCTGAAAAAGTAAATAAACTAAAATAATGAACAACTTGAAATACAACCGAAACAAGAAAAAATGGAATAATACAAACGCTGATGAAATAATATAATATGAAAATAAGAATATACCTACATATAATAAAAATAAATAGCTAGGTACCTGAAAAGGAAGCACGTGTAGGTAGCAGAAATACCCGCAACGACTCTCTTTTGTGTGTATTCAGTGTAAAGGTACCTTTCAAGTAACTCTAAGTCGATCAGTCACTAGGGCTACATATTAAGGAAGTTAAATATGTTGGAAATATAGGGAGGGAAAATATATAGCTGAATATATGGCACCTAGTATAAAAAAAGATGATAACTGGAGAAGACCACAAATGAATTGAAAAATGAGGCGTCAATAACACCACAATTTCAAAAATAAAAATCTGATGTGTCCAACACATGACTTTCCTATCTAGTTATTATAGGCTTTTCCGGTTATTTTGTACAACCTATTGCAGCATCTCTATAAATGTTTAGAGGATAAACTAAATATATACATTGTCCACATACATCTACCTCAAAACATTTTTCTATAGATATTCATGGAAAACGAAAATACTAAAAAATTTAAATTTCCTACAATTTTTTCATTACGGTCCATTTTAGAAAAATCATGTATAAACAAAAATTATAGAGATCGATATCGCAAACAACTTTTATTTCAAAAACTTTCATAAAAATCAGAATTTTGCACATTTTCTCAAATTTCTCGAATACGGACCATTTCAGGAAATTTTTACATAAAACAAAAATTATAGATAATAATATTAGAAGTAACTTTTATTTGAACAATTTTTTTCTCCAAACATTAATAACAGATATATTCCATAAAATATAAAAACGGCCTCTTATAAAGTACCCCCCCAGATGTTCCGACTTTGTCCAAAATCTAATCAGCTCATTGGACGTTGAAACAAAGCTTAAGTTTAAAATTTGGTGTTTTTCTATGTATCGGTTCATGAGTTATGCGTTATACAGACACACACACACACACAGACACACAGACACACAGACACACACACACACACACACACACACACACACACACACACACACACACACACACACACACAGACATCATCGCGAAAATAGTCAAAACGGATTCAGGGGACCTCAAAACGTAAAAATCCGTCGAAAACTCGAGGTCGAAAAAAATCATGATTCCTATACTTTCCTTATATCTGTATACAGATAGGAAAGTAAAAATCTGAATAATGAAAATGATAAGGACGACATAGAAAAGGTATGGAAAAAGTAATGAGTGATCTGGAAAAAGTAATTGCTGAAAAATCAAGAAACAAGAAAGAATTGAAAAATTTTGTTTAAATAGCAATTTTATTGTACTTAATGCACTTTATTGTACAACAGTGTCCACTTCTGTCTGCAATAATCTGGAGAGAAGTTAAGTCACTATATTTTAAAATAAAGCGTTTCCAAGCTTTTAACTAAGCTAACATAGAAGTTCTTGACTCCTTCAAAACATAACTGTGTTGCTTAGTGTCTAAATAATAAAAAGTTTTTATCTTTATAGGCAGCTATTTAAAAGTTATTAGCTTAAATCCAATCAGGAGAGTCAGATTGTTTCTGCTCTTTTTCTTTGTAACCATTCTATATTTCATTTACTGTTTGGTTCAAATTAACAGTCAATTACCTAAGTAACGGTAACAAACTCTACATAGAAATATACAAACTTCTTGTCCTTTTTAAGCCAATCTTTCTTGGTGATATAATACTGTATACATAATCCTTTAATATTTCAAGGACATATGAATCTTAATTTTCAAATCATAAGTGATTTTAATTTCAATATCATTTACTATCTTATTATTCATAAGTGACCAATTAAAGAGTATAGAATACATTTTATGGACTGTATCCAAATGATTTCGTTATCTATACTCAGATTTATTTTTTTTTCTATTGTATAGTGTATAGTCACCTTACTTTTAAGCTCTCGAAAATATCTGCACTATTGTTAAATAAAATTAGCATCATTATTTTCTGGATAAACTGCTGTCGGTTGTTATTGTGAGTGAGGTTCATGTATAAGCGTTTGCCTACTCCTTTAAATTATGCAAAACATTTAAAATTGGTGGCTCTGGCAGCTCACGCTTTAAGTAATGCATTATTCGTTCTAGTTTTGAAATTTTGTGCTTCAAAACAGATCGTTGTTCTAAAAATGAAAGGAGTCCTATATCTTGTATTGAACTAAGTTAACATAATTAGTTTAATAATGTAAAAGAAATTATGTTTCGCGACTCTCGAAATGTAACTAAATTATATTTTTTATCGATGTGTCGAATACTAACAATTTTGAATTTTAAAAATATGAAATTTTCTATATTTTAAAAACGAATAATTCTAATTAACCTAAAATTATATATTGATTTACTTCATTCTAAATATTTTTTTTTGATCAACAATCAAATTATAATAATATATATCCTATGAAAGTATCTTAAATAATTCATATTCCTTTTTAATTTTAAATAGCTTTATATTTCTCTTATTGTGGACACGTAAATGTATTTTAGATAATTAAAGAAAGTTAAATAATTTAGTATTATTATGTAAAAATGTATTGTATTTTTTTTGTAAAGACTTGACATTGATTTTTTTTTATTTTTTCCAACAAAATAATTAAAATTATGTAAAAAATATTACAATAAATTTATTAAATATATCAGTATATTTGTAATGTTTTTTTTTATTGATCATCATCTGATTACTTAATATTTTACTATTTACTATTTTGGTAAGGCAGAGACATATTAGGATATTAATTAGGAGTGTAATGAAATTAACTTTATTTAATTAAAATATTAAAGTAAATAGATTATTAACAATAACCAATAAAAATTAAATTAATTTTTCTAATATTTTAATTTGAACGATTTACTTTAGACTATTAAATATTTATATTAACTTCATTTTGTTAAAGAATTACATTAAAGGATAATTTTGTTATTTTCTATAATGGTGGTATCAAAGAGTAGGAATAATGTGGTTTATTTTATTCTTAATATTTAAAAAAAAAACAAATGTTTGCTTTGTATATAATCAAATGTTATTCCTTTATTTAGTAAATATTGTGGCTATAATGACCAATAATAAAATAAAAAATATTTTTGTTGAAGCAAACTTCTCTCAAAAATAAAATTATGATTATTTTGTAAAGCCAATAAACTTATTATTTACAATATAGAGGTATTTTTTTTCTTTTTAGTTTAGAATTGAATATATTATGCACTATTTACAAAACACTATCAATTTTTGTAAGATAAGTATTTTTCTTTGAAATAATTTAAAATTATAGCAATAAAATTAAACTTTAATATAAAAAATTAAAACGTTTAATATTATCTTTTAGAAGAAATTTGAAAAGATTAGCCTGGTATAATAATATATAGATACAACCAATCAATGAATAGTTTGGAGTTACTTTGATTTTATGAAAGATGATAATTCAAAGATGAATAATTCTACTTTTTATATTGTCTCGCTGTAAAAAATAATCATTCCCTATTTTGTGTATTAAAAAAAGTAAACATATATTCACGCTTTTTTGTGTTGTTTTAAACTCAACTCATTTATTGATAAAATATTTATGATTTAAAAGTACAACATTGTAACATATTTTTCTTTCAAATTATTTATGATAACGTGAGTAAATAAAAGTCTAAAGAAAATGGTCAAAATTATAAAGTATGAAAGATACGTCACAGTTCTTTTTACATAAAAAGAACTTCTTCGTAGATCATTTAGATTTTTTTATTTAATAAACAAATGAAGTTTACTGCAAAACTTTCAAGTTTTGTTGATTTTACTTTGTTTTTGTATAGATAGTACTTAGTAGTTTATTAGGATTTTCTAGTTAATAAATATATAAAGTTTACCAGAAAAACTTTTTTATTTTTACATAAAGATAACTTTTTAATATTTCATCTACATGTAGTAATTGATAATTTGTTGATTTTATAGTAGTTGTGTTAATAAATAAAAGAAGTTTGCTGCAAAAATTGTAAATTTTAGTTAATTTTATTTTAATTTCGTATCAATAAAATAGTTCGTCTGAATTTTAAAGTTAATAAATACAAGAATTTAAGTAGAAAAACTTTAAAGTTGTATTGAATATTTTTTGTTTGACGATTATTCGACGTTTAAGACGATTTGTTGACAGTAAACATGTACTTACAGATGATCATGAGAAGTTTACCGGTGAGTTTGGTGTTTGTTATGAAACAGTTTCGCCGTCAAGTTTCTCGCACATAGCAAAATAAAGTCGGTGGCACGTGTCGAGACGAAACTTTGGGCCAATGAGCGCGCGCGTTAGGATTTATTATTGCAAAGTAGCACATCGCGCGAAAATCAAAATTATTGAGAAGCGGGAAATAAGAGAGGATGTATTATCACAGAGAGACACACACACGAAAACTAAAAGCTGGCTATGAGGTGGCTGTAAGAGAGAGCGCATATTCGCACACATGCACATGACACATTAGCAGGAAGAAGTCGGCAGTAAGGCCGCGCACCTGTCATCAGTTCCCGCAGGAGGACGTTTTCTTCGAGGGGTACCGGTTCCGACTGCTTTCAAAAATATGCCGACTAGCAATGGACGCATAATTCCCGGATCGCTGTTAATGAATCCGATTAGACAAAGCCTACTAAGAGGCAAGAACGCTTGCGCCCAACTTCCCCTCATGTAAGATTCTCCCCCCTCCTTCTTTACTCTTACTGTTTTACCCTTAGACATAAATTAAGGGGCGGCGTATACTTAGAATCACACACGCTCGTCTACCCTCTCTCTCGGCAAGTCGACCACTAATTACTCGAAACGAGGACGGCTACACGTGTTCCTTCTCGCTCTGTTTTGCATAAATGCACTAAGAAATCATCCACGCCGCTACGGCTTTCTTTTTAACGAGGACGCCCTTCTTTTCACCCTTCATACACAATCTTTCTTTTTTTACGTTTTTCTTATTTCGCTAAACAAAACTCAACCCCTTCTCGGTCTCCGTTCGCGAATCTTCATCAACATATTTCCCTCTACGTCCGTCGCAACTTTCATCGCAACTTCTCAACTATATCCGCACACTTTTCTCCGCCGCTCCGAGGATTAACTTCGAATTATTTTGAGACTTTTCTAAGATTTCGTTTTCGGGAACGTTATTCTAACACTAGATTTCGGGCTATCCGGAATGTAACTGAAGGAAGGCATTCCAGGACGTAGTAAAGTGTGTGGAAGGTAGCGTGCGCGCGATTTCAGAAGAGGGATATTTTATTTCGATAGCGGGATCTGTCATCTTACGTATGGGTAACAAATAAAAACGGAAAGTTTGAAAGTTTCACGGAAAAAATAACATCACTATTTTATTCAAATTTATGCAGCTAGAGCGGCGAAATGCCTAAAAATTCTTCAAATTAATTGTTATACCTAGATATTAATCTGATACAAAAGAAATATATCATGTAATCGACACTAAGTAATAACAAATCAACAAATGACTACTAATTAATATAAATCAAATCTTTATTCATCACATCAAATAAAAATAATTAAGAGCTGGTCATTCCATCTCTGTTTAAAGTAACAAGTATGTTTATTTGACAGATTACCGAACTGTACAGTCTTTTTATCTGTAAGTAAAATCAACCTACAACAGTACCCTACTTTATGATTAATTTAGATGCCGTTTGCAGAAACCAATAAGAAACGTTAGTGATAAATAATTTTATCTTCAATAAAAGCTCGTACCAACACATTAAAAATTAGAATGAATAATTTTGACCTATTTAACATAAAAATAATAAGTCATGTATGGTATCCCATTAAAAATTAAGTAGCAAAATATATAAGACAATATTAGATATATTTGACTTCCGGAGGACTCACTTACTAAGTGCTTTTTCGATATTTTTAAAATAAAGAAAGAATTCGATATCCAGATAATTCGTATGTGGTTTATTTTAAGATGTTTTTCTAAGTAAAATACATAGTATCTTTTTCAAAATAAGTCTTTTTGGAAAATTGGTTCTTGTCAGTATACCAGAACTAACACTTTAGTGTGATTTTCACTAGTAATCTCCCTAGAGCTTGAATTATTACCGGAAATTTTTTTCGAGTACACGATTTTCTTAAAAAATCGTGTACGAGGAAAAGTTTCCGGTTATTAATTCAAGATCGTGGGGGATTCGGTAAGAAAATTTAACACCTAAAAAATATAAAAGTAATTAATTTTTATTTGACATTAAGATTATTTAATGAGGGGAAGACTAGTTTTTTGGTCTAGTTAGTCATGAGTGTTTGTTGGTATGTCAAAAATTATTCCACGTCAAAATTTGCTGTCAGTTTATGAGGTCCAGTGTAGTATCTATAACGAGTGAGTAAAAATGTCGCGTTTTGGAAACGAAAATCAAGAGAATATTAGAAAGGAAGTCGAAAAGTTAGTGCCACAAAATACAAAGAGAAGTAAAGAAAGTGTGTGGAGAAAATTTTTGCAGTTTTGTTCTAAGAAATCTTATGATATTAACAGTCCATCTGTTTCGATTGAAGCACTGAGTCAAATATTAGAAGACTATGCATTTAACATGGAGAAAAAAAGCTCATGTGATTATAAGGAGGGTGTTGTAAAAGTAATGTGGAATAGCACAGCAAAACAGTTAAAAGAGATGTTTTTTAATAATTATAATATTAAATTTGACCCATTTACCGATCCCGAATTTGCATCTGCTAGAGCAGCGCGTGATGCAATGCGAAGAAAATTGCAGAGGGATCCTGAAAAAAGAAAATCAAGTTCGCTGGCATTATCTAACGACGAATTTAACAAAATTATAGAAACTTGCGATGAAGATTGTCCAGATGGTCTTCAACGAACATTTTTTTATGTCGCATCCCTTGAGCTAGCCTGGAGGGGAGGGGAAGGGTCATCAGCTTGTATCCAGTATTTTACAGAGGAAATTAATAATGAGGGTAATTTAAGTGGAAGGATGGAATATAATACAGTTTTTTCTAAAACAGCTCAAGGGGTTCTAAAAAATTATCTGATAGTAAGTGGCTAGTTTATTCAAAAAGCTATTAGAAAAAAGGGGTAACAACATAAAAACTGAAAGATTATTTTTAACCCCTAATCCTACTTGGAATCAACCTAACTCTAAGGGATGGTACAAGAATTGTCCGGTAGGAAAGAATACGATATCCATTTGCTTTAAGTCGGCAGCATCTAATATTGGTATAGACATAAAAAAAAAGTGACAAATCATTCGGCCAGAGCGACAGCTGTTTCTAACTTAGCTAAAAAAGGAGTTAGTGAGCAGCAACTTATTAAAATAACTGGACATAGCAGCAGCAAATCAATTAATCCATATCTCTAGTTAGATTCTGAACATCATCAAAATATGATTGAGTCCATGAGAAGTAACTTCCCTAACACCTCTTCGACAACCGTTTTTCACAAATCAGTTGAAATTAAAGACAACACGTTTTCAAATCACCCAACAAATAATTATAATAACTGTATTTTCAATATTACCAATAATAACAAATAGAATAAGCTAAAAATTAAAAATAGTAATATTAATTATTTTAATAATTATAATTTTGTATAAATAATACTAATGTTTGTTTAAAGTTATTATTACAAATAAAGTTTTGCATAATAGAACAGGTGGACCTTATTTTTTTTATAATTCAAGTGTTATAATTGCAGGTACAAAGTATCTAACTAAAATAGTGAAAGTAATAATGTTCTACCGATTTTAGTTTAATAAATTTAATAAAAATTGTTTCAAACAAATTTATTTTACAGTTATAACCTAAATTATGTTCACTAAAATTGGTGGAACATTGTTTTCTTCCATTATTCAAGATAATAATTGTAATTACAAAGTATCTAAATAAAATTATGAAAATAATAATGTTCTACCGATTTTAGTTTAATAAAATTAGTAAAATTTATTAAAATAAATTTATTTTACAGTTATAACCTAAGATATATTCACTAAAATAGGTGGAACACTGTTTTTCTTTCATTACTCAAGTGTTATAATTGGTATTAAGTATCTAAATAAAACTACGAAAATATTAATGTTCCACCGATTTTAGTTTAATAAAATTTGTAAAACTTATTTAAAACAAATTTATTTTACAGTTAAAACCTAAGTTATGTTCACTAAAGTAGGTGGAACGTTTTCTTTTAATTAATTTGTACCTAAAATATGCTAAGCTGTAATTGCAGTTTCCAAATACCTGCATGAAACAAGTAACAGCTTAGGCGGCTTTGGAAAAATTGTAGACAATTATTTTGCTGACAGTTTAACTCACTGACAGTGCAGAATAATAACCTATAACTTTTGGTAAAATTTTGCGTCATTATTAAAAAATCTTGGTAAATCGAATTACTATGGAAAAAGTTAAAAAATATACATTATGCAAACATTGTGAACAACTCTGTGATCTCAAAGTGTATCACACAAATTTAAAATATTTGTCGTACCTCATTGATGAATGTAGTTTGGAGTGCAGTTTACAAAATCCTGAGGAAAATCTATTTAGTACAATACAGAAAAATTTACTCAATGTTTCTACCAAGTTTTCTCGGATTTGTAAAGTTAAGTTTAACCGAATTGTTTCAAAATATTATATTTATTTACTTAAGCATAGACATTTAGTTAATACGAGTGTCCTTTCTTACTCACCACTGAAGAAAGAAGATTTTTTAATTGATTTTGAAAAACATTTAATAGATGTAATTAATAATAAAGAAATTAAAAAAAAAAAAACCAAAAGAAGTAGTAATTGTTTAATTTTGATTTGCAGAAAAGTAAACAAAAAGTCTTATATGAATCAAGCCCATTACAAGTGTCATTATTTTGACATAAAAATTTCCACTTATTAATTTCGTCCAGGGTACCCTGGAGGATAAAAATTTCCGGAAATTTTTTGGGTTACCATGGTAACCAAACAAAAAAATAGACTCTGATTGGCTTAAAAATGGTGGTGTGAAATTTTCTGCTTAAGATAAAACTATATAGGATATATAGCCCTTAAAAAAAACAAATAAATTATATTTCACATTATACAAGGTGGATCACTGATAACACCTTGGTCAGTACAGTCAAAACTATTTGAGTTTTTAAAAATAATTTAAATGGAACACATTGAATTTTATTTTGTATTTGATTTTCCCTCGCTTTTCCTGTTATACCAATACCAAATAGTATGAGATTATACAAGGTATTTCCCACGCTATAATCAGTTTTATATCAAAAACTGTATCGATTTCAATGATCTGTATACTGCAAAAGAAACGATTGAAAACCATTTTTTTTGCAGTTTTTGATAGTAGTGAACATTTTATGCCGATGCACTTCTTTTTTCAATTCAAAACAAATCTGTACAGGGTAAGTCAAAACTCAAATATATTTTTTAATTTAAATTTACCTTAATTAAAGTTTAATAAAACTTAAATATTCCCTAAGACCTAAAGTTATTAATTTTTGAAGATTTTTATATTTAAATGATAATTCACAAAATACATTAATTTTAACTGGCCACAGGAAATAGAATGTTTGTTAATTAGTAATTAGAATTTAAGCAGTTGTAATTTATTATCAACAGAACAAGTTTCTGACAATTTTTAACAGGACTTTAACATTCAGTTAAAACTAAATACCAATAGCAAACTAATCACAGACTCGCCCCATTATAACACCTACTTTATTTTAAGTTTATTATAATTTTAAGTTGACTTTAGGTCTGTTCCAACACGCGTGAAAATCGTAATATTACCGTACAAATCATGCGCTGTATACAGTTCGTTATTACTAATGTCACTAGTGTTGCGATATCGGTTTTTTTAAAAAAGTCTAGCTAATTTTTTTAATAGAACCTGTAGTCGTGAATAAGAGAAGTATTTTGAGTGTTACTTAAGAAATGCTTAGAAATATATGTTGGACTTTTGAAAACCACCATAAATATTATTGGAAGCTACTTAGAGAAATTTTTCTAATTAAATAAAATCTGTCAAAATAACACTTAATAAACTTAGAGTTGACTAGGTATTATATGGAGGTTTTGGTTGCTATTTTTATTTTTTTACTAAATATAAATATCGCATTAGATATTAAAAAACTTATTCAATCGATATTAAATTATAGCTTGTCAAATTTCAATTACCAATTAACAGTCTATTTCCTATTAACCAGTAATCACTTAAAATTGAAGTATTTTGTAAAATCAATACGATTTTCATTATACAACTGGCTACATAGTTCAAAATACCTTGTATACTATTTGGTATTGTTAAAATGCGAAAAGGGAGAGCTATACAAAATAAAACAGGATATTCCGTTAAAAAATCAAAATTTGACATGTATCACTTTCTTGGAGATAATATTTTTTTTTAAATGTTGCCTTTTCCAAAATTGTTTTTAATTGTTGCTTTTTCCGATATACATCTTACTGTGGAAAGAGATTAAAAAAAATAGTTTTGTATCTACAGACCAAGGCGTTACCGGTAGCTCGCCCTGTATATTGGTGACTGTAACAATCAATTTGTGTTTGCTTTTTACTTAAAAAAGTAATCTTTGACAACAAGTTGAGTTCGGTATTGCACATATTCATCCTCAATTCAATCTGTTTTATCAAAACCCGTTCGGTATTGCCACTTTTACGCTCCATTATGTTAACAAATTTAGGTGAAAACATCCCCAACTAGTCATTGATAAAAGTGTATTTGTTGTGAAGCCAAGTCCTAAATCATTCCATCTCTAAATAGGAGTGAGAGAACCGATTATGTTGCCGTCAGATGGCGGTCAGCTTATCATCATCCGCTAGCTGTATCCGGCAGTATTGAAATCATCCGTAAACGTATCAGTCTTAAAGAAAAATATTTAATTTGAATAATTTTTTTTAGTAAATATTTAATATCGATTCTTAATTATCATTTTAGCAGATATTTATTGTTTACTAAAAAGGACCGGGCATCCAAATAATATTGGGTAATTGGGTTGGCCAGTGAGGAGACGATTTAAGAAAACGGCAGACTCTACTTTAATTCTTGGGAATAATGAAAGTGAAGCTAAAACTTTAAAAGAGAAATAACGTCGAATCTTGAAAAGAGAACAGAAAAATAGGGTGACTGATGGTTTAAGAGAATATACTAAAATTTCTAAACATTTAGAGGTTAATGAAAGCAACACAAATGAAAGTGAAAACAGTATCGTTAAGTGTTAACTGCGAGCAAAAATATAATAAGCCTAAAGATGATTTTAAAAATATAAGAAAAGAAAAAGCCAATATATTTACACAAGTATAGCAATTAAATTTGTATGAAAGCAAATATCAGAGACTATTGAAACAAAACAAAGAACTAAAGGCCAACAAAAATGTTTTTACTAATAACCAAATGGACTTATTGATAAAAAAATGGAACGTGTTGACTGGGCATTTGAAAGAACTAAAACATCCATTATATTTTCCACTTCCTGGTTTGTTTTCTCTAAGACGATGGGCTAATAAATTAGATTTTACAAATGGAATCTTAAACAGTGCATTAAAATTTATGGAGAATCAACAATGGGCAATCTGTATTATATGTACTATTTTGTACTAATTCTATAGAATTATCAACAATCCAGCGATGCTGACCCGGAGAAAAAAATGTTTGTTCAGGATTACGCGCAATCGACTTTTTTGCTTTTCGGTCGTCAATCATCAACCTAATTTTAATATCTGAGGCCAATCTGATACCTTTTATTTTAGCTCATTAACCTAATATTAATTTAAAGATCTTTTTTGTATTACATGTACTATTTGGAGCACAATTTTTACTAGGGTACAACATTTTCCCAGTAGTTTACCTCTACACTAAAATAGTAATGTTTCAATGATCAGTGTAGTAAAAATGGAGTAATTAATACTCTGATGATATTATGAAGATAGTAAACATAAATTGTCAATTATGTTTAAGGTTTGTTTGTATATTTATTTTTGTATTCAAATATTTTGACTTATCCTCTATATAAAGGATCAATAAAAAATTATGATTGATTGTTTTTAAATATGTGTGCTATTAGAAATATTCTGTTGCCCACAATTGCTTGTATTGTAACGTGGTCGTTGAAAGCAAATATACATATGTATTGTTATTACATGAATTCCCTTAATAAAGATTTTTCTTATCGTGTCCCATTTATTTCAAAAGGTTTATATTTAATTCTTATTTTACACGAAATATAAGCTAGAGCAGTATATAATTGTGTTCATTTTTAAATTCGAGCAACCGATGGTCCGACAACTACGTCATTTTTCCGAATACTTCTGATGATACGCGATGCATTGAACAATCCCATAGAGTCAAGTATCGTTGGGATTATCATATGCATGGTGTAATTTACACTGGTGGACACTACACCAACAGCGAACGAAAAAACCTTATGGTTGAGCGTCGGTTTGTATTGTACCTTGGAATAATTTGACATGCCGTTTTCTTTTCTGATTGGTCAACCATTAGTTGTCACCCAAGTTCCAATTTATATGTAATTCAGCCTTGCATGTCGCATTGGTGGTGAATACAGTGAATTAAAATGACATGATAATTAACGTGCCAATTTAAAAAAAAATGAAATTATGCTTTTTGTAATAATTATCAAACGTACAGCCGTCATATTGTGCGAAAGTTAATAAAAAATTATCAGAGTTCATTGAAAATAGTTTGCTTGACAATCCTTGCAATCAAAGTTTGTAAAAGATGCCTAATGGTTAGTTATTATGGAATATGTTTATTTTCAATTCGTTCTTACAATATTGGTGTTGATAATTAAATCTCAATTTCCTCGTAAATTTTCTTTATTATTATAAAAAGTGTAATATACTAACACGGTGTTAAATGACACAAACGACTGCCATTTCCCAGCTTTAAATAAAAATACAATTTGTTTCTTTCAACCATCATCATATTTTACTAATGTTACCAAAAATATTTTTTGCACCAGACAAACTTGTGAAATTCCGCTCAAAGGTTATTCTTCGAAATAATTGGTTTCGGTACATTTTCAAATGTAGCGGCCCTCCAATAGACCTTTATTATATGGTACTAGTTTCCAGGAAAACCTTTATCGCCTATGTTTAAAAGGTGACTAATAATTTCTGGAAACAGTTACTTTCGAAAAAGTTGATAGACTAAATGAAATAAAAGACATGACTCAAAATAACACTAGGTAAATTAAAAACACAGAAAAAGAAATATTAAAATTAAGAAAATCATAACAATAGCAATTGAGTATTAAAGTTAAAATAACAATATGTAGATATACCAGAAGGAAAGTACTTATTTTAGAAGAACTACGCGTATCCGGTATTACTAGAAAGGTTTCAAAAGAATAAACTTTTATGCTTACACATTATGAGTGTATTTATGATTTCTTATCTGTATAATTGTTTGAATTCTTAGACATGCATATTTAAGGTTAAATAGGAGGTATGTACAGACAAGATAACTGCTAATCTTCTAGAAATCAATTATATTCACATTAACATGCTGACAATAATATTTGCTAAAGCATATTTATGTAAATTTTAATTTATATATTTGCTTTTGTATGAAGTTTTGAAGGAAAACTATTTAATAATAGTTAAGGTTAAGGTTAATAAGTAAAGGTATTTGAATTCAAAATAAATAGCCCAATAATCTGAGAAATCATGGATTTATCGGTTCATATTTTTATGATTGAGGGTATTTTAACTCGGGTAAAATTCGTTGGATTTTATGACTTTTCTTAACAGTTTTCTGAGAAGACGGAAAAAGATAAAGAGCTGTTTTTAATGGTAGTAGTTTTAGTTCGTCCAGTGCCAAGTATTAAGATTAAAAGAAAATAAATAGTCTAAAATAATTTTTTATTATTTAACAATCGAATTGTGGACTAAATACATATAAGGATAGTAGACATGGAATTCGGCTATAAAATTTAAGAGATCGCAATGAAAGGCAATGAGTTTATACTACTCATTTTTAACCTAACCTAACAGTAAATCTAATTTAAAAAGGGAAAATATTTCCAACTTAAATGTGACCAAGACGTAAAATAAAATAAAATAAAATAAGCCATAATGTTACACAAAGTACAAGCGACAGTTTCCCTTCCGAAAACAAACACTCCTTTGACTAATACTGCAAAAGAATATTGAATTATATTTAAAGGAAAGAGAGCAAAGATAGAAATTTAATTTTAACACTCTACGTTTCATTTTGATTACTAAGAACGACGTCATTCTTAGACCGGTTTTTTTTTATTAGGACTCCTCATCAGCAAGAAATAGATAAGTTTTCAATTCCAGTCTTTAATGGAATTAGCAAATTCGTCAAATTCACTAGTATACAATAATGGTGGTTATGAAAGAATAATTAGTCAAATAGTGAAAATGGTAACGCCATATCTACACCTAGTAAGCAAAATCAAAGGTTGCTGGTAGTACCCAGTTTGATAACTACTTTTTGGTTCCACCTAGTTGTTCAATTTATTGTAAGGTATATTTTGCGTACCTGTATGAATACAATATGTTAAACCATGGATCTCTCAAAATAAAGATGATATGCCTAATTATATTTGAACGTGAGTTAAATAAAGAGAGACTTTTGTAAATCAGGTGACTGTACACCACTATTGGACAGATGAATACGCTTCTACTGTTAGTAGATTGTCGCATATTATTTTACCTCTTTCTAATCAATTCCATCGCTTATTTTATACCGTTCTTCTGGCGTAACTGTGGGACACTTAGCACACTGTACATTAATTTAAGTAGGTAGTGAAATATTCTGCTGATTCTGGCGGAATTTCATGTCTACTATACATTCTGGTTTGAAAACGCTTAAAATAATTTGAGATTGATGTTGCACATTTTATCAGTTTATTAATTTTTGTTGGTTTGATCTTTTATCTTCATTGTCATAAAGTAATTTATGTACAAAATGAAGCCAAGTAGAGTTCCTCTAGGTAACCTGCATAATACGGTTCCCATTTCAGTCATACATCATTTAGTTATGTCAAGTATTCTACATTGTTGTAATTGTCCTAAAAAAGCCCATTATTGATAGTATCAAAGACTTTTGCCTAACCAAGAAACAAGCCTAAATAATGATTTTTATTGTCAATATATTCATTTCATTGACTTGTTAGTTTGGAAATGACATCTTGGAGGGGACATATTTTCCTGGAAACCATACCATATTTTTTAATTTGGTCCTGCAAATTCTTTAAATCTGAGTTAAAATGATTTTCGAGCAAAGAAAAATTTGAATTTGGAAATATATGAAATTCATTTGATATTAGGTCTGATGCGTATTGTGGGTTGCGAAGGAATCGCATTTTTTTTCAATTTTTCATTAATAATTTGGCTGGAATATAAAGGAGCCTTATCATGTAAGGGTACCAGTTTTTAGTTTTTGAGATAATTTGTATTTTCTGATTAATTTTCCCTTTCCTATAAACGCAACATAATAAGGCCCCAGCCCTTTTTTAAAAGAAATATCCTAAAAAAATCGTGGTCATTACCGTCCCAGACGATAAAAGTAATAGCCCAAGAGCCCGTGAGAGCCAGACCTTCGAAATTTTATAAAAGTTGAGAGTTCTTCTGTGCATGTCCCCAATACAGGTAAGAATGATCCCCGCCCATGAAACCTGAGTAGTGGTGGCTTTGGCAGGCAACAGGTAGCAAAGGTGCATAAAATTCCACCTCAAATTTATTAATTTATAAAACTCAATTTTTTTATATTTTATTCGTAATAATATTAAAACTCGCGTTGCTCATTGCCAGACACTTGATATGGTTACAACCCTCTGCCAGACACCCCTGAACTATTATAATTTGTAACTATACTTACGTTATATTATAAAAGCTAAATTTTGTATATATTATTTGGACAACTATTAAATAATGTTTCCTTAATAGCCAGACAATTTCGAGGGTTATATCGTCCTGCCAGACGTATTAAATGTGTACAATAGTTATGAGTGAGAGAAGCATATTCAGCAACGGGTGTGAGTAAAATAGAGCGTGCAGTCTATTGCGCTAGTTCAGTGTGATGTCATTTTGGTTCCACAATTCTAACCAAACTTTTAACAAAAACATCAATAAATTTGACATACGTTTTTACTGTTTCTATTTTATTTCAAAATATTGTTTACAGGTCATAAAAAATAGTTTAAAGGTATGTAATTGGTAACTAAACGATTGTATATTTGATACATGCTATCTACTTACTTTAGGAATATATTTATAAAATTGAAAAAACGATATACGGGATATATCAGTATATAACGAGAGTGGTGCTATAACTTCTTTCAGAGGTAACATTTTATAACCCAAAAAATGAGACATGAAAGCCTTATATTTAATGTACTACCCCGCAAGTAGGCTTTGATTTAACTTGACATTTGTTACAAATTAATTATTGAATTGTCAGTGTTTTGCGTACCCATCGAAAAATGAAAGTGGAGCAAAGATACGCGATAAAATTTTGTGTTCGATTGGATAAAACACCAACTGAAACTTTTGAAATGATTAAAGGTGCATATCTAGATAATAGTTTATCACGATGTGGAGTGTTTGAGTGGCATAAAAAGTTTAAAGACGGTTGTGAATCAGTTGAAGATGAACCTCGTCCCGGTCGACCACAAACTGCGAGAAATGACACAAAAATTGCAGAAATTAACGACTTGATACAAAATGATCGCCGGATTGGCATAAAACGAATTTCTGACAATGTTAATTTGTCTTACGGTACCACTCAAAAAATTATTCATGAAGATTTAGAGTACCGGAAGATCGCGGCAAGATGGATTCCAAAAGTGATGACCGATAAACAAAAAGCGAATCGAGTGACAATTTGTCAACAGTGGAAAAGGCAATTGCAACGTAACCCACAGTTTTTAAATAATGTGGTTACATGTGACGAAAGTTGGTTTTATCATTACGATCCTGAATTAAAGTCTCAAAGTATGCAATGGAAGCATAAAGGCAGCCCAAGACCGCAGAAGGCCAAAACTGCTAAAAGCGCTGGTAAAGTGATGCACCTGATTTTTTTTGATAAATTTGGCGTTATTTACGATCACATTGTACCTAGAGGACATACAGTAACAGGGGAGTACTATTCTAATGTACTTCGAGGACCCTTAAAGGCAAAATTAAAGAAAAAAAGGCTGCTTTATCAGGACTTTAGCTGGACGCTGCATCACGACAATGCTCCGGCTCATAGATCAATGATTTGTCAACGAACATTTGAAGAATTAGGGGTTGAAATTATGGTTCATCCCCCCTACTCTCCTGACCTTGCTCCATGTGACTTCCATTTGTTTCCTGAAGTCAAAAAAGAATTGAGAGGTAGAAGATTTGAGTCGGATTTAGAGCTCAAAAACGCTGTGATGGGTATACTAAACAGACTATCAAAAAATGGTTTCTCAGAAGTTTATGATAAGTGGATAAAGCGATGGGATAAGTGTATTCAACAGAATGGAGAGTACTTCGAAGGATAGTTGTTGAATTTTTTTAAATAAATGTTTCATTGTTATACTATAGCACCAGTCTCGTTATTTTCTGATACATCCTCGTAATTTAGGTAAACAAAACGAACAAAACGCACTCAAAAAATCTACTTCACTTTAATTGTCAGTGGAACCATAATTACATCATGACTGAACTAGCGCATCGCGATCTTTTACTGCACATCAGCTGCTCATTGTGTATTATGTAGTGCGCGGTTATGCTCATAGTAAACGTACATCAAACGTATATTAAACGTTGTATTATTTTTCTGTGTAATTTCTAACTCACAAAAAAAATATTCTTTCGTATAATAAACAATAAAATTTTGATGACTTTGAAATTTCAGTTGAATTGAATATAATAAACTTTATAAAATTTAAAAATAACATGAATTGAGTTACTAGATTTTTGATATGATTGATATTTTATTATAAAATTTTACGGAATATTATTTTAAAAATTTATTATTCAAACTGTAATAATTTTATTCAATGAACTTTCTCAAAAAATTAGAAAAAATATTACTAAATAATTCGGAATAAACAACAGTAGATGCGCAGTAAAAGATCGCAATAGACTGCACGCTCTATTTCACTCACACCCGTTGCTGCATATGCTGCTCTAACTCATAACTATTGTACACATTTAATACGTCTGGCAGGACGATATAACCCTCGAAATTGTCTGGCTATTAAGGAAACATTATTTAATAGTTGTCCAAATAATATATATAAAATTTAGCTTTTATAATATAACGTAAGTATAGTTACAAATTATAATAGTTCAAGGGTGTCTGGCAAAGGGTTGTAACCATATCAAGTGTCTGGCAATGAGCAACGCGAGTTTTAATATTATTACGAATAAAATATAAAAAAATTGAGTTTTATAAATTAATAAATTTGAGGTGGAATTTTATGCACCTTTGCTACCTGTTACCTGCCAAAGCCACCACTACTCAGGTTTCATGGGCGGGGATCATTCTTACCTGTATTGGGGACATACACAGAAGAACTCTCAGCTTTTATAAAATTCCGAAGGTCTGGCTCTCACGGGCTCTTGCTCTATAACTTTGCCGTCTTTGGCTATTACTGACTGACTTCTAGTATTGAGAATGCCGTTTTGACTATGGAATGCAGTTTCTGGGTCTAGTTTCATCGTAACAAAACTATGCAAAAAATTAACTGGGCTTTTGTTGAAAAGCTTAAAGTTTTGAGTAAACACTCGCGCTTTTCATGCTGTAAAATTGAATTCAGTTTAGACATTCGATGTGCAAAATGTATATTCTAATTCTTCGGTCGATTATAAACATGCCCTTGATTGATTATTTTTGATGTTGTTTTCATTTTTGATCCTTTCTAACGTTTTTATACGTAGTAATATGCTGGTACTAGGTATGAAATACGAAGTAACACATTAGAAACATTTTGAGATCTGCTAAATATTTGTGATTCAAGCTAGGTGGAGTATACCCCGCAAAAAACTGCATGAAATATTAATTTGTTTATGTGCTGTACAAATTATTGAATTATAAAATGTACGTACTCTCCTGAACCATTGTATAATGTTACTTTCTATTTTATATTTGCAAACTACCAGGACAAATATTTTAAAATGTTCAGTATTTTATACAACTAAAACTTTGTGATGTGTAAGACGATGTTGATTTATTTTCTGCTTTTAATAGAAAGCCAAAACATAAAATTATGGAATGAGTTACCTATCGTAAAAACACACGATTTATTCTTCTAACAAAGTTTTCTTACGTGTTCTCTTATAAGGATTAAAAAAGTTAAATAATTTATGTTAAATTCTCTTTGTTTGTAAAGGTTTATGTTATTTCTAATATTTTTGTTGTACATTTAATGATGTAATACTGAAAGTTTAACTATTTTTGTACCCATATTTTAATTGTATATGCAATGGGGTCCTTCAGTGTAAGAAACTTTAATATCTCCGGCCCCAGGTATTAGAAATATAACAAAAAATATATTTAAATTATAATTTACAATTAAGAGTGTATTTTTTATTAACCATTAACCAGTTAAAATTAAATTATTTTTTGAATTATCTTTTTGGTCATTTTAATTTAAAAATCTCTATTAACTTTAGGTAGAGGTAATACTTAAATCAAATAATGAAATGAAAATACTTTTGAATGGTGATTAAATACAAGGTGGTTAAAAATAAGCAAATTATGTATTTGAGTTTTGACTCATTCTTTGCAAATTTTCTGCAAATTGAAAAAGTAGTTCGTCAGCATAAAATTAGACTGTAACCTTAAAAGAATAGTTTTCATTTGTTTTTTTTGCAATTAACAAGTCATTTAAATCAATACCTATGCTTTTTGTACATGGTGTTAGTATATTCGACCAACAATGCTCTATCCCAGACAGTTCTCATTAATTGATGAATTTTGATAAAGGAACATAGACCTTTAAAGGGCGTAGTTATTGAGATACAGGGCGTTAAAGGTTTAAAATAAAAAATTTCCATAAATCAAAAACGCATTTAAATATTTTTTTCAAATTTACCAATATGCTCTTTAAGTAAGCAATATTTTGACATCAAATTAACCACTGGCGCAAGCTATTAAGATAAGTGGCAATTTTGCCCCCCAACTTTTACGTCACTGGAACATACATTTATTTTTTATTTGTTTTTATTTTTTAATTCTTTCTTTATTTTTATTGAAAAAAGTAAAAATCCTTTATGGAACTAAAATGAAAGGCATTGTAGAAATTTGCTTCTAAAGAAAAGTTTGCATGTACATCTATAATTTGGCCATTGTAATGTTGGAGAAACAAGAGATATTAATACTGACCCAACAAACATAACTGGGTCAATGCAGGTAATAGTCTCGGTAATAGTAGTTTCAGAGTCACATCTTGAAGAACCCCACAAGAACCAACATAAAAAGTTGGTAAAAGCACGGCACCGACGTTAAGGTATTCATCAAGATCTTGGAATTTTGCTCCCATTGAGGGTCTGGAAATAACGTTTTGCTTTGATAGAAGATCTATTATTATCACCAAATGATGGTATGCGATGATCACTCGATTACAAATTATAGAATAATTTTTAAAATCTGAAAACTTGTCCGGTATAATAGTAGAGAAAACTATAATATGAAGAATCTACCGCGAGTATGCGCCATGAACTACTAGGAGACAACCAATACAAACTATTATTAAGTGAATATCGTGAAGTACGAGTATTAGAAAAATTAGTAAAGTAACTCTATATAATTTAAAATATTCTAGTGATAAAAATTTGAAAAAACATAGTGTGTGACGGTTGTATTGCAAGAGGTCGAAGAAAAATAGAGTCAATAGTAAAAGAAAAATTAAATGTCATGTGTCGATTAGTTGGATACTCTTCATCGGTATGATTATTAATAATACAATAAAAGAATGCTCATTAAAATCTACATGCGCTTACTTGATTTTTATTGAACTAAAAACTACAAATTAATTGTTTAAAATATAAAACAATCCACATCTCGTTGCCAGGTGTCAGTTATTTAATTGAATTCAGTAAATATTAAACTAATAGTTAAGATTGTTTGTTGCTTCTGAACATCGAGATAGAATGAAGTAGAGAAGACATAAACACTATTTTGCTATGACAGTTCGAGTAATGGAAAAGTGTAGTCAAAATGGCGACTTAGAGTGAGGAAATAAAAATGTTTTTATATCATTTAAATGAAGGTATTTAAAAAAATTACATTTATTTTCATCAAAACTGACTGGTTCGAGTTTGACATGACGTAAAAGTGCAATTCAAAGGTGCTGACACGTGTAGTATCATCTACTTTATTCTATCTCAATATTTCTAATAAAAAACACAGCAATTATTGTTCTCGTGCTTCAAAACATGTCATTTTCCACATTCACAAAACAATATACTATTTTTTATATATCTAATAGTGTCTGATTTATTTGACTTTTTCACACTAATAAATTACCCTGCATATACAAATCATTAACAAATTCTTGCTACTAGTGAATCTTTACTTCATGCTTATTTTGTCCACTTCTTTGTATAAAAAATCAAGGTCTACTGAATTTAAATGGTAAAACAGCTAATATCAGAAAAATAGATATTAAATTGTTAATTTAAACTAGAAGACGAAATGCAAAATACATACATATTTAAGGAGGTCCTTTCGCCACCAATGTTAAATAAAAAATATTAGATTATGACTAAAATTAATTTTTTTCTAATAGTAGATGTCCTTATTTATCTAATAGTGAACTTTTAACTATACCTTACCGTGCAAATTTTTGAGAAATTTTTTTTTAAAAATATGTGTGTTTGTACAGTGTCTTATGAGAAAGTAAGATTTCAACAATTTCAACAATTTTCGAATTATAATTAATTTTACTATTATTTATTGATTAGATGGAGTAGAAAAAAAACTAAAAATAAGGTTTTTGAAATATTTAGGTTTTGTTTTTTACAATAAAATATATAGGTTACCGTGGAATTTATTGAGAAATTATTTTTAAAAAATCACAAAAAAATTTCAACTAGGTTACTTGAAAATTTTTTGTGATTTTTTAATATTAATTTGTCAATAAGTTCCACGGTTTACTATATATATTTTATTGTATAAAACAAAATCTAAATATTTCAAAAACCTTATTTTTAGTTTTTTTCTACTCCATCTAATCAATAAATATTATTATAATTCGAGAATTTTTGTTGAGGACTTACTTTCTCGTGAGGCACTGTACAAATACTCACATTAAAAAAAAATTCTCAAAAAGGTATAGTTAAAAGTTCAGTATTAGATAAATAAGGACTTCAACTATTAGAAAAAAATTAATTTTAGTCATAATCTAATAACTTTTTTTTTAACATTTGAGGCGAGAGGTGTGGCGAAAGGACCTCCTTAATCAAATTTCAGAAAATATTGTATATTTTTGAAGAAAATGTATTATTATTTATGAAGTTTTTCCCAGAATAATATTTATATTTAGCATTCTCCAAGGGATTGTGTATTTACCCACTAGGTATATCATTAAGGCGATTAAGGGTATGGGTATTTCCATAGATACAGTACTTCAAATCAGACTAAAATGAAATAAAACGGTTTATTTAAAATTCACAGTAATTTCTTCAAAATAATCTACCTAACAATAATGAAATATTACGGATATTAGGGTTCAAAGCAATAATGTAGGTAAAGAAAAATTTTGAGTGGAAATTACAATAAAATTTTCTCAAACAAATCCTCACCTCTTGTGGTGGTATTACCCTTAACAACACGCTGAGTGCACTAATTTACGTGATTATCCATAGAGCTGATATCAGAAGATAATATCATGAACAAAATATGACAGTTCAATAATTTACAGTTACAGGACGAAAGCAATGACAAAACAGGCCAAACTTGCCTACTAGATTTTAAAGCATTAATGTATAAACTTGATTATCAGTTGCTAGCCAAATACGGTGTATGATTATCGATTATTAATCAACTAAAAGTAAATTGTTACATTGTAAGTGATATTATGAAAATAAAATAATTTATTTCTACGTTTGAATATTAAGATTTCTTTTGACAACAATAATTTGCTTGATTGATTTTATTTCTAGCAAACATTTATATAATAAATTATTTATAATATAAAGATTTATTTTATTAAAAGTGAATGTCAAAATATTCTTATTTAATTTTTCTATTGAAAATTACCATTTGTTTCGACAATTTGGTAAGATCCTCACAAAGCCTTTATTTACAATATCTAGAATAACTATTCTAATAACATTACAAATTACATAAATTGCAGGGGAATCTTTTCTTAAATCGACTTCAGGAAGTATTCCTCTTCTGCAATGGCCCCGGCGGGACCATGGCCGATATCGTGGCTGTATATTTATAGTGAATAAGTTTGAATTTTGACTAAAAGTAACCCCTCTTTGATGAAAATCAACATTATAGGTCAATATAGGCTATTAACCAAGTAAGTAATTGAAAAGTATGGGGTTTTTGTGTGATTTTGATTATGTCTGTCCTCCCTGAAAAACCAGGGAGTCACAGCTGAACTATTTTCGACATTAAGTGGTCATTCGATTGATCTTCTGCACCCAATAAATCTGTCTGAAAAGACGTCCATGTAGTTCCTCAACAAGATGGTATAATGTGGTGGCGTACCATCATTTCTGCTTACGAACAACTAAATAATTTCGCGTGGCAACAACTTTTGCAGAAGTTCTAAATATCGAGGACCTGATTAGGTTTCATTGAAAAACAAGATCCTATTATCATCTATTATTTCCGCCCATACATTTAATTTATCTGGTCGTTGAATATAACATTCCTGCATCCAATGTGTCTGATGATTTACAAGCCCATTCAGAAGAAATGTAGCTTAATCCGAAAAAAAAAATAGATGCCTATATTTTTTATTAAATACTAGATGCTTTTATATAGGTAATACAATATGTAATAAAGCTACCTAAACAATTAAGAAACTCAAAAATTTCATTGACTAGCTTGTAACAAAAGCAATTTTGCTCGTATTGTCATACCTCTCTTTCTAACTCAACTTAAATGCCCAAATAATTCTACTATCTCTGATTTGAATGAATGATTCAGAAGACATACTCTAGTTAAACAACAGATCCTGATTTTTGTCAATCTACCACTCTTACTTTTATATACAGGATCTTTCAAAAAACGTGCCATTGCTCGTGGGATGATTCGCAACCCAAAAAAGACAAATAGTTTTTATCAACATGAATTCGCAGATGCTTTGTTTTAGACCTACAGGGTATTTTTAATTAATTATTTTTTTATTGATTTTAATTAGTAATTTAAATATCTAATGTATCTAACAAATGTGCCATCAAAAAGTGAAAAAGTCAGTGCCGTACATATTTTTTAAATTATTAAAGCACTCGTTTCCATGTTAAATCTGTTTACTTCTTTTATTTTCTAAAATATGTACATACTTTGTTAGGTACATTTTAAACCAACAATTTTAATTTGGTTGTCTGTACGTATGTGTGCCGGCACGATAACTCTAGAAAGACAGATCCGATTGACTTGTGATTTTGATTATCTTGAATAATTAATAATAATACTCTCTCTAATTCACCTCCTTACGAGTGAATTTTAACCCCAAAAGCTGAGCTTGTGCGGGGAAAGGGACGGCTATTATTATTATTATTTGCCGTGGCGCTCCGGGGCGACTTAAAGATGATTGATGGTGCCATTTGACTTACAGGTGAGGAAAACCCGGAAAACCTCACCCACCATCATCGAGACGGTAATGTATGGCAATTTTTTATAATCTGCATGTCATATCAACAGAAATTGAATTTCTATTAATACGGCACACATCAAATCCTAAACCGAACCATGCAATTTAATTAAAAATCCACATGGTCTGGTCTGGGATTCGAAGCCCAGCAGTCTCTGACACATAAACTTGCTTATAAATGAATATAAGCGCGTTAGACCGCTACACCACCGACCCGATTACTTTTAACTATTGATTTTCATTATTTTCGGTTCAATCTAACTACTTTAATATTAATTTTCTTAAAATCGCATGCATTCGTATAATTATTCGAAATAATACACCTTCACACGCTATGAAACAAAAAGATGAGGTTTCTGTTTAAAAATTTGATACTTTTTGTAATCGTCCCCCATGATTTATTAAATTTTGACTGCACTATATTTCGACACATATGTAGTAATCGTACTTAAATTATAGAAAATAAAAACAATGTGATCGAATAAACCAAGGAAATTTTTGTTTATATAAAAAAGGGTATATTTATGTATTGAATATTATTCATGTATTTATCTCACTTACTATTATTAGTAAATATCTAGTATTTAATATAACAAATAAGTGGTCAGAAGAAATATTTATTTTAATAATGGTAATACATGAAAATTTACCTCATATCAGTAACTTACATTCCAAATCTTCTGAACACCCTGTATGATTTATTTTGCAAAGTCTAAATAATCATAAACCAACTATATATTACTATAACTCATGATATAAGTTTCATAGAAAAAACATGAATTACTTAGAAGAGTATGAAAATATTAAATCTGTACTCCTTACTTTTGACTTCTTTACCCTGTAGAGCTGTAAACTTGGGGTCCATAAAATTTGAACAATTTTTGGCAGTACTCAAAAACAAGTGCGGGTCCTTTACTTTTGGGTATTTACAAACCTCAATTAGTTTGAATACCTTTCAAATGAGGTATCGCATGAACTAAATTTTTATTTAAAATAAAAATCATCTATGACATCATCACGATCAAACAAATCACGTCACGAATAATATGAATACTTGACAGAAAGCGCGGTTGAAAATAAAAATCAAATTCAGGATATTTTTTTAGAAATCAAGAAATTACTAACTAACGAATTTATTCCTTTAATTTGTACCATACCGTATAAATACGAGATCATTTTAAATTTTGGTGAGAGCGTGAGGGTAAGAACTATCTTACAATTTAATTCATAAATTTTGGTGGCAGAACTTGATAAATAAAGTTTGATAATCTTTGGTATCTTAGTTGTTATACTTTATTATAGGTCGTCTAATATGCTTTGGTAGAAATGTACAGGCATTTATTTGAAACTGTTTAGAAATACTAAATTAACTAATGATTTATTCTATAAAATATCAAATTCACTAATGCTTTTATTATATAAAAATATCAAATTCACTATAATTTTATATGATAAAAACCCATAATAATTTGACTAAAACATTTTTGACTTTGATTAAATCAATTTTTCATCAAAGAACGTTGAATAAAAAAAAATTCCTCTACTTAGAAATAAACAATACAACTGCAAGTTAAAGAAATATTAGGAAAATATGGTAATTTAAATGTCTAGTTCACTAATTAGCTTTGATTAGATATTAAAGAGGCACAAAGAAAAATAAATCTCAATTTAATGAAACACTGTTCTTTTTAATGAAACTATTTCTTATAAACAATAATACTAAATACTAAACTATTATACATATTTTTTTCAAAATAAAAAATTATTAAAATTTATCAAACAACTTACTCAACATTCTTTAGATATCCGAAATGTCAGTTTTAAAATCCTCTATTCCACAAACACAAATAAAATTTCCATCAAATAAATCACTAGCACTAGAATTACAGCAAATATCGGAGAAACAGTAACTACACGTGTACCGGTACTCAGTGTAACGAACTTGTCGAGATCTTCACGTTGACTAACTTGAGATCTTGAGAATCGGAGGATCAGGTTGAAAAGTACTACCACTACACCTTACAGTGCCCTATTCTTTCTGGGAAGGGACCGTAAGCATCATAACAATAATCAAAGGTTCCGTTTTATGAAAGAGGACCTTTGCACCGATCTTTATAATTTTAGTCTTTTGTGAAAATGCGATTATAATAGTGAAAGTCGTACAAATTGAATAGAAATTAAAAATATATTGTATTTTAACAGTCATATAAAAGTATACCATTTATTTTTTTTTATTAATTCATTTATTCTGAGGTAAAGAGTATTGTTTTTTATTTTACTACTTATAAAATAAAAAAATGCAATTATTGTATTAAAGTATTTTTTTATCTTTGAATTTGTACGTTCGCTATGTAATATAAACTAAAAAATTATTTGAAAAATAGATTCAATGCAACTAAAGTTTAACACCTAGTTTAAAAATATACATATATTTTAATTGTAATTTATGTTTTCCTTTGATAGACAAATAAACCTTAGAAAACTTTAAAAATTAAAATATTTCAGGAACATCCTTTAATTGAATTTGGAAAGAATATTAAAAATTCCCCGAAATAAATGATAATTATGTTAATTTAAAAACAAAATAAGAATACAGTTGAATTTCTCTGTTAAAAAAAAATTGTAACTACATTCAATTTTGTTGTCTGTATGAAATTTTTGCACATTTCTTCTTTTTTTTTAGGTGATTAAGATTCAAGCTACTATTAAAATGTAAGTAATGACAATGGATTACATCGGAATTTTCAATCTTATTTGCGCCAAAAAAATTAATAATAGTGTTTATTTTAACAAGAAAATATTTATTTTTCCTTCTATTTAAGTATTTTGAAGAAAATTGGGATTGGAAACCCATTTTTGATGAAATTTTTGTTCTAAAAGTCGTCTTATTTGACGTTTGTGGGCGTTTTTAAATTAGCTAAGGGTCGATCTTTTCACCTCTAAGTAAAGTTACATGTAGGTTTACTTGACAGATTAACAAACAACAGCCCTATAGTTTAATCAGCAAGTAGTTATTTTCAACTATACTCATAGGTGAAAAACTGGCTCTAAATCTGCTTTAACAAGTCCAGGATTCATGTTAAATATACTTACGAATGAATCAAAAATACAAATATAATACAGAATTGTATAAATTAATTTTAGTTTCATACTGACATATTATGAAGTTTCTGACATTTGGTTTATTAGGGAATATAATTGAATCGCTTATTGTTAAAAGGAACTAAGTCACATTTTTACGTTTTTGACTTCTAAACATGAAACGAAACTTTGAAGATATCCCTTTCGTTTGTTGAAGAAGGTACCGATAACTACCGCTAAAATAGTACACAAGCAATATAGTTCTTACATCAAACGAAAGGAATATCTTCAAAGTTTCGTTTCATGTTTTAAAGTCAAAAGCGTAAAAAATGTGACTTAGTTCCTTTTAACAATAAGCGATTCAATTGCAATTATTATATTAAATGTGCGAGGTACGCCTAAATGCAATCAAGGGGTTTAGATTTGTAACCAATTTTACTGCCTGTCCAAGTCCGATGTCCGCAAGATAAGTGAAAAACAAAAAACGATATCAATTTAAAAATTTCAGGCAAAATCAAGCCCTGTAAGGGCACGAAAATTATTGATTTTGAAGAAAATCTAAATAAAAATGGGGGAAAAGGGTGGAAATATTTAAAAATATCATAACTTAAAAAACCAAAATTGATATCAACTTAAAACTTTTAGCAAAACTCAAGCTCTAAGAAAGGAAGAAGACCTTTGATTAAAAATGTGGGGGTTAAGGGTGTTGAAATTAAAAAAAAATCATAAATCAAAAACGGAAAGCAATATCAACACGAAATTTTTAGCTCTATATTAATTGTGAAAAAATATGTATTAAAATGGAGGGTTGAAAGGGGGTTGAAATGTTGAAAGAAATCAACTCAAAAACAAAAAACGATATTAAATTGAAATATTCAAGAAAAATAAAGCTTTATAAGAGGATGAAGCATGTTAATTTAAAAAAAATCTAAATATAGTTGGGGCGTTAGGGATGGTTGAACTATTTAAAAACATCCTAACTCAAAAACTAAAAATTATATCAACTTGAGGTTTTTAGCAAAAATCAAGCTTTATATGAGAAAGAAGCCCTCTGATTAAAAAAAAAACTGATTAAAATGTGGGGGTTAAGGGGGTTGAAATAAAAAAAAAATCGTAAATTAAAAACGAAAAGCGATATCAACATGAAATTTTTAGTAAAAAATCAAGCTTTTTAAGAGGATGAAACCTATTTATTCTGAAAAAATATAATTTAAAATGGGGGATTGAGGGGGGTTGAAATATTGAAAAAATCCTAACTCAGAAACAAAAAACTATATCAAATTGAAATCTTCAGGAAAAATCAAGCTTTATGAGGGGACGAAGCCCGTTGATTATAAAAAAAATCTGAATAAAAATATTTAGGGGTTAAGGGGGATAAAATAATTAACAAAATCTTAACTCCAAAACGAAAAATACTAACAATTTGAAATTTTTAGCAAATATCAAGTTATAAATAGGGAAAAATCTCTTTAAATTTAAATTAAAATTCTAATAAAAAAGGGGATTTAGGGGGGTTGAAATTAAAAAAAAAATATTAATAACTCAAAAAACGAAAAATAATATTAACTTAAAATTTTTAGCAAAAATCAAGCTCTATGAGGGAACAAAAACAATTAATTTTAAAAAAATTGTGAACATTAAGGGGGACTGAAATAAAAAAATAGAGACCAAATACCAAAAACGATATCAACATGAAAGTTTTAGTAAAAATCAAGCTCTATAAGGGAATAATACCTATTGATTCTGAAAAAAATTTGAATCAAAATTGGGGAGTAAGGGGGATTGAAATATTAAAAAAAAATCCTAACTTAGAAATAAAAAAAAAACGACATCAAATTGAAACCTTCAAGAAAATGGGATGAAGCGTATTGATTCTGAAAAAGTTTAATAGAAGATGGGGTAAGAGGAAGTCTATTAGAGTGTGAAGAGTATAATATAGAATATTATATATCTTTATTCTAGTTATTTATTTAAAATACACATCGACAACTACAAAATTTTTAAAATATACTATCAGTAAATTCTATTCGTGGCTATCTTTTTTATTTAGTTGCAACACCACTTAATGAATTGTACAGAATTGTTAAAAAAGAACAGATACTTAATTATTTTTCTAGTTCACTCTTGCTACAATATACACAGAGATGGAACTAATAGGAAAACTAAAGTAAACATTTGGCAACAAAATTAAAATTTTCTGAATTGATTGGTACACGTCACGGGACATAGTGGACATAACACTTTCAACTTTAGCAATTATTTCTTCGGCATCCAGTTGTGTCTGAACGGCAAAATTTAAAAGTTTATGTATAGTAAAGTTTAAAATGGGGTTGTACTATGAATATTTTAGAGGACATGTCAAATTTATGTGACGTCAGCATTAAACGCACCACCACCATCTTGTTTTGAATGATACATCAGAGAAAATCCTATTTTTGTCTCTTTTCGAAAATACTAAAAAAGTGCCACATTACTAATGTAACACAAGAAAAAATTGCCGAAGACATAATACATGTAACCGTTGAACAGATTCATTAATTTACAAACGTAATACCTAAAACAGAGAAAATTTTAGTTTTTATACATAAAGTGTTGAAAATGTTGGCCATTTGTTTCTTGACACTAATACAATGTATCTTGGAATCACTGAATAGAATTGTTGTTTCTAGAAAAATTACCTGTATTTCAAGACGTATGCGATCCATTAACTCATTTATATAAGTCTATTTACATAGACGTAATCCTTTAGATAGCGTTACAAAAAAGTCAAGTAAGGAGATCTTGCCTGTTATTTGCACCTCTTCGGAAAATCCATCTCTGGGGAAAAACTGTATCAAAATATTGTCATATGAATCTGTGATAGTGTGCAAGTATGCCATCCTGATATAAAATGGACGCTCATATTTGCAAATAAGTTGTTTATTTCAGGTATAATTTGATGCTAAAACAGATCAAGATATTTTACGCCGGTAAGAGTGCCTTCAATAAAAGAGAACCTAAATTAAATCTGACAGATTACCAACACTTTGAGCACTTATGAAAAAACTGCATTTTTTTCTTTGTTTTTGTTGTTACTTCTGTAAATTAATATATGCCTAATATCTTCGTCAAATATTTTCTTCGTATTACATTAGTAATGTGTTACTATTTTATTATTTTTGAAAATAGAAAGAAGTTGCTAAAAAAAACGCAAGATGGTAGTGGTACGCTAATCGCCGACGTCACATAAATTTGACATGTCCTTGAAAATGGAAAACACAGTCCGATTCATCACCCTACAATTTTATAATTATACATTTTATTCGTTCCAAACTTTTTCGCTACCCTGTATAAATTAAACACAAACACAGAACCATGCCATTTGATAACAATATGTTTAAATTGTTAAAATCTTAATCACCCAAACTTTCCATAACATTTGTGTTCTTGAAACGGCACCATAAGTTATTTGTACATTATTAGAACATACTGAGTATATCAAAAGAATTTGTTATATAGGTAAAATACATTAAAATATATCAGAATTATATCATTAAGAAACACCATATGGAAACTTTTACATTGGACATTATAAGTAAATGACAATATCGTAGATACATAATTCAGTCATAATCTGCAATGATTATATATGAGAATTTATTTATTTATTTATTTACCTACTTAAATAAATCTATAAATAAATATACAGATATAGAAAATTTTCGCTGCAGTATATCAATGATGACTTAAATAAACTTGTATTATATTTGGGATAACATTATTTAAGAGAGCTTAGTATTTTTGTTATGTTCATTTTGGAGTTTCAAAAAATACTATGGTTGATTTTCACACAAATAATTTTGCTGCTATGAGAATCCCCGTGAGCTCGGTTTGAACTATACTGGCGCTATTGCTCACAGCTCAGTTTATGTTTAGGTTCAAGGATCTGGAGTATATTCCACATCCTGAGCCATGTTTTGTTTTATAACCATCGCTGTAGAGATGAATCGTACCTGTCACTTTCGGCTCTTCTATTTAACTGTTATAACTTTATATAGCTTATGGAAGATTTATTCTGGTAAGACGGTCTATGTTCGCTTGAAGCAGTAGGAGCGTATTGAGCGTCTCCTGTCAAAAGCGACGTCTCGCCTCACAAAATTCTACATCAGGTTCTATTTCAACCGTGTGAAGGCGTGTCATTGTCATTAGAGCAACCTCCTTGATGTAAATACCAAGGTGAGGGAGACTATGTTATGTAGGGAATCGGGTGTTAATACACTGCGACCTAAAATATCCGTTGTTCCCTCTTATGTCGCTAATGCAGCAAGGAAATGCCTAAATGGCTATAACGACCATTCCAATTCTATCTCCTCAAGGAAGTGTAGGATTTGGAGTGGTTTCAAGTTAGGTAAATCTCTCTCTGCTATTTGATGTCCTCCTAGGTATAGTGTTCCCTTTGATTCTGGAGTGAAACTACCATGAAGAAGTGACTGCTGATGTTTTTGAGGTATATTTCAGTCAAATGATAGATTTATTACCGACCAATTCTGCAATAGTTATGGACAATGCGAGTTACCATTCAATGTTAAAGGAATAACCAAAGAAATAGCGACAGAAGTGGGATTACTCAAAAAAGAGCTATTGTAATTATCTAAACAACATTTACCAAAATTTAAGAAATATAGTGTAGATGAAATAGCAAAAAACATGGAGTTAAAGTGTTGCGGTTACCACCTTATTACTGTGAACTTAACCCAATTGAAATAATCTGGGCTCAAATGAAGGGATATGTCGTAAGAAACAATACAACATTTAAACTTCAAGATGTTATGTTACTCCATATCAAAAACTTTAATGGAGAATTGGCAAAATGCTATATGACATGTCATAGCAGAGGAAGAGAAATTCTGGAAACTTGATATGTTAATAGAGACAATAATAGAACCAATTATTATTTCTGTGGGAAGTGAAGAAACTGATTCAGAAGAAAACGACTTATTTATTTAGGTATGTATTAATTATAATAAGTTTATATGATGCTAGTACCTGAAATACAAACAAACAAATTTATAAGGATTTATCCCGTATTTTTAAAAACGAAATATGAGCGTTTAATGAGAAATTATTTTTTTGCAAAATTTTTTTTTTAGTATATCATATAAATTTGGTTGTGTGTATATTTATATTAAATTTTATGGACATGTCCTAACCTAATATCTAGTATACTATTTTTATAAAAATGTGGATACTTAATATTGAGATTTTACTATTTTTTACAATAAAATACTTTCGTGTTCCCCATCACTGAGGTATAGAATTATTGATTAATCCCTTAGGGTTTGCTCATTTACATTTTATAATGTATTGTATTCGAGATTTTTCGGGATGGTCATACTGAAATCTAGTGAAAATTTAGATAAGAAGGTATCATTATTTACTTTTTTCTGCTTTCAACAATCCTGTATACATGCTATCATGCATTTTCTAATAAAGTATAGCAGAGACCCATAATTTAGAATTCTCACCTCTGAGTAAATATTTAGATAATACAATGCGATCTCCAATAAATTAACAATTTTCAATCTAAATTTTAAATAGGTATAGGTATAGTAAAATTATAACAAATACAATATTATAAATTAAATAAATACCTGGAGCTATACTGAACCGTAAACACGATTTTTACCTAAGTATGTACCTAATTTTGTTTTGCACTTGGGGTACGGTAATGTGCCTTTAAAGGTTAACTTTTTGGAATTTGGGGATAATCCGGTTAGGTAGGTAATTTACCATGTCCCTAGACACCATTGTTATTGGGAATATTTTAAGATTTCTGACGTCAGAGTGTATAATAAATAGATTGTTTATTATGCATGTGTATTTAGGGTGAGTAATGTACAAGAATGTTTTGAAAAATTTAGATGTATGGAGATTTTTAATGTTATTTCATTTGTTGTTGATATGATTGTAATGTTTGTGTTATTGAAATAGTCAAGGTTCTTCCAAATATTTCTATAGTGTCAAACTTTTATTTAGTTTACACTAAGCGGTACATGTTTAATTTATTTCGGAGATAAAATTTTACATACAAAGGCCGGTATTAGCTATTCTTTGTGTATTAAGAGCGAAAAGTAATACTTTGGTACAGAAAGTTGCCCAATCTGTCGAAAGCGATCACTAACTTTTTGCTCAAAATGCACACAAGATTTTTTCTACGATCATACTTTTTTAAGATATAGATATAAAAACTGAAAATGTGTCGCAAGTACTGTATAATGTGTTGCCTGGTTACGTGGATCATGAAAAAAAAAAGTCATGTTAAGTTGGATAATATAACTAAAAAACATGTAAATACGTACAAAAAGAATAGTATATTGTGTGCAACAAGTGCAGAAAATAACTTATTCCACACGATGTGAGAAACTTGTGGCACAATCACACGAGTGTGGAATAGGTTTTCTGCACAAGTGGCACACTATAATTTTTTTACGACCACAATGACTAAAACCCAAATTACACATTTTTTTTAAACAATTTGATGAATTTTATTAACGTTTTAAAATTAGAAATATTAAGAGGTGGTAAATAAGTATTATTGTTATCACTTTTTAAATTTGTAACATAGTTTCTTGTCTTTAATCTATATTTAATTTAAATTTTTAAAATGTATAATTTATTTTGTTTTGTTATATATACCTACCTTACATTAGGCATTTGTAGCATACCTACACAGTTGTGATTTTTCCATTTGTTTTTTTATTAAACATCGAGTAAATTGATCATCAGGTAGAATATTTAAAAGGCTTTGATAGCTCTCCAAAATAAGTCATTAAAATATTATCTGAAAAGGAGTTTACCTTATTCTGTTAGCGCCAATCCATAAATGGTGAATAAGCTAAGTTGTATTTTTTCGCCGATGTTTGAGGCAATTAGTCTTCTGTGGTGTTATTCATCATTTCTTTAATATGTGGTGAAGTATTATTATCACTACTATTACTATAACTATTTATTTTATTATTTATAATTTTCAAAAATAATGGCAAGATTTGAAATGTCAATATTTTAAATCGAGTAACTTGATTTATTTTTTTTTATATTTTCTTTTATATACAGGGTGATTCACATAAGAACCGACATAGAGCAGGGGCATATAGGGGGTCCCAAAATATGGCAATTTAACGCAACTTACCTCTATACCAAGTTGCTTCCCTAAGGAGTTATAGGCTTTGAAAGTGAAGTTATAAATTTTGAAAAAAATCAATATCTCCGTTATTCTTGAACTTAAAGCAACCAAATTTGGTACACTTTGTGGATGTATTTAGGGCGTTACTTGACAGTAACTAGAGTTTAATTGAAATTTGTAAAGGGGTATACTGGGTGGCGCACCATTAATATTCAACAGAATTTTGTTAACCCTTGATGGATTTTAAAAATCTTTGCTTTGTTTTGTGGGCAATTCAATTCTTAAACTTTTCTTACTCTAGTAATTTTTCGAAAAAACTCATCATTTTCATCAAAAACTCGAATAACTTAAAACGCGCGCTCTAGGTGTGTTATTTAAAATCAGCGAAAATTCAAAAGTTGGCTATGAAAATAAACGTCAAACTTGACAATGAAGCAAGTAAGTTGTTCAATTAAGTAATTGTTGTTTGAGTGTTTTTAAAATGAACGGGAAGTTTTCTTTTAACGAGCAAGTTGACATGCTGTTAGTGCTAGGTTTTTGTGAAGGAAACTGTAGAAGAAGTGTAGAAGAATATCGTAGAAGATTTCCTAACCGTATCATTCCCCATAGAGAAACATTTTCTAATGTTGAAAGACGAGCTAGAGAAACGGGCAAGTTTCTCAATAATACTCGAGAACGTGCTGTCGCACTCAGGCCACAAGTTGAGGTAGCCATTTTAAATGCTATTCAAGATGATCCACATATTAGTACTAGGAATTTATCTCGACAAATTGGTATATCGCAGAGTTCTGTGCATCAAGTTATCCGTCGCAATCTACTACACCCTTATCATGTACAAAAAGTCCAAGAAATTTTACCCGGAGATTTGGTTCAACGTGTCAATTTTTGTCAGTTTATTCTACACCAAGATAATAACTTCCAAAAGAAAATTCTTTTTACGGATGAGGCGACTTTCACTCGCAGAGGTATCACAAATCTCCATAACTATCATGAGTATTCTGACGTAAACCCACATGCAATAACTCCTCGGCATTTCCAACGTGAATTCAAAATTAATGTTTGGATGGGAATTATTGATCGATATTTAATTGGTCCTGTTGTTTTACCGAATCGGCTGAATGGTGAAAATTATTTAGAATTTCTACAAAACACCCTTCCGTATCTACTTGACGAGGTACCTTTACAACTAAGGTTGCAACATTGGTTTATGCACGATGGAGCACCGCCTCATTTTAGTATGAACGTAAGAAATTTTTTAAACCACCAGTATCCCAATAGATGGATAGGAAGAGGAAATAATTGCCCACAACGTTGGCCCCCAAGATCACCTGACCTGAACAAATGTGACTTCTTTCTGTGGGGAACGTTGAAAGAATTTGTGTATTCTTCGCCCGTTGCGTCTCAAGAAGAATTATGGAATCACATTATTCATAAATGCACATCTATTAGGAATAATCAACAGTTATTAAATAGGGTGGATTTTAATTTTCGAAGAAGAATAAATTTATGCGTAAGAGAAAACGGCGATCATTTTGAACAATTTCTTTAATTTATCGATAAACAATTGTTGGTTCTGGTTGTTGTTTAAGTTTTTTGTATTTATTTTGGTTAGTTGTTAATCCCAGTTTTTCACATTTCAGTATCTGTACTTACTTTAAGTTATTTTGTTACGTATCTAAATAATAATTTGCCAGCCAATTCCTACTGATCACATTAAATGACCTACTTTCTTGTTTGACGTTTATTTTCATAGCCAACTTTTGAATTTTCGCTGATTTTAAATAACACACCTAGAGAGCGCGTTTTAAGTTATTCGAGTTTTTGATGAAAATGATGAGTTTTTTTGAAAAATTACTAGAGTAAGAAAAGTTTAAGAATTGAATTGCCCACAAAACAAAGCAAAGATTTTTAAAATCCATCAAGGGTTAACAAAATTCTGTTGAATATTAATGGTGCGCCACCCAGTATACCCCCTTTACAAATTTCAATTAAACTCTAGTTACTGTCAAGTAACGCCCTAAATACATCCACAAAGTGTACCAAATTTGGTTGCTTTAAGTTCAAGAATAACGGAGATATTGATTTTTTTCAAAATTTATAACTTCACTTTCAAAGCCTATAACTCCTTAGGGAAGCAACTTGGTATAGAGGTAAGTTGCGTTAAATTGCCATATTTTGGGACCCCCTATATGCCCCTGCTCTATGTCGATTCTTATGTGAATCACCCTGTATATGCGACCAACATTACAGAAGTTATAAATCATTTTACTTGTTTCCAAATTAACTATTTTTTTTTTTAGTATTTGGATGAGTTATTTAGTTAAATATGTTAAATATGTTAAATATAATAGTACTAAAGGGTTATACGACAATTTATTTATTTATAGATCAAAATAGAAATTAGGTGTTTGACATTTTGTGACAACTACTGCGGAAAGTAACATATTCTCACTCGTGTGGAAAGTAAATTCTTATTCATACGCGTGTGATATAGGGCACTTTCCATAGGACTATATAGTGTGATATGTGTCACTTTCCTAAGTGGTCGTAGGAAAAATATTATTGTGTTATAGCTATTTTAAATTAGGCGGTCAACCAAGTTGTCAACTTTGTCGTTCGCCCAGCGACAAAGATGTCAATTAATGTGAGTTCGCTGAAAAAGTCAACTTTGCGGTTGGATTTCGAAGCTCAAAAGCCTACTTTCGATAGTGATCATAAAAAATAACGAAATTTTTTGACACCCAGGTCATTTAGGAAAAATCGTTCGGAACCATCAATTTTTGATTTTAGGGGGAAGCATTTTTTTTAGGAGGGTAAAACAATCAAAAAATGTTTCCCCTTAAAATCAAAAATTAACGGGTCCGAGCGTTTTTTCGTAAATGACCTGGGGTGCTCAAAATTGTCTGTTTCGTTTTTAAACGGCCACCCTTTGTAAATCATTTATAGTATAGAGCAAATTATGTGTGATAATTGCTTTACAGTGTGAGTTTTGTACTATATTGAATTTATGATAAGAATGAATCCCTACATAAAAATTAAACTATACAGTGTGACAATTTAAAAACTTACAATGGGCTATATCTCACAAACGAAAGACGATATCAAAAAATATCAAAAACGTTTTTAAGATAGGAAAGAAGAACTAAATTTACATAAAAGGGAACTCACCCCCCATCAACCCCCTAGGCCCCACCTACCCCAACTAAAAATGTTTAAATAGCAAACTCCTACTTGTGATACATTATTTAAAATGCTATAAAAAATAGTATCTAATGGTATAAATAATAAAAGTACTAATAATAGTATTAATAATTACCAAATAACTATCTAACAATTTTAAAAACAGACATACTCTACTTGTGATACAATATTAGAAAGTTCTAAAGGCCAATATAACTTTATTTTTAAAGATAAGTGTGCGTAGGTAATTTTTGTTGTTAAATAAAAACTTTAATATTATATATAAATAAAAATTTTCAAGGTTTATTTGGTCATGCTTTTTTAAGCACAGCACTACATATGTTTCGGAAACATTTTTTCCATCCTCGGCTGCAGTCAAAATTTAATAAAACTTGGATACGATTACAAACAGTTCAAATTTTTTTTTTTTTAATTTTTAAAATAACAGAAACCCGATCTTTCTGTTTGAGTGTGTGAATATTATAAGTATTGTAAGTTTTTTGTCACACCGTGTATGTAATATTTTGTAATTTTTATTTTTTTTTAAATAAAAGTTTTTGGTGTCATAGCAT
This sequence comes from Psylliodes chrysocephalus, assembly GCA_927349885.1. NCBI lineage: Eukaryota > Metazoa > Arthropoda > Insecta > Coleoptera > Chrysomelidae > Psylliodes > Psylliodes chrysocephalus. The sequence continues at coordinate 9,855,807 of OV651816.1, forward strand.
ACATCTATCAGCAAAAACATTAGTTAAATAATAACTACCAATGGCGTACGGTATGGGTAAGTAACATCCACATACCTTCTAAATTTTACGCCACTCTCCAAAAACTTTTTGGGATATAATTTTTAATTTTTTGATGTTTTTTAACTAAGTCATGTACTGCCATTGGAAACTCATAAAATATTAGTTTTCGAGACATTCACACACAAATGTGAATATTCATTTTATTTTTTTGTAATTTTGGATTGTTTTATATAAAATAATAGTGAGCAAACGTTTTTGATGACCTACCAAAAAAAAAGTTAAATAAACTTTGCCAGTGACGTACGTCATGGGTAAGTAACACCTTCATTCCTTCTAAACGACACTCTCCAAAAATTTATTTGTACTATAATTTTTAATTTTTACTTTCCTATCTGTATACAGATATAAGGAAAGTATAGGAATCATGATTTTTTTCGACCTCGAGTTTTCGACGGATTTTTACGTTTTGAGGTCCCCTGAATCCGTTTTGACTATTTTCGCGATGATGTCTGTGTGTGTGTGTGTGTGTGTGTGTCTGTGTGTGTGTGTGTCTGTGTGTGTGTCTGTATAACGCATAACTCATGAACCGATACACGGAAAAACACCAAATTTCAAACTTAAGCTTTGTTCCAGCGTCTAATGAGCTGATAAGATTTTGGGCAGAGTCGGAACATCTGGGGGGGTACTTTATAGGTGGTCATTTTTATATTTATATGTTTTATATGTTTGGAGAAAAAAATTGTTCAAATAAAAGTTATTTCTAATATTATTATCTATAATTTTTGCTTTTTGTAAAAATTTCCTGAAATGGTCCGTATTCGAAAAATTTGACAAAATGTGCAAAATTCTGATTTTTATGAAAATTGTTGAAATAAAAGTTGTTTGCGATCTCTATAATATTTGTTCATACATGATTTTTTTAAAATGGACCGTAATGGAAAAATTGTAGGAAAAGTGCTAAATTTAAATTGTGTGTGTGTGTGTGTGTGTGTGTGTGTGTGTGTGTGTGTGTGTGTGTGTGTGTGTGTGTGTGTGTGTGTGTGTGTGTGTGTGTGTGTGTGTGTGTGTGTGTGTGTGTGTGTGTGTGTGTGTGTGTGTGTGTGTGTGTGTGTGTGTGTGTGTGTGTGTGTGTGTGTGTGTGTGTGTGTGTGTGTGTGTGTGTGTGTGTGTGTGTGTGTGTGTGTGTGTGTGTGTGTGTGTGTGTGTGTGTGTGTGTGTGTGTGTGTGTGTGTGTGTGTGTGTGTGTGTGTGTGTGTGTGTGTGTGTGTGTGTGTGTGTGTGTGTGTGTGTGTGTGTGTGTGTGTGTGTGTGTGTGTGTGTGTGTGTGTGTGTGTGTGTGTGTGTGTGTGTGTGTGTGTGTGTGTGTGTGTGTGTGTGTGTGTGTGTGTGTGTGTGTGTGTGTGTGTGTGTGTGTGTGTGTGTGTGTGTGTGTGTGTGTGTGTGTGTGTGTGTGTGTGTGTGTGTGTGTGTGTGTGTGTGTGTGTGTGTGTGTGTGTGTGTGTGTGTGTGTGTGTGTGTGTGTGTGTGTGTGTGTGTGTGTGTGTGTGTGTGTGTGTGTGTGTGTGTGTGTGTGTGTGTGTGTGTGTGTGTGTGTGTGTGTGTGTGTGTGTGTGTGTGTGTGTGTGTGTGTGTGTGTGTGTGTGTGTGTGTGTGTGTGTGTGTGTGTGTGTGTGTGTGTGTGTGTGTGTGTGTGTGTGTGTGTGTGTGTGTGTGTGTGTGTGTGTGTGTGTGTGTGTGTGTGTGTGTGTGTGTGTGTGTGTGTGTGTGTGTGTGTGTGTGTGTGTGTGTGTGTGTGTGTGTGTGTGTGTGTGTGTGTGTGTGTGTGTGTGTGTGTGTGTGTGTGTGTGTGTGTGTGTGTGTGTGTGTGTGTGTGTGTGTGTGTGTGTGTGTGTGTGTGTGTGTGTGTGTGTGTGTGTGTGTGTGTGTGTGTGTGTGTGTGTGTGTGTGTGTGTGTGTGTGTGTGTGTGTGTGTGTGTGTGTGTGTGTGTGTGTGTGTGTGTGTGTGTGTGTGTGTGTGTGTGTGTGTGTGTGTGTGTGTGTGTGTGTGTGTGTGTGTGTGTGTGTGTGTGTGTGTGTGTGTGTGTGTGTGTGTGTGTGTGTGTGTGTGTGTGTGTGTGTGTGTGTGTGTGTGTGTGTGTGTGTGTGTGTGTGTGTGTGTGTGTGTGTGTGTGTGTGTGTGTGTGTGTGTGTGTGTGTGTGTGTGTGTGTGTGTGTGTGTGTGTGTGTGTGTGTGTGTGTGTGTGTGTGTGTGTGTGTGTGTGTGTGTGTGTGTGTGTGTGTGTGTGTGTGTGTGTGTGTGTGTGTGTGTGTGTGTGTGTGTGTGTGTGTGTGTGTGTGTGTGTGTGTGTGTGTGTGTGTGTGTGTGTGTGTGTGTGTGTGTGTGTGTGTGTGTGTGTGTGTGTGTGTGTGTGTGTGTGTGTGTGTGTGTGTGTGTGTGTGTGTGTGTGTGTGTGTGTGTGTGTGTGTGTGTGTGTGTGTGTGTGTGTGTGTGTGTGTGTGTGTGTGTGTGTGTGTGTGTGTGTGTGTGTGTGTGTGTGTGTGTGTGTGTGTGTGTGTGTGTGTGTGTGTGTGTGTGTGTGTGTGTGTGTGTGTGTGTGTGTGTGTGTGTGTGTGTGTGTGTGTGTGTGTGTGTGTGTGTGTGTGTGTGTGTGTGTGTGTGTGTGTGTGTGTCTGTATAACGCATAACTCATGAACCGATACATAGAAAAACACCAAATTTTAAACTTAAGCTTTGTTTCAACGTCCAATGAGCTGATTAGATTTTGGGCAGAGTCGGAACATCTGGGAGGGTACTTTATAGGTGGTCATTTTTATATTTTATGGAATATATCTGTTATTTACGTTTGGAGAAGAAAATTCTTCAAATAAAAGTTACTTCTAATATAATTATCTATAATTTTTGTTTTATGCAAAATTTTCCTAAAATGGTCCGTATTCGAGAAATTTGACAAAATGTAAAAAAAATAATTTTTTATAAAAATTGTTCAAATAAAAGTTGTTTGTAATATAATTATCTATAATTTTTATTCTATACATAATTTCTCTAAAATGGACCGTATTCGAGATATTTGAGAAAATGTGTAAATTTCGAATTTTGAAGAAAACTCAAAAACGGATAAAGAACAAAACATTAAATTTTAAACTTAAGGATTATTTCGGCCTGACGTAAAATGATTAGATTTTGGACAAAGTCGGAACATCTGGGGGGGTACTTTATGGGAGGCCGTTTTTATATTTTATGGAATATATCTGTTATTAATGTTTGGAGAAAAAAATTGTTCAAATAAAAGTTACTTCTAATATTATTATCTATAATTTTTGTTTTATGTAAAAATTTCCTGAAATGGTCCGTATTCGAGAAATTTGACAAAATGTGCAAAATTCTGATTTTTATGAAAGTTTTTGAAATAAAAGTTGTTTGCGATATCGATCTCTACAATTTTTGTTTATACATGATTTTTCTAAAATGGACCGTAATGAAAAAATTGTAGGAAATTTAAATTTTTCAGTATTTTCGTTTTCCATGAATATCTATAGAAAAATGTTTCAAGGTAGATGTATGTGGACAATGTATATATTTAGTTTATCCTCTAAACATTTATAGAGATGCTGCAATAGGTTGTACAAAATAACCGGAAAAGCCTATAATATCTAGATAGGAAAGTCATGTGTTGGACACATCAGATTTTTTTTTTAAATTAATCATGTGTTCTTGTAATTTATTTATAAAAAAATTAAAATTACAAAATTAAAAAATAAATTAAAATGAAGAATATCCATTTTTGAGTGTGAATATTTCGAAAACCAATCACTTTATCAGTTCTCAACAAAAAAATATGTAAAAGTATAATCTAAAATAAGATTTTAGACAGAGGCGTACAATTTTGAGGGGATGGAAGGTGTTACTTATCAATGCCGTACGTCACTGGCAAAGTTTATTTAACTGATTGTTTTACTGATACCTAGCAAAAAATTTTACGAAATTTAATAAAATTATACCAAGAGACTTTTGTAACTTGTTTACTAGTTTTGCAATTATGTATGACACGTAGGGGGTTGCAATTTTTTTGTCGAGATACATGACGCAAAGGGGGTTAACGGGTTCTACATTTTGTCATTTGAGTTCCTCCTGTACCCTAGAAATAGTTTTAAGGATTTCCAACAAATTTAAAGACGATTGAATTATATGTTTTTGCAGCATTATTGGTCATGTTCAACCAGCAGATATAATCTCGTCCACATTCTTCTATTTCTGTCACATAATTTCAGTTGGTTTGTTCTCTTTTACAAAAATATTGTACACAGTTTGATTTTTCCACAGATGTGACCAATTTACATTATTTAAAATTAACAATAATGGTTACAATAATTAAGTAGATAATGAGTTTAAATTGGAAAACTAATAAGTTTTTTCTATTATTTAGATGTAACCTACAAAATGAACTTGGTGATTCCACCAAAATTTTTAAACTAAAAAAAAAATTATTAAAGTATTAACTACAATTAAAAATGTTGTCTACTACGGTTACACAAGTTTCGGTTGTTCCGGTGTCAACCTTCGGGCCTTCGACGTCGCTCAGACGGCAGCTAGGGGGTGGATAGCTTACAAAAATTCCGGAAATAGTAGACAAATAAATAGGCGCCAACTGGGTCTATATAGTGGCCAAACTATGATCCTATTTCCCCAAAAACCCAGTAAATGAGGAAAGAAATAAAAGACAAACCTCAACTTATGTTCCTTTATAAAGAAAAAAAAAATAAAAATATTTAGTAAATATACAAACTAATTACCTGATGGCTTAGATATAAAAAAAAAGGTTGGAGGAAATTAAAAGGAAAATCTTACACAGTGTATGTATATGCATAACCCAAAAAAATTAACAAATGTATCAAAGTATGGAACGGTTCGTCGTTAGCTTGGTACCAGGCATGACGCTTGCGCAAAACATTAATTTCCACCTTACATAAAAAAAAAATATAATATAATAGTTAACTTAAATATTGTGCATCACCGTACCTATACTACTTCATATATTATAAAAACAGTAAACTTATAATCTTTATAATCTTATAACCCTCTCCAAATTGGAAGGCGATATCTGCTTAACTTTTGGTTAAGACCAAACTACCCAAAAGAAAATTATTAAACCATGAAATTTTATAATTAAGTATAATTCATACAACTAAATAAAAATATAAAAATAAAATAAATATACAAAGATACACAAAGGACTTCAGACACAGAGGTTATTTACTTAAACTCCCAGATTGGAAGAGGTTACTTAATCTCTGCCCCCACACGGGTCTTCTGAGATTGCTTAACTTATAGTTAAGTCTGGTCCATTTAATAATGAATAAATTGAATAAAGTAAAATTATGGCAGTAGCCCTTAATAACTGAAGAATTACAACTTAAACGTGGAAGCAGTCCAAGTGTTCTGCGACCCGAAGGATTACTACATCAGCATTAAGTGCTTAAATTAAGTAAAAGCTTTAAAATATTAATCAATTAAACGATGTAACATTTGATAATACTTAAGTTATGAGTGAAATAACCCTAGAACATTCTGTGCTCAAAAGTATAAATAATGTTGGGAATACCTTGACAACATTCGGTTGAAAGTGAATGTATAGTTTAACAATGCACACATGAAACCTTCAGTATAAAGTATAAAAAAAACCTGATAGTAGGGTGTCTTCTTTCACAGCATTCCCATCTTCCTATCCAGAACAAGAAACATTCTTGTAAATCTAGCTACAAGTAAACTAGGTGGCTAGCATACCAATGTTCTGTGTCCCCTCGATGAGTCCACGATGAAACCGTTGAACTCCGGACGATATAACCCTCTGTGTACAACTGTTGAAATCCTGGGTCAACAATCCCTTGGGTCAAACTGTCGTCGAATCCTGGGCTAACAACCCCCTGGGTTAAAATTGTCGACGAATCTTGGGCTAACAGGCCCCTGGGTGAAAATTGTCGACGAATCTTGGGCTAACAGGCCCCTGGGTTAAACCCTTAAAATATTACAAAGAAAAATGTCAATACACATTGACTCAAGTATCCCGAACTATAGGATTACCCAAAAATGTACATAAACTAGAAAATATTCAGTATCTAGGATAAAGAAAAACTACATTGGCTCAACAGTGAGTCATAAACAGTATTATGAGCTCCAATAATTAAAATTCTGTTACACATGGTTGGTAACATAACCTAATATATACAAAACATACCTTTTTCGTAAAGGGTTAACTTGGTAGTCTTCCAAGGATGAGAACCACGTGAGATGATTCACAGTACAACAATATTCCACACTCCAAATGCTGTGAACTCCCGATTATTGCGTTAAAATCCTATATTAGATATGGGCTGGACCAATGACCATGGGAATTTACCAATTCACTAAAATTCCCCTCAAAATACGAAATGTCCATTTACCCACAATTAACCATGAAATAGAATCTAAAATCCCCTTTAATTAGGGTAAGCCGATGGGGCTAAATATTAAGAAAATTCTACTTCGACACAAAAATCGTCTCTCGTGACTCAACAACCACTGACAGAAACCATACGTCAGCCGTCCAAAATGGCCGAAATCCCTTTCCGATAAATGTCAAGTGGGTTCAGAAATTCGTCCTCAAGAATTCCCCACTATATAACTTAAGAGACCATTTACAAAAGGTATCCTAAAAACTATATTTATTTACAGTATAACTATATTTGGGAAACTGTTCCCAACAAAAATTAATAAACAGCGATCGCAAAAAAAAATCCCTCACGACTTAAAATCGCTCATTGTGAAACTACCTTACCTCGGGTTCTGAGCCCGTCATTGGAACGTACTACAAATATGACACTTGTCGGTGTTCTGTCGTCAAGTGACGTTTATGTCATTCACTGTCACAATTAAGAAATATTAACCTAACCAAAAATAAACAAGAAAATCTTAAAGAATGGTATCGTAAATAATTAATTACCCAAAGGTGAGACTATAATACATAATAAGTATAAATTTACAACGAAACTTGGTCTATTTTTAGGAGAATCTGGCAAATTAAAACAGTGAACACTACACCGCAAATATGACCAATGTACAAAGTATTATACTAGGGGTGAGCTACCATCCTTTTACTTAGTGATGAGATGAAATAAATTGTAATAATGACGTCCAAAAGTTAGAATACAGGTGAAATTAGTTAATGACAAAAATAATAGTGATATCATCCATACGATTTTACCCTTTTTTTTCGTATGATTAACCAGGTAAGCCAAAACAATTTTATTAATTCATGGGGCCAAAAATGAACGTTACAGATTCCCCCCTTACTTCAAGAGAATTCACTCAGGTGAATTCTCACCAGCGCTAGCTGTCTTCAAATCTTTAATATTCCAAGTCCCTTTGTCATTACCTTTTTCGTCCATCAAAACATATGTCCACGGAGATACCTTTTTCTTAACTAAATAGGGACCAACCCATCGAGGTGCTAGTTTCTTAGTATAGTACCGCGCAGCATCAGAAGAAACAAAATTCTTACGCCAAACCAATTGATGAGGAAGCAATTCCTCCCTACGTCGCCGAAGATTATAAACCCTTTCGTTTTTCTGCGAAGCTTTATCTAGTCGTTCCCTGACGTCCTTAAACAAATCATCAAATGCCTTGTTATTCTCAACATTATTAATACCAATGTCAGCAGAACAATCTCTCAGTTTATCTTTAATTGCAAATTCGCTACCCTTTAAGACCATATTTCTCCCAAAATTAAGATAGTAAGGAGTCTGTTTAGTAGACTCGTTAAAAGAAGTACGTATAGCACAAGTCACTTTTGCTAAGTCAACGTCCCACTTTCGGTGATTATCAGAAACAAACATAGCCAACATCGTTTTTAAAGTCCTATTATACCTTTCAGTAGGATTCGCCTGAGGATGATAATGGGCGTTAAACCGTACCGAAACTTCATACTCCTTCATTAAAGAAGAGAACGCTCCCGAAGTAAATTGTGGACCATTATCGCAAAGCAACAAACGCGGAATACCAAACAACAAAAATACCCCCTCTTCAATTCGTTTAGCTACTATTGGTGCAGTAGAGGATTTCAAAGGAAAAGTAAGCGTAAACTTGGTGAACAGATCGACAACGACTAAGATGAATCTATTGCCAGCCATGGATCGAGGTAGTGGACCTATCAAGTCAGTAGAAATAATTTCCCAAGGACGAGTAGCTCTGGGTTGGGGTGTCATATGTCCTTTAGGGCCACTCTGGTCAACCTTATGCGCTGCACAAACCGAACAATTCCTAACAAACGCAGCCACATCTGACCTAAGTTTGGGCCAATAAAACCTTTCACTAACACGCTTAAAAGTTTTCAACACACCCATATGTCCAGCTAAAGGCAAATCATGCAATTGTTGCATAATCCCTCGCCTATCCCCTTTAGGAACAACTTCTTTCCAATCGTCAGCAACATCTCCTAAAGTCTTATAATTTGTTCTAATGTGTTTGAATAGCTTACCATCAATGACTCGCCACTGTGAGTACTTTATAGGGTGTTTTAACACCTTATCTATCATACCACTGTACCAACGATCTTTAACAACAGAAACCTCACTAATCTCAACATCCGGTATAGCCCTAGACAAAGTATCCGGCACAACATGATCTTTACCCTTGCGATGAACAATCTTAAAGTCGTATTGTTGGAGTTTGACACTCCATCTGGCTAATCGACCAGCAGGGTCCTTTAGATTTTGTAACCAAACCAGGGAATAATGATCGGTGATTACTGTAAATGAGACACCCTCTAAATACGGTCTAAGTTTCTCTACTGCCCATAGAACAGCCAAACATTCACGCTCCGTAGTGGAATAAACACGTTCCTGCTTAGTCAACGAACGACTCATATAACTAATTACTCGATCCCCATCTGGATGAATCTGAACGAGGACAGCACCGAGTCCATAACCACTAGCATCACAATGAACTTCAAATGGAAAATTATAATCAGGACAACTTAGCACAGGGGCCTTCACCAAACATTCCTTAATCTTATTAAATGAAACATCACACTCTGGTGTCCAGCTAAACTTCCTACCCTTACGCAACAAAGCCGTAATTGGTGAAATCAAAGTGGAAAAATCGGGAATAAACCTGCGGTACCATGAGAAAGTTCCTATCACACCACGAACATCTTTAACACATTTAGGCGTAGGTAACAACAACATAGCCTTGACCTTGTCAGGATCCACATGAAGTCCAGTCCCATCTATAACATACCCTAAATACTTCAATTGTGGACGACAAAAATAACACTTATCCCAACTAACCGTCAAATTGGCTTCCCTAATACGCCTAAAAACTTCCTCTAAAATAACCAAATGTTCCTCGAAGGTCTGAGTAACAATTACTACATCGTCTAGATAGGTGAAAACGTTAGGTTCCAGCTCGGGTCCAAGAACTTGATCAATAAGGCGTTGCCACGTCGCAGGGGCATTATGGAGTCCAAAGGGCATTCGGTTAAACTGAAATAACCCACGTCCAGGGACAGTAAAAGCTGTAAAAGGCCTTGAAGACTCAGCCACCTTTACCTGCCAATATGCAGATTTGATATCCAATGTGGATAAATAATGGGCATTACGAAGTTTGTCCAAAGTATTGGTAATATAAGGAAGAGGGTAACTATCCCTTTCAGTTACAGCGTTCAACTTGCGATAATCCACGCAAAAGCGAAAAGTACCATCCTTCTTCTTCACCAGTAAAATCGGCGAACTCCACGGGCTGTTAGATTTCTCAATAACACCAAGACGAAGCATTTCTTCCAACTCCTTATCAATATGTTCCTGCATCACTGGAGAAACTGGGTAATATCTTTGTTTAATGGGTGGAGAATGACAAACAATTGTGTGTTCAGCAACATTAGAACACCCTAAACTAGTTCCCATTAAAACTTTATTATGCTCAATTACAGCATCCAAACGAGCTTTCTGCAAATCACTAAGCGTAAAACTGCTCCTAAGATGATCTACTGTGGCAATATCAATGGAAGACTCTGAAAAATGCCACTCATTATGTCTAAGATCTGGTACAACCCCCATTATTCTCCAAAAATCAGCACCCAAAATAAGAACATGTGGAACATCTAACACTACTAAAACAGGAATAATCTTCACTTGATCTCGAAGGGCAAATGGAACCAAACACTCACCAATACACTCACACATCTGTCCATTCGCAACCCTACAACTAGTTTTCTTCGAAGTATCAACTTCTAAACCTAAAGTCTGCAAAAGTTTCCAACCAGTACTACCTACAATAGTCTTCGACGCACCCGAATCCAAAAGACCTAATAACTCAACACCAAATACGTTTACCTTAAGGTAGGGCCTTTCATCATCCCTAGCATGATCCAAAATATAGTCAAGAATGGGTTGAACTTTAGTCGAGCGTTGTACAGCACTACTCTTTCGACCAGTTAAGAGCGCCTGACTTCGTTTCCCTGGTTACACCTTGGACAAGTCCTCACTGTATAACCTTCACGCTGACATTTAAAACACTTTAGCTGCTTGGGAAGGAGACAACCAATTGCTCGATGCCCAGGTTTCTTACACCGATAACATACAACTGACGACTCTTTACCAATCGACATACTATCTACCTCCAAACGATCTACATCCAAACGATCTACTTGACGTGTGTCAACATCGACGAAAGCCAAATCTCTTTCTAACACATTACCTCTTCGACTGTTAGGCTCAACATAGCTATTTATAGCATCGCGTCTATCCTCCATACGACGACATACTTGTCTCAACTCCTCTACAGTACTAGGGAGTGGATCTCTCAATCTATCTTGATAAAAAGGATGTAAATTCTTAATAATAATTGACATTTTTGCATTTTCAGGCACAAAACATCCCAACCTACTAAAATAACTAGACATAACAGCAAGATAAACACCTATAGACTCAGACGAATGTTGTGTCCTTTTTCTGAGTTCATCAAACAAATCATCAGTATGATGTGCAGTTAAATACTCTCGTTTGAACTCATCTTTTAATTCACACCAACTGTGAGCACGAAGCCTGACATCCTTGTAGAATTGATAAGCTTTGTCGGAAAACAAATCAACACCTGAATCTAACAATATTTCTGATGGAACATGGCGAGCGATACGAAGTTCTTCTACTCGTTCGAGAAAAGCTGTAATGGACAAAGACCTAGATGATCCAGAAAACTTTTCCAATCCCCACTTATGTGGCGGTACCATTTTAGAATTTAGGCTATGAGACATATTAGCCTGCGAAATATTAGTTTGTGAAATATTAGCCTGAGAAGAAGCATGTGGAATACTAACAACAGGAGACGAAGTAGCAGCATTTTGCACACCATTCAAAAATTGTCCATCTAGATTACTGGTCACGACACTCAATGCAGCTGGTACAATAGCATCTTTACTAGGAGGTGGTCGCGATTTCGTCTGAAACTCATCATGCAAACTAATCAATTTGGTCAATATTTCTGTTCTTTTGCCTTCAAGTGTTACATCTCCAGCAGTATCCATTTGATCAAACCTATTCCATGTGTGTGACAACTTACTCTGCAGTTTCTGAGTCTCGCTGACATTATTACTCCCACTATAACTACTTAACAAAGCGTCTAACTCCACACATTTCCTGGAAAGAGCAGCCTCATCATCAGCAAACTTAAAAGGATAACTAGGGTACTTAAAACTATCACCAGCTTTTTCCATACGCAGAGCCATAGAAAGTTGAGATCGCATCTCTTCTGCGGTGCCAACATTGAGACCTCTAAAGCGAAGTTCCCACTCAAGCTCCTCTTTCTCCAAACGATTAATAAACATTTTACGAGCCATCTTAATATCAAAACTCATAAACTCGATATAAATATAAGTTCCAAAATATACAGTATATAGTACAAAAATAATAATAAAGTCAAAATTTCAACTATAATACACAATTAGTTGACCTTCTTTAAATACTCAAAATTCAAATAGTAAAAATCATTTAAAAAGGTGAATCAATGAATTAAATTGGTACACTATTCAGTTCTTACAACAAATGGTAAATGCATATACATATACTCAATTCTATCAGCATGAAAATTATCTAAGACTTATATTCATCAAAAAGCCAAGGTAATTACTTAAAATATAATATTTTAAACACGACGGCCCCACGTTGGGCGCCAAAAATGTAACCTACAAAATGAACTTGGTGATTCCACCAAAATTTTTAAACTAAAAAAAAAATTATTAAAGTATTAACTACAATTAAAAATGTTGTCTACTACGGTTACACAAGTTTCGGTTGTTCCGGTGTCAACCTTCGGGCCTTCGACGTCGCTCAGACGGCAGCTAGGGGGTGGATAGCTTACAAAAATTCCGGAAATAGTAGACAAATAAATAGGCGCCAACTGGGTCTATATAGTGGCCAAACTATGATCCTATTTCCCCAAAAACCCAGTAAATGAGGAAAGAAATAAAAGACAAACCTCAACTTATGTTCCTTTATAAAGAAAAAAATAAAAATATTTAGTAAATATACAAACTAATTACCTGATGGCTTAGATATTAAAAAAAGAAAGTTGGAGGAAATTAAAAGGAAAAACTTACACAGTGTATGTATATGCATAACCCAAAAAAATTAATAAATGTATCAAAGTATGGAACGGTTCGTCGTTAGCTTGGTACCAGGCATGACGCTTGCGCAAAACATTAATTTCCACCTTACATAAAAAAAAAATATAATATAATAGTTAACTTAAATATTGTGCATCACCGTACCTATACTACTTCATATATTATAAAAACAGTAAACTTATAATCTTTATAATCTTATAACCCTCTCCAAATTGGAAGGCGATATCTGCTTAACTTTTGGTTAAGACCAAACTACCCAAAAGAAAATTATTAAACCATGAAATTTTATAATTAAGTATAATTCATACAACTAAATAAAAATATAAAAATAAAATAAATATACAAAGATACACAAAGGACTTCAGACACAGAGGTTATTTACTTAAACTCCCAGATTGGAAGAGGTTACTTAATCTCTGCCCCCACACGGGTCTTCTGAGATTGCTTAACTTATAGTTAAGTCTGGTCCATTTAATAATGAATAAATTGAATAAAGTAAAATTATGGCAGTAGCCCTTAATAACTGAAGAATTACAACTTAAACGTGGAAGCAGTCCAAGTGTTCTGCGACCCGAAGGATTACTACATCAGCATTAAGTGCTTAAATTAAGTAAAAGCTTTAAAATATTAATCAATTAAACGATGTAACATTTGATAATACTTAAGTTATGAGTGAAATAACCCTAGAACATTCTGTGCTCAAAAGTATAAATAATGTTGGGAATACCTTGACAACATTCGGTTGAAAGTGAATGTATAGTTTAACAATGCACACATGAAACCTTCAGTATAAAGTATTTTTATTATTTTTTTTGATATTTTTATTTAGTTCTATGAATTATACTTAATTATAAAATTTCATGGTTTAATAATTTTCTTTTGGGTAGTTTGGTCTTAACCAAAAGTTAAGCAGATATCGCCTTCCAATTTGGAGAGGGTTATAAGATTATAAAGATTATAAGTTTACTGTTTTTATAATATATGAAGTAGTATAGGTACGGTGATGCACAATATTTAAGTTATATTATATTTTTTTTTATGTAAGGTGGAAATTAATGTTTTGCGCAAGCGTCATGCCTGGTACCAAGCTAACGACGAACCGTTCCATACTTTGATACATTTATTTTTTTTTTTGGGTTATGCATATACATACACTGTGTAAGTTTTTCCTTTTAATTTCCTCCAACTTTTTTATTATCTAAGCCATCAGGTAATTAGTTTGTATATTTACTAAATATTTTTTTTTTTTTTTCTTTATAAAGGAACATAAGTTGAGGTTTGTCTTTTATTTCTTTCCTCATTTACTGGGTTTTTGGGGAAATAGGATCATAGTTTGGCCACTATATAGACCCAGTTGGCGCCTATTTATTTGTCTACTATTTCCGGAATTTTTGTAAGCTATCCACCCCCTAGCTGCCGTCTGAGCGACGTCGAAGGCCCGAAGGTTGACACCGGAACAACCGAAACTTGTGTAACCGTAGTAGACAACATTTTTAATTGTAGTTAATACTTTAATAATTTTTTTTTTTTTGTTTAAAAAATTTTGGTGGAATCACCAAGTTCATTTTGTAGGTTACAATCTCACAGGATTTTAAGAAATAATTAAATCAATAATCCACCTTAACTTAATCGTTTTAACCGATTCTTAGTATTTTATAAGATAATCCCAGTGATGGTAAAATCTTATTACTACAATTTAAACTCAATAACTCTTTAATTACTACCACTCTTATTGTTAACTTTGTTAAATTAAACACATCTCAAGAAGATGTTTAATCTTATATCAATTAAATTATTTTTGTTGTTGAATATTTGCTACAATATATTATATTGTTTAATGAGCAAGAATGAGCATTCATACGAGTTGAACACTATACCTTTTCTATGGCTAAAACACGCTGCTACCCATTTATACCTAGTTTTTATAATTTATAAAATTTAAATGATAGTTCTTTTTGATATCAGATAAGAAAATGATTACTTCGTATTATTAAATAATGAACTGAAATTATACACCAAACAATCCAACTTTAGATCTGTACTAAAGAAAAATGCCTGGTGTACGAGAGCCTTTTGCATTTTTATTATTAAAAAGGCACAAAAGGGTCGGTCGTATTTTGTAATAGTAGTTTGTGCAACAAGAGTGGATATGAAAGCCATATCGCACAAAGACGAAGTTTGAACACGACGCCTTAGGCGGATTACTCAATCATCTGAGTGCGATATGGACAATCCACTCGAGTTGTACAGTATATTTTTTCTACGACGCACTAACGAATATCTACAAATTTAAAAAAATATTTTAGGTTATTCAGACAAAATAACTAATTTTAAAATAATTTATTAATTTTGGTACATAATTTATAAAATAAAATAAACATGAAAAAAAAAAATTGAGTAATTAATACCCAGCCCAGATTTGAGCATTTCGCGTGAAAGGCAGAAGCTCCGTTCTCAGCTCCACCGCCATTTTTACAATTTTAGTTTAAATATTCGTAATTAAATTAGTTTCATAGAGCTTGATTAAAATACATTTTTTTTTAAATGTGGATCAAATAAAAATAAAAATATTATTCCCACTCGACCGTTCACTGTTGGGTTCTAATTAACAGTGCTGTTCCTAAAGTGGCGCTGGGAAACAGAAACATAGCCTACATAGAACACGAGGTTAATGGCCTTAGTAGTCGATGCCGATGACACCAAATTAAAACAAAAGTTATTAATTATCGATTCTACGCAAAAATAACACATTTTAATGTATATTTAATCCCAATAACTAAAAAATATACTGACAATTAGTTTGACAAAATTGTCACTTAAAATTTTAAAAATAATAGTAGTTGCGTGTCCAAAATATGAACTGCGATTGGTGGATTTCATTTTTGTGCAGTGTTCGCACTATCTAGAATGGATATGAAATATATTCGTTCAGTTGAACGCAATAGCATACTTTTACGTTTTGTAGTCTGTACGTAGATAAGCTAATATCCAGGTGGGTATATTAAAATAAATACAATTTTATGAACTTATTATTATTAATTCGAGAGACGCTAAAATGGTGGTTCCCACCTTTATCGAGACTTAGGCCCACAAGGGTAAACTCGGAGCGTAACAAAAACGAGAAATGATTTGACTTGGAACGAAATATAGAAAGCCGATAGTAGTTAGCACGTTGAATTTTTTGGTTTGTGAAGCATTGGCATTACTTAGGTTAAACCATGTGATGATTTTCACAGGCCTTGATTTTTAAAACCATTCTATATCGCCTTTTGATTAGGGTTTAAAAACTTGTTTGAGCAATTTTTCCAATAATAATTGGCCCCTTTACCTCTTAAGCCTGCTCATGTAAAATATTTGGGCTTCTTACTTCGCCTATTTATATTCTATTAATAAAGAAGAGATGGATGAGTATTGCAACTATGTTAAAAGAAATAAATTGGCTTTCTTCAGTACATGACTGATATTTATTTATAAAATAAAAATGACAGTACCATCGTATCAGATCTATTAGAAAAAATTCAATATAATTCGCAATATCACAACTATAATACAAGAAACTAATCTGAATTTCATGTACGGCAAGCCATCACTAAAAGTTCCCAAAATACAATTTTTATTAAAGGTTTAAAAAATTTAATAGACTGCCTACAGAAACTAAAAAAAAAAAAAACAATAAATGTATTCATAAGTAACCTCAAACAATACTTGATAAATAAACAGAACGGATATACTTTCTTGTAATAATACTCTTTAAACCTGCCCTTTTTAAGTATTTCCCTTAATTTATTGTTGTTTTACCCCTCGTTTTATCCGCATTTATTATAGCTTGTTTTGAGATCATGTACTTTATTTTAAAAAATTACTTGATGTTACATTAATACCACTTACTATGTTTAAATAATTAATAGTTTTGTGAAGATAGGTTTAAGCAACTTATAGCCACAAAACTATTTTTGTGTTAAAGAAGATCCATAGAGAGCAATGTAATTTACAAAGGCCTTCTTTCAACATACAAATAAATGACAACTTTATAATTAAAATGCATGAAAAACACAACAAAATACCTTGGTTTCATAAATGATCCAAATTTGAAATGGGCATTATATCCTACCTCTCTTTTATATAATAAAAAAAAAATTGAGATATCTATTATTTGCAATAAATATCAAAAGAAGTATACATTTTTAAATAATTTGACATTTAAGAGCCATTCACATATCACAGTTGACATCTTGATACTTGACAGGCACAGCCAAGCATTATTTTGATTTTTGAAAATGGCCGGTTAATTATTCTATGGGGTTGCGACAGAGAAATTTGATGAAGGTGTTTTTGTGGCTAGGGACGAAATAGTAGTACGCTTATTAGCACCAAAATAAAAAGTCATTTTTAAGAAACTGCTTATATATTTTTCATAAATTGGCAGGCTTGGCGACTAATTTCGAATGAAAATAGCCTCTAAAATGGATATATGGTTGCAAGTATGAAGGTCGCAACCCGCCTTAGAAATTTCACCTTTACTATCAACAGCTGTTGTTTGACAGGTCGTTAGAGAATGTTTGCAATTTATGGAATGTGAAGAATGTTAGGAATTTTGACGTTAGAAATAATTGAAATTCCTAAAATTGTTCACATAAGGAATGCATAGACGGATTTTAAGAAAATTGTTATTAAAGTAGTTAGGATGAACCGAAATTTCTGAAAATCAATAGGGTTCTAAGTTAGAAATAATTATTCAAGAAAATCAAAACCGCAAGTCAATCAGAATTTTCGTTCTAGAGTTATCGTGCCACCATACATACATACAGACGACGAGACGAATTTTTTTTTTGGATTTTCGGATTCAGATTGATCAGAAACAGGAAAAAAAGTTTTAGAAAATGGGGGTCAGAAAATTTTTTCGTCTGCACGAATGCAATAATGTAAAAAAGTGGTTTTCACATATTTCAACTTTTCTAACTATAGTGTTTATTGTGTAGATGAAAATTATTAATAAATAATAAACGAGATTTTTACATGATGAAAGTAGTAGAAACACACAAAATTTTAAGGGTCCTGTTAAAGCAATTTTGTCAATTTTTTGAGTTGCGTAACGAGTATTATACATTTAAATGAGAACTTACGTTTCAAACTGCTCTAAATATACTGTCAATTTTTTAAATTATTATAATTATATTATTTAATTCGTCTTCAAAGTAGGTACACATATAAACAAATAAAAGCTATCAGTACTATGCAGGTACACTCAAATCTTACAGACTGTTAAGAAGCCTTAACATAACTGATTAGTTAAAACAGGCTAACCTAAGCCTGGATACCAGACCACAGGGGAGAGATAAAGAAAAAACAAAATGCAGAGTTTCCTTGCCTAAGAAGAAGCCTCAAAAGCTTTTATTGGACCAGAATCCTTCTGTGGTGTCTCCAGGACAACCATCAGAACATGCATAAAGCAGTGAACGTTAAAAAGAGACAGGTCAGAGATTTCTTAAAAGGACCATCGCCAAAACTCACCTAGTATCTACTAAGTCAGAAAATAAAAATACTTAATTACTAGTAGGCCTATTAACAGGGCATTTAGGCTTAACTCACATATTATGTATATCAATTTGTGCCGATTCTGTCAGGAAAAGAAAAAACGACAGTATTGTGCTAATGCGAAGATCTATCAAGACTGAGATTCCTTGTAATTGGAAAAGAAAAATCAAAGGCAACTAGCTACGCCAGAAAGCTGCTTTCTGGTCTATAGAAACCAATTATTAAAGAATATCCATAACTGATCTGAAACCACAACATTCGTGGTATTTAAATAAAATATCGATATACATGGTCTATTCAGAAAATATCCAAGTTATATTTATATTGCTAAAATTGATTTATTGCCCATATTATTTTGTTCGTTCAACTACGATAGTTCCGTAACTCTAGCCTCCATTACAAAAATGTTGGACTATTTGAGAGATGTCTACTATTATCGGATCAATCAAAATTTTCCGAGGAAGCTTCCCTAGTTAGCAGTAACTTCTTAGCTAAGATTTACTGGATTTTGGAGCATGTGGTAGTTTCAGATATCTCTCCACAAAACTTCTTTGATTGCCTTATTGCTTTTTTATTTTCTTATTTCACTGAGTTTTTTTCACAGGCATCATATTTCATATAATGATACTTCTATGTATATACTCCATTATGTACTTTTTCTTACATGTGTCGCATATATGTTTTCTATGTAGAGTCTAGTCTTGGTTAAATTTGACTTTATTGAATACAGAAAGCTTTATTTAGAAAGGTATTATACACAAAGAATTATGCTCCAGAATGACAGGGTACTTAACCATAACAACGCACCTGCCATATATCTAAACTTATTTAACTGTTTCTAACGAAATGCGAAATTATATAAATTCGTCAGCCACTCTACAAATAAAAACAATCAGTCTCCACCGGTTGGAGTTCCCAGGATAAAAGTTGTATTTTCCAAATAATAGTACTTTGAAGATGACGAATTTTGTTGTTAATAAGGAAGAAAAGTCCGCCTTTCCGAATCGACCCGTGAAATGACCATTTTTGGAAATTCTGATTGAGTTCAATAAAGAATTTTGTCTCAAGTCATAATTGTAAATGAGTCTTATTGGACAGTTTCAAGTTAAGTAAACAACTTCCTAAAAATGTGTATAATATTAGTCAAATGCCATTCTTTTGTTGTAATATTACCCCTGTCCTCACAGCACAAAAGAGTGGGACAAAAACAACTTATATTTTTTTAACAGATATCAATTATCGAAGGGTTGTTCCTAATTATAAATATAAGTGTTTTAAATGAGCGTTGTTTTAGTTGTCATCTTGTACAATATTTTTTTTTTCGTTAATATACATGGTGTTTTAAAGTAAAACGTAGATACGTTAACTGTAGAAACCACAATAAACATCCAGGCCCGGCTTAACAAAAATTCGACCATTTCTTTCTACCTTAAAAACATCACCGTCTATGACAAAACTTCAATAATATTTTAAAATTTATGCATTTCGATTAACAGGTCCTATTTTCTGTTAAAAATTTTGGGGTTTATCTTAAAATTGATTTCAAGTCCATAAGCTCACCTACTGAAGTAATTAGCGAAATAAAAAATGAAGAGCAATTACAAAATGTCTTGAAAGAAAACGGTTATTTGGAAAATGAGATTGAATTATGAAATTGAAGAACAAAATACAAATATAGATATCCAAGATAACAAAGAAATTGCGGTTATTTATCAAAATTCGAGCATGGATATCGAAGATAACAATGAAATTCCGGATGTTGCAGATGAAAATAAAAATGAGGATATTCCAAACGTAGTAATTGAAGAAGTAGCTTATGTTGGTCACATGACGAAACTTACACTCAAATATAAATCAATTCAATAAAAATCTGAGACTCACCCTTCACGTAATAATAACAGAAGGTAAACAAAACAAGTGGAATATACGAAATAGAAATACATGCTTGATCTGTAAAAATAAAGATCCCAAGGAAGTACGGAATCTGTGCTTAGGGGAGCAGTATATTAACGAAGAAAGGTTTAAAAGCATTAGAGGATAAAGAAAAGCGGCTGAGAAAATGGTTTCGGATAGAAAGAATACTTTAACTGAATTGAAAGAGGGAGATATGGTCACTATAACTATTACAAAAGTGGATCACGGTCCCCTGGATACTAAAAACATAATAGGAACCATTTTGAGGGTTAAATATTGTATTTACCAAATAGGGCCTTCCAATGGAAGAATTAAAAGATTGTGTCAAAGAAATGAAATTTTACAGACCTCAACAACTCAGTTAATTCATGTTCCAGACGTTGACATTACATTAAGAGACGCCGTTACAAAATCATCTCTCTTTCGAGGTCAAGGATTTAAAAAGTGTTCCTGCAAACGCAGTAACACTCATTTGTATCACAAAACGCTGCTTTTGTTTCAAGGTGCAGCTAAAATGTAATAGTAGATGTCACAATAGCAGGCCATGTTTAAATAAATAATAACATTATATACCCTGTATATTTGTTGTATCTAGCTTAATGGTTTTATGTTTATAAGAATTCTTAATAAAGTGTTCGTATTATAAACAATTAATATTTTTGCAAATAAATTTCACGCCATACTGTGTGACGAACGCATACCTACATCCGTCTGAGGATAAGTCGAAAAACTTGATAGGCGAAATATTATGACTAGGCGTATGGTTCGAAGTTTAAATAATTTCGACTGTTTGATGATATGTCTGACGTTTAATCATACGCCTAGATGTATGATAATATGACGGATTTTTAAATCTGCCTACGACATATCCATTATTTCTTAAGCTACTTTTAACCTTTCCAATGTTATTCATCAGTTCCAAATACCCTTAATATTGAACCACTCTCTTGAAATTAATGAAATCTAGTGGTGTGCACAAAACGATAAAAATCTCGATCTCGTCTCGGTATCGTCTCGAAATCGAGACGAGATCTGAGATCAAGATCTGCATAACAAGTCGAGATCAAGAGTCGATATCTGATCTTTGAGATCTCGGCTAGAACGAGATCTTAAAAAACTCTCGTCACATCAGTCCCTGTCGAGAATCTGTTCTCAAAAGCTGGCCTCATCATAAAAAATCATCGAAGCCAGTAACAGCTGATTCGGCCAGGTTTCTAATATGCCTCAATTCTTGGTTTACCTTAAAGTTATAATATTTGTAATTTAAATTATTTAAGAAAATTAATATTTTTTTTATGATTCGATAAAATTTATGAATATTTATTTTTATAATGTTAATGGATATTCTAAAGTATCTACTAGTATTTAAAAGGATAGTTTTTTTTTATTTTCTAAGAGTAATATATTTTAATGATCTCGGCAAGATTCGAGATCGAGATTGCCCAATCGAGATTGCCCAATCGAGATTGCCCAATCGAGATTGCCCAATCGAGATTGCCCAATCGAGATTTCCCAGTCGAGATTCTCTAAAAGTCGAGATCGAGATTTGGAGTTCGAGATTTTACGAGATCGAGTACGAGATTTGCAAAATCTCGTCTCTTCTCGTCTTGTGCGCACTACTAATGAAATATCTAATGTGGTTAATATGGAGGTTATTGCATGACATCCCAATCGTTCTTAGCCACACAAGTTTCAGGTATATTATTGTCGGTAGAATATCGCAACACCCTGTATACTTGCTTCCTAATTACACTGAGCATACATAATATCAATTACATCGAAGCAGAGGGACTATAATCGATGATATGCATTCCACCAAGTGCATCATCTTCGATGAATAAGCACTATTATCCCACAATAAATACAAAATCGCATCACAACACCACATGCGCCTCATTGAGTTTTCTGTAAACTTTGAAAAAATCTCATTGAACTCGTCGTCGCTACATATGGCCAGGTATCATAATTTACATCAAGAGATATATCCCGCAGATGTCGGTTGATGTTTTGATGAAATAGATTAACAATTATTTTATTTACCGTTTCCTCTTTTGTGTCTGGCTGTGTTCTTACTCAAAAATCTGGAAATTCTTTAATCGGAATTTAAATTTAAAACTGTACTTCTAGCAGGAAAAGGATTGAAATGAGTTGAATCAAAGGCTTTGTTCTTTTACTTCTGCTTCGCTATGCTACGGAGATTAGACAGGCGGTCACAATTCACTAAAACTATTTCGGTGACGATTTTTTTTAGAATTTATAGTATCAGTTTTTAAAAATTTAAATCTAGAGGCAATTAAGTTGCAATAATTTAAATAGAACTGCTAATTACTACTTAATTTTTGGCTTTTATCAAGTAACACATTTCGATGGCGTATTTTTACCTTATCTACTGATTTATAAACCTCATAAATTTCATAACTTTCTACCATAAACAAATCTCAATTTAAGGTGGGTCGAATGAAAATTTTTATATTAGGAAATAAACGAAACTAAATTTAAATATCTTTTTTGTCTTCCGTTTCTTCTTTTTCTGTTATTGGGTTTGCTGTGTTTCCGTGTGATCTGGCCCCTTCTTATACCTTGCTTATTATTCCTTCTACCTCTATTTGTTCCGATCCGGCTGCTCTTAATCTGTGACTGCTGTTTGTTTTGCTTATTGTGCTCACGCTCTAATGTATGTTCTGCTCCGCTCTGTCTCTGCGTCTCCATTTTTAATTTTTGTAATAAAACTACCGTTTACCTTTTTTCTGTATCTTATTTTTATTTTCCATTACAACATTTAGTATTCCATTTATGGTCGGTTTCTGAAGCAGTAGATAATTGTTCAATAGACTTATAACAAAGGGATAACTAGAGAAATGTGGTTTCTGAAACGTACAAAAAAAGTTATCCGTTCTATAAGTTATCGAATAGGTAACTTGCCATTTTGGTGGGATATATATTCCATAAGTCTGACACATGCCAGTTAGCAGATCATAATTTGACATTTTTTAGAAATAAAATATATTATTATTGTTTCTTAATTATCAGAAAAAGATTAAATAAGTTTAAGATGTATTACTTAAGCTCCTCAGATTCTTTTAAAGAGGTAATATTAGAAACTATAGACATTGTCCGCCATTTTTGCGTTAGAAATTACCCTTTAGAACAGCCATACTCAACCTTTTTTTTTTCCTTCGGGCCACGTATGTTTGCTATATTACACGGGCCGCAATATTTTTGGATGATTACCCTTTATTTAGGCCATCCAATTAAAATTAGTTGGAACCACTAAAAAAAATACAGAATGTAAATATATCCCGTCGGGTTACTGCAAAAACAAGATAACTCACAGTTTCGAGAAAACGCTGTTCAAAAGTTTAAGGTTGAATAAAAAATCATAGCTTCAATCTGTTTAATAAACAATAACTCCATAATTAATCTTTACAAAATAGAATCTAAGAATATACCGATTGGAAACACAAAAAGAGAAAAAAACGTCGCTTAGCTTATTTTAGCTATCTACATACAACAGTAAGTCATCTTTCGATTCGGCATGTATCGAGATGTCTATCTTCATTCGACAGACTGTAATTCTTATGTAATGTGTCTCTCTCTATTCGATACGTATCGTATCGTGTCGAGTTGGCACACAAGAATCCATGTGCACTGTGCAGGTCATAATATTCAATGTCTGTGATACTAGCTTTTGTGGAAGGTTCAGAAACTGTGTCTTTAACATTATTAGATAATAATGGTGAAATTCATCAGGTGTAGCAACTGATTTGCAAAGTTTTAGTAAATCTTTCTACTTTGTAATACGAATTGCACTTTTTTGTAAGTATTTTCAGAGTTTTTTACCCTTTCTCCCTCTGTCGGTAAGGCTTGGGTTTTTCAAGAAATGCGAAAAGCTAAAGTTTGAGTGTTGCTTCGGTGATTTAAGAAGTGCTTCTTGTCGTTTTAACGGGTGACGTAATGACCTTGTCAATTTCGGATCAATGGCTTGGGCAAAATGTTAAAGTATTTCAACAAATACTTCCAACAAAATAAGTGTTCTGGCCTTTATCTTGTTTTGGCAAAAACACTATTAGGAATAGGACTAAAAACATTTAGCAAAAATAAGCTTTGTTTCTTATATGGTTTTGGTAGACAAACTATTAGCAATTGAATATAATGTTATGATTATATTTCGGTGTAAATGCCACTCATCTTGTTTGTGCATATTGTGAATGTATTAATATGAAGTTTTTATTGCCCATCTGTTTATTATGAATATAGACTTCCTTCACACTTGTCTTGTTTATGCCGTATATTATCGGAACTATAGTGTACTTAAAGTCTAAAATGCCGAAAGTGGAGCTATCTTGTTTTTGTAGTAATACCATGATCCAAACTTTTATTTAAAAATTAGCGTGGTATTTAGCGCAGCGACTAATGAATGTTTTTTCGCGCGTTTCGCTTAAGATTTCAAAAACAGAAACCAATAGTTTTAAAAAGTACGTTCTTAACACCTTAACTGCGATACATATCTCCGGGGATATGTAACGTTTATTAACAACCAACGGCATAAAAAACATGAAACTTTCCCAAATTGCGGAGGCTGTAAAACTTACAATTTTCAAGATATTTAACGGTTTTTGTAGGATTCTTAATCTTTTTGATTGTCGAATATAATATGGGATCTTTTAACCTTGTGGATCCCATCTTATAAATAATATAGCGGTTTGTAAAAGGGTATATATTAATATAATGAAATAGACAATTCCGTCATGACAGAAAATTATATATATGACATTTTTCTTATTTAATAAATATTAATGCTTGGCAACCGAGGTCGTCAAGTAGATAGATAGGGTGCACTTAAATCCTGCCTCCCACTAAGCTGCCTTAAAAGGTAATATTGATATGTGTGGCATGTGTGTGACATGTATTAGTATATTATGAGTTGGAGTTAGTATGTAGTGCTTCCAAGGCGCTACATATAACATGATGCGTGTTGCAGTACATACCTCCGGGGATATGTATCGCACACAACTAATGCTATATTTCTTATGTGCGATACATATCCCCGGGGATATGTATAGTTTCTGACTATTTGGTGCAGTAGATACAAATGAATTTAGCGGCTGCCGACAAGTCGGGACAAGAAGGGGTAATATCGCTTCATTTAGTACTCCGCGTTGGGTTGTCTAGTAAGGTTGTGTTTTTACGGAGTTTATCAGATAAAATGTCGATGTCGAATCGTACAAACCGAATATTGGGATTAGTACAATCAAGAAATAATATTGAAAATAACACAGACGGCCTGGCAAATAAAGAAAACAATTGTACAAATTCGAAAAATTCGCAAACAAAGAGTAATATATCAGACGAGATTTCTGAACCATTTAGTGATGATTCTTTGCATGATAGAACATATGCACCATCTTCTACAGATTATGAATCTGAATCAGAGGCAGACAGTGAAGTAGAAAGTGCTGAAGATGTGGATAGTCAAGAAGAAATAGAAGGTACAGTGTTGGAAAATCAAGAGATATCTAATGTTGATCAAAATGAATGGGGACCAATCAAAGCAGGCGAATGTGAGTTTGATTTAATCCCCGAAGATTGTACCTTAGCACCGCACATATACGCAAAAGAGGTAAAACATCCAATAGATATTTTCCAGTTTTTCGTTACTAATGATTTACATTATTGTAACTGAAAAAAATATATATGCTCTGCAGCAAATAAATGTAGGTCATAAAAATAAATCGAGAATGAAATCATGGAATAATACAAATAGAGATGAAATACGTAAGTTTTTTGGAATTTTACTTGCCATGGGTCTAACATCAGTACCTGCTCTGAATTTATATTGGTCCAAAGATCCTATGTTTCATAACCAATTCATATCTTCACGTATGTCGCGTGATCGATTTATCCTATTATTAAAATTTATACATTTCTCTAATAATGAAACGGCTGATCCTGACAACAGACTTTCAAAAATAGAAAATATACTTTCTATTATAATAAACAATTTTCAATCCACTCTGCAACCTGGAAGAGTAGTTGTAATTGATGAAAGTATGGTTTCTTTCAGAGGAAGAGTTATATTTAGACAATATCTTCCTAAGAAACCCCACAAATATGGGATTAAATTGTACAAACTGCACACTCCAGGTGGATACACGTGTAATCTTAAAGTTTACACTGGAAAAGAAGCTCAGTCAGAAAGTTTAGGACATTCGCTCAAGATTGCTCATAAACTTTTGGAGATACTCGATCTGGAAGGAAGAATCTTATACGCAGACAATTTTTATTCCAGCATAGACTTGGTAAGACAACTGTATGAATTAAAGATGCTTTATTGTGGAACACTGAGGAGTAACCGAAAAGGAATACCACCAATTTTCAACAATAAGAAAGGAAAAAAAATGAAGAAAAATGAAATTATAGGAAAACAGAATGACATAGTTAAAATTATCAAATGGGTTGATAAACGCCCGGTTTTAATGATTTCCAGTGATCCATCACATGATGCATCTCTAATAAGTACAGGTAATACCAAAATATTTAATGTTGAACAGAATACATAAAATAATTATTTTTTTTAATTTAGGCAAAAAGAATCGACAAGGAGAGTATATTTTAAAACCAAAATCTGTCAATGATTACAACAAATCCAAAAAAGGAGTCGACTATAGCGACCAAATGTCATCTTACCATAGCAGCATTCGTAAGACCATCAAATGGTATCGGTAAGTTTTAGAGCTGCTGTGTGTGCAATGTCATGATATTGATAAAGTATTTTTTTAGTAAAGTAATATTCGAAGTAATACTTGGCACCAGTGTAGTAAATGCTTGGATTGTTTATAATATGCTGGCACCGACAAAATTAGGTATAGCAGAATTCAGGAAGCAGCTTGCTGAACTACTTATGAAACCTCAACGTGAAACACCAGAATTAATTGTCAGACCTGGTACACCAAAGAAACGTCCACATACCTTCACAAAGCCCGAAGGACCTGGTTGTAAAAAAATAAAGGTCTGTAGAGGTTGTTATAAACAATTGAGAGAGACTGGATCAACCAGCCGTGAAGCAGACAAAAAAGAGCGGCGTGTCATAAGCTTCTGCCATGATTGTCCAGGCCAGCCAGAATATTAACATGTTTCAATAATGATCACGACTAAAAATATCTATTTAAAATAAAATGTTTCTTGTTATTAAAAAATATAATTAAAATGTTTGTTCGTATACCAACTTTATTTATGAATTGTTCCTGCTCCTGTGACGATTTAAAAAAAAGTGATTCATGTAGGCCATAATTATATGGTTGAAAAGTCTAGTAATAAACCCCTGTATGTTTATGGAGGGTTTTAAAAAAATGGTTCCTTACATACCCCCGGGGATCTGTACCGCACAAAAATAATTCAGCTTACATATCACTGGAGATATGTAACGCAGTCAGCGTAAAAGCACTAATATATACGGCCGCATTTAAGGTGTTAATAATAGTGTTTCGGGCCACAAATAAAAGCTTGGAGGGCCGCATGCGGCCTGTGGGCCGCTGGTTGAGCGTAACTGCTCTAGAAGAATGTAGTAATAACGAATTTAGGGACCGTTTTAGATTTACTAAATATACATTGTTGAACTAATTTACATAAAATAAGAGGATTTTTGTGTTTCACACTTGTAATAATGGTATTTTTTATTTTCAAGGACATCTATGCTCAATTCCATCTCAAATAACAGAAATACTAGTTTACTTTGCTGATCTAAGCTGCGCACACATATCCATTAATCTCTTTTGGTTCCATTTAATATTCCTTTCCAATATACAGGATGGTACTATATTTAATCATCAACCCTATACCACAGATAATTCTCGTTAATTGAAGGATTTTTATGTAGGAACATGAACCCTTAAATGACTTAGTCACTGAGATATAGGGTGTTAAAAGTTTGAAATCAAGATTCAAAATTTGCCATACATAAAAACTTTAAATATGTTTTTTGTTTTAAATTTGATGACCAATATGCTTATTAAGAAAATAATGTTTTGACGTAAACTAACTTTTGAAAAATTTAACCAGTTGCGCACCAACATGATTAGTGACAACTTTTCCCCCCCCATTTTTTACGCAACTGGATCAAATATATATTTTTTTAAATTCGTTGTTTTTACGTCTTTTTTTAGGAACTTATCTAAGCGGTGTTGTAGAAATTTGCTTCTAAACAATAGTCTGCATGTTCTTAGATCATTTGTAATGATTCAATTTTATTAAATGGGGCATGTTCAATAATTTTGAATTTTTTTTTATGAATAATACAGTTCAAAATAAAGCTACATTTAAATTTTTTCTTATCTATTCATTTGCCTGAGTTATTAACTTTTTTAAATTTATGACGTAACCGGGAATAGACCAATAGGAACTAGCCAAACAACGTTGCCAGTTAGACGGTATACGAAAAGTAATATACGTTCGTTTGTGCGCACCGTCTTACTTATAGACTTCTAAAATATCGTTAAACAAATATCTTTTAAATATAAAATATCAAATGTTTTTAAAAGTATTATTTACGTTTAAACTTTCACCATATTTATAGTTTCATTGTTTTAAAAAACTAATAAACAAGAAAATGGCAATGCGACAGCACTGTCAAGAATTTGTGTGTTGTGTCAATCGATAATTATTTAATTTTGATGTATTTATAAATATTATGTTTCCTCTCAAGATGTGATAATGATTTACATTTTACATTCATTATTAAAAATATTTATTAGGGTTGCTAAAAATATGAAATGAAGAAAATTATTAATTTTATTATTACACAGAAACGCTTCAAGCAACAGCTAAATTATTTTGAGGTTTATATCTATACTCTTTAATAAAATGAAAATGTTTAATTGTAATTTATTAGATTTCAATTATCTACCATTGTAGTAACGATGTTTTTTTTTTTTTTTTAGATAGGTACCAGATGATTTTGAAAACTGTTCATTTTTTAAATGATAAACCTTTACATATAAGAAGTGGGTAGTACCTCTTGTTATTCACCACACAAGAGCCACAGATTCTACCAAAAAAGAAAAACAGAAAACATAAAAAAATGTCTTCTAAAAAGTTGACTGGCAAAAAAACCTTCTACTAGAGGCGTTTTTCATCTCTATTTAATAAAAATACACCGAATCTTTAAGATGTAGCAGCAATTTCTGACATTGCCCCCTTCCCCCTTCGGGAAATTTAAAATGAGCCTACTATAAGTTCGAAAGTGTATATGCTAAACCCCTTCTGCAAGCACCGCCCTCGGAACCTCCTGAAAGTTTTAAAGATAGTGATTTTTTTTCTGAATCAGTAGAAACATCTTTAATATCTGATTCAGAGGGACTTAATAATAATGAGCATGATCTTCAAAACCAAAGAACTCTTAGAATAATTAAAAATAAACCTAAGGTATATTTAGGATTGCCCAACAGTGTTTTTAAAATCCTCAATGATATTTATGAGAAGGAAAGTGTACCTTACATAAACCTTTTACATTTCTGTGTTAATTATTGGTATTATTAACGCAAAAGAACTCATTTTGTAAGACTAAATACCTAATAATTTAATAAAGTGTTTAATTGTTTTTCTTTTATTAATTTATTACATTTTAGGGATTATAATAATTGTATATAAACACAAATGTAATCAGTGAAAATTTTATTTATTAACCTATTAATAAAAAATAAAAGTACCTGAATAAGATAAAAGAAGTAAAAACATTTTATTTACAAATAAAAAAATATACACAAGCCCTAACAATAATGGAGATGCACAAATTAAAATTGCCTCTAAAGATTCATTATCAAATTCAACTTGTTATCGACCTCATTATTTACTTCAAATGTGGGAGAAAAAATGCAAAATACTTTATGTTCATGTGTAATTATCCCGTTTATTGCGCAAATATCTCCTTTTCTCAAGTTATTCATGAAAAATCGTATTATCTCCATATACTTACTTCAGATCCAAAAATAATAAAATATTTAACAAAGTGATGATTTTTTTAGTATTTTCAAGAGTACATTTTTATGGATTTCTATTTTTTCAATTTTTATTAGTTTTCTATGTTCCAAATTATTTAATAAAATATAAACATATTTGTGTTTTTATTATTTCAATTTAGCAATATTATCGTAGATTTATTTATGTTAATACTAGACATGTGTATAATAGTTGTAACAGAAAGATTTTGTATATTTACAAAAAGTAGTCATTCATACACAGAAATGTACTTAAATTACAATTATTTACAATAATATGTACCTAAGTAATTCTCGACCAAATAAAGTAGGCAAATTGTATAAACTCGTTTTATACAATAACAAATTTGCTATTCCTCAGGTAAAATATATAATTATACTTTTATTTCTAATTATAGAAATAATACCAACAGCACAGCTTTAAACGTCACTCTCATTCAAATTAGAGATTGGCCCTTGTTGCTTCAAGGTACAGATATATCGTCCCAATTTCTAGTGTTATATTTGTGGATATCAGTTTACGCTAATATATTATAAGAAAAATATATTTTTCTTATACATATAAATAGGGTAAAGGGTGAAAAGTTTATTTTTAAAAAACTGTTACTGTTTTTACTATAAAGTGTATTGCTCCATATAAACTGTAACTCCTATTAAAACAAATTATAAATAAGTGTAACATACCTTTCTGTCTTAATATGCACTTATAAATTTCTCAATTGATGCAGAATAGTAAAAACAGAAGTAGAAAAACATTCACCTAAGGAGAAATTATTATTTATTTTCTTATTTTTTTCGATTTCTGTATAATCATGTTCTAAGTCAATCATAAATTAATACGATTTATAAACCAATCAATCTTGTATTATTCAGAAGCAAAAAGCAATTTCCAACACCTCGCCTGGTCAAAGTGCAAATTATTATAATGCACCTGCATTATGGTTTTGCATTTGTGGAAAATGAAGAAACATCTCAAACAATAACTAGTTCCGATGACCTTTATCGTATGGTATTGGTTTGGTACAGTAGTGAAAGGAATGATACTCACAAATAATATAATAATGGCTCCCGGAATAAGATTTATTATAATTAGATTTATAATTTCTTTTCATGTGTTTGTGGTCGACATTCAAGATGTTTATATTTATTAATATTTTGCGTTTTGCTATCGAACCGCTTTAAATTGTGTGTGTGTGTTTTTTTTTTTATTTCAATGGATGTATATCCTTGAGGGCTTTATAAATCGATGTGTCGATAGAGACATAAAGGGCAAAATAGTGTTAATTATGTTGACCTCTACCTACTACTATTAAATAGTTTAAACATATAAATTTGTTATTCATGACAGCACTACCGATTTACTTTTGGAAAAAGTAATTATTATAAACTTTCATTTGTTCTAATTCATATTTAGCTACCAGTATAATTGCAGAATGCAAATAATGTATATTTTGGGTTAATTGAATCTAATATAAGGTATGCAGTACAGTTTTGGGTAGTATGCAGAAAATAACTGTTTCAGAGTACTTGTTCTTCAAAACGGGCTGTTTGTTCGTCGACTATGTCAAGCAAAATAATTACTCTGGTAGGCTACTCTTTAAAACCCATACAGTATTAAGGCTGTTTTCGCGGTTTACTATTTTAGCATTATCCATGTATCTTAGTTATTTATCATCAGTATAATTTAATTTTTTGCTGAAGTATTAAAAAAAAACACCCTAATAATCTGTAGTCTTTTAATTTTTTTGTTACACCCTAGTTTTTTAAATAAAAATTAAAAATGAATATTAAATTTTATCAATTTGCAGATATCAATTTTTGGAAAACTGGAGTTTGAAGCTGATTTTTTTTAATTTTTTTTCTATTTACAAGTTTTTGCTAAAATCAAAAACGAATTGAGTTTTGTATTAAACCGTTTTCCAATAATATTTTTATTTCGAACTTGTGAAAATATGTTCCTCTTTATCATATACCTGTAACCAACGGTAGCCTGGATTAGCAAATATAAAGTGATTAGGCTAGGGTCCAACTCGCTCTTTTGATCGTAAAAATTTAGTATAATATATTTAATATTTTTTGTGTTGTGTATCTAAGTATGAAAGAAAAGTCGTGCAGTTAATAAAAAAGATTAGACTATTTTTATTATATATTTTACTAAACAAAAAAAAAATAATTTGATTAATATGCGAATATGATTTTTGATTAATTTCAAAATTATATCGAAATTCATGAATATTTTGACAAATATCTCGAGTCGAAAACAATGGAAAATTTTCAAAATATTCCTAAGAGCAGATTATATTAATTTTTAATTGTTAAATGTTATAAAAGTAACCTATATTATTTTGCTAATTTCAAATCCTAATGTACTAACACCCCACAATGTCTTTTCAATAATACTCAGCTCCTAATGAATTGGTAAGTAAAAGTATTTTTAAAGCAGCTAGGGAGGCCATGAAACAAGCAGGACTGGAAGAATTGCAATTATCAAAAGATATTAGAGAAGTAGATGAACAAGGAAATGGTCTAATTGCAGTGATTGTTGACTGCGCATGGTCTAAGCGGTCATATAAAGTTAATTATAACGCTTTATC
Organism: Psylliodes chrysocephalus; assembly: GCA_927349885.1. NCBI lineage: Eukaryota > Metazoa > Arthropoda > Insecta > Coleoptera > Chrysomelidae > Psylliodes > Psylliodes chrysocephalus. Next base: position 9,888,516 of record OV651816.1, read on the forward strand.
TGGAGTTGTAAGTTTATATTTTAGTATTATAACGTGCGATACAGAAACAATGTTTCTAAAGTAACCCATGACCGACAGAATTGTGAAGAATCCGTCATGCGTGTTTTTTCCATGGTCTACTTTAGAAACATTTGTATATTTGACTATAAAAACTTGACTTGAGAGAAGAAGACGAATCGGCAATGGTCAAACTTCAAATTTCCGTCCTTCTTTTTATAAAGTTCGCGAAATTGACTTTAGTTGGCATATCTAATGACAGCGGAGTCAATTTTCTATGTAATTCAATGTAAAATGATGTGATTTTTTAACAAATTGGTGAAAAGAATCAAAATAATGTGAAAAAAGTACCTAAGTACAAGTAACATGCAAAAATCAAATGTAAAAGTAAAGAAAACACAAGAAGAAATTAATTCAATGTCTTTTAAAGTTCCAATGTAAGTAAAATAATGTATTCATGTCTAAATATAATATTTATTGTAAAATAGTCACAATATGTATCTTACGAAGTGTAGTTTATTTTATTACAAGTTTCTATAATATAAAATTTTACAGTTATAGATGCTGACTTACAAATAACAATAATTATGCATTAAATTTAAAAGAAAATTTATTTTTTATACAGTTTTAGTGTTAGATAAAGAGTTGCTACTGTTATTTTTTTTTACCCCAATTTTGTCATTGTAAATGTTTTTAATTGGATACTAAACGCTTAGAACAGTGGCAGCATATATATCGTTCCTAGTGCCGATAAAGCACTTTCTAGAGTTGATGCTGTTCTATACTTTTTAGAAGATATTATCAAATATTATAAATTTTTACTAATGTTACTGTTAGCAAAATAAAAAAGGGAAAGCTGAAATTAAAGGATGAGGTAATACAATGTACATTCCCAAATCTCCCTCTATACTTGTATTACAACAATAAAAAAATCTGTTAACTGTGTTCTATTTTACTCTTAAAACTACATATTGGTTCAATTAAAAAAAAAAAATTGCCACAAAATTGTACTTCAAATTTCAGTATTTAAGAAACCTTTTCGAATTTGGTCATACATACCTAATTTGTATTTTATATAGATAAAATTATATAATTTATCTATTAAAACATTCAAGACTTATTTATAAATAAATACAACAGTATGTTCTGTGCTTTATTTAGCTATAAACAAGTTTATTTTTATTATTTTGACATAATTATGTATAATTCTCATAAGAAGTCATGTATTTTGAACACCGTATGCAGTACCAGCGCCCATGCGGTTAATTATAGAAGCTCAATTAGCATGCGTTTTTGGGACCGTATTTTGAGTATGCCGATTCGTCTCCTTATCTGTAGTCGTCATATATTTGACATGACATAAAGGGTTTATTTTTAAATGCACTTATTTTTTACAGGCTTGCATTATTGGGGCGAAAACTGAAAAAGTTTTGTATGTTTCTTTTAAAAGTAAGTATTGTCCTACATGTTCTCGAGCTTTAACTAAAAACATAAAAGCTGCAACTCATAAATGTTCAAAAAATTGGGATGGTTCATCGACTTTTATGGAATCTGAACTAATTTTAGAAGGATTCCGTAATAGTATAAAAATGGTCAAATTAAAATATGTAAAAATTATTGGCGATGGAGGACGCAGTGTCTACCAAAAAATTTGCTTACCATCTTATCAGGAATTACTAAACAAATTTGCGTGATCTTGCGAAAAAACAAAATAGTAAGTCTAGGAATAAAAAATTTTTGAGTGATAGGACATTGAAGTTACGAGTGGGAATTAAATCGGCTCTAAATTACCACAGAAAAAATACCAGTGATATTGTTGACAACGTGAAGCAATTAACTGCAGACATTAAAACCTCTTCTTACCACACATTTAGAAATCATTCAAACTGTGTACAATATTTTTGTAAAAGAGAACAAAACGACAGAGATTATGTGACAGAAACGGAAGAATGCGGACTAATGGGTGACATTGTATCTGCTGGTAATAGGCTGGTTCAAAACAGCCACAGTTAATTATTAAACATGACTAATAATGCTGCAGAGACATATAATTCAATCGTAGCCAAATTTGTTGGAGTAAAGAGAATTAATTTTGCAGTAAAAGGAGGATATAATATTCTTTTAATAAAAAAGATAACTATATTCCACTCTTTATAAAACGCTGTCAAAAAGTGTTCCTGGGATTCACACACAAATATTGATTACTCAAATGAGCAAACGTAGATGTAGTAGAAAAGCCAGGGACCCTCAATTAAAAAAACGCAAAAGTGGTGCACCTAAAGATAGGGACTACGGACTTCAATGCGATGATGATGACGACGATGTTTTGGAACAAAAAAAAACTGCAATTTTTAGACAGTTTACCAAAATCAATAGATGATAATAGTAAAATTGAAGTATCTACTAGAGGTCAGGCCAGTAATGATCTGTGGAAAGAACATCGTAGTAATATGCTCATGGCTTCAAATTTTGGAACCGTTTACAAATGACGAAAAAAAGACTGTTATTAACATTATTTTCATCTTTTTACGGATCAGTCGCTACAAAATGGGGACAAGATCATAAATCTATTTCGATATAAGGATTTAAAAATAAATATGGAAAAACGGTACAAGAATGTGAATGATTTATTTATGAAAAACATCCATACTTGGGAGCAAGACCAGACGGCATTATGATAATGAAATAATTGTAATTAAATGTCCATATTTTTGTTCCAAATTGACAGCAGAAATGGGAATTAATGAAAAAAAAATTAAATATCTAGCCAATACAGATGACCAAATTAAATTAAAATTATTATTATTATCAGGTACAAGGAAAATTGGCTATATAGAAAGCCAAATATTGTTATTTTATAGTTTGGACCACATTAGGAATGTTCGTTGAGAAAATTGAGAGAGATGACAATTTTTGGTTATGTACTGAACCAAAATTGACTTTTATTTAAAATATTTAATAAATGAAATTGTAAGAAGAAATTGATGTAATTTATTTTTTTTGTGATTGCATTTTGTTGTGTGAAATAAAATGTTTCATTAAAAATAGTAGGTAATTAATTCTTTTTTTATTTAAGTATTTAATTTCTTTCAGTGAACGAAGAAAAGATAAAACCAATACATTATATTTTTTTATGAAATTAAAACAAAGCATGTATATAAAATAAAATATACATGCGTACGAAAAAATGGTTACAAAAAATTTTTCGACTACACTACAAACTACAAAAAAAAACAATTATTTTATATTATGTACCACTGTTTATTAAAGCACATTCCAAAAATCAGTTTCTTACTTTAAATATACCATAAATAAAGCCATCCAAACGTTTCGCGCGGATACCAAGTGTATATTATGGAATATTAGTAATAATAACAACAATAATATTACAAAAAAATACGATCATTAATTATAGGTATAAAAATCCTTTACTATTTCATCTTAGAATATAAATAAAATCAATTTAAATGTAGTTAATCATTAATTTAAAAAATAATTCCACTAGATGAAGAAAGAAAACTTTCGAATCCGTCGTCGAAGTAATAAATAAAAGTATTCTCTGCAAAGAAATTACTATCAACACAATATTTACAATATACTGACAAATTTGGCAAGCCCGCGTTTCAAGTGGAGATGAATACCGAGAAAGATAGGCGTTCCATTAGATTGAACGAAGAAAGATAGAATTATTACACGTACACTTTTCATCTTAGATTATATGAACCGCAGATACAGCTCTCGCTTCAAGAGATTGTAACTGTAACATTGTAACTGGTTACCAGTTACAATTGTACGTCACGTCTTAAGAAGCGCGATAGTTAGTTTTCTATGGCGTCACTACAAATTTTGGAAATTAACGTTCTAAATGCCAAGATGTGTTGTAAAAAATTGTAATAAAATTGCGATGTGTGAATCTGATAAAGGAAGCCTACATTTATTTCGGTAGGGTATTTAATTTGTAGCGATAAAACAGAACTTAACTGGTACACGTTACAAGTTGTAAATAAGAAAACTTAATTTTTTTTTTATTGTAAACTGTTTCCTGTTTTTTCTTTCATTGGGAATATTTTTTTATGAAATGGAAAGAGTAATATAAAATTAATACAAAACTGTCAGTATAATTATCAATTTTTCTTTTCAACATTACTTCACTGCTGGTGTTAATCGTTGTAAAAATTATTTACTCGGTATTTCTATATAAGAAAATGAGATCTATTTAATGCATATTTGTTTAGACTTCATTATTATACTCTTCACACAGTAGTTTGTGAAGATTATTTATTATAGGTTAACTTTCAAGACAGCAAAATAGCAACATTTTTAATATTGATACAAATTTAAAAATGTTTGTATCAAAATTCTACTCATCAATAGGGTCTCCGAGAGCCAGGTCGGGCCCCGGGATAATTTTCCAGTTTTCCAGGTCGGACAATTTTATAAAAAATTAGGCCCTTTCAATATCACATTTCTAAAAAAAAAGTCTTCAAGCTAAAACTATTTTTCTTTAGCGAAATCTTAAAAAAAAAGTCTTCCCTCTTGAGCCGAACTTCTAAGAACACTAAAAAACGTCCTCAACAAAGCTGCCGTGCCCCCACTTGAGCCCGGGCCCCGGCAATTAGTCCCGGCTACCCCCGTCTTGTCGGCCCTGCTCATCAAATTTAAAGCAACTTTTAAAAATGTTTGTCAGTCCGATGCCACGTTTTTTGTCTGCACGATAAATCAAAAACGAAAACTGGCATCAATTTGAAATTTTCAAGAAAAATAAGCTTTATAAGGAGACGAAGTCTGTCGATTTTTAAAACAATCTAAATAAAAATGGGGATTAAGGGGGTTGATTTTAAAGATAAAATAAATCAAAAACGAAAAGCGATATCAATAATTTTTTTTTAATAAAAATCAGGCTCTATAAGAGGATGAAGCCTATTTATTTTGAAAAAATCTGATTAAGAATGGGGGTAATGGGGGTCTGTTAAACTGTGAAGAGTATAATATAGCATATATCTTCATTCTAGTTTATAATAATTACATTTTTTTTAATTAATATTAATAAACGGATTTATTGACTTAATTAATTTAATTAATACTCAGTTAAATTATCTTTATATTTTCAAAAATTACATTAGCTTATCTAGTTGTTTAATAAAAAAAGTTGTAACCAACTATGTGTCTTCTACAGGGTGTCCCATTAAGAATGGGACTCGGAACAACTAATGATTCTCTGATTATAAATAAGAGGATTAAACGAAACAAGCTTAGATAACATATTACTCGTTCCTGAAATACAAGTAGAAAATTCAATAATTATTAATGGAAATATTTTTTTTTATTTTTCAGAATAATTTTATTAAATTCTTCAAAAATTTTTGGTGTATTAAGATAGTTATACCTCTATCAGCAACAAAAAAAACTGTTAAACAAATTTTGCCAGTAGCGTACGGTATGGGTAACTAAAACCTTCATCAAGTTTTACGCCACTGTCTAAAAAACTTATTCGTCCTTTAATTTTTTTTTTTAAATAATATTTTTTAAATAAATCATGTACTTTAGTTGGGAACTTATAAAGGGATTGGTTTTTGGGTTATTTGGTTCAAAGGTGGACACTCTTGATTTTAATTTATTTTTAAATTTTGTAATTTTGATTTTTTTTTTGACTACGTGATTTGTTTAAAACACATCAAAACATTTAAAATTATAGTCCACTGAAAAAGTTGATTTTTTTTGCTGACATGGGTATCTTATAATACCAAAGACGTCTGTCGAATTTAGTAATTATACTGGGTAATTCAAAATTTATAGCCAATAATAATTTTTGAATTTTCACATCCTGTATTGGAAAACGATTAACATTTTATCCAAGCATCTTTCATTAAATCGACCTATTTTTAATCTAATAATATTCAGTTGTTCAATGTCCCATTCTTAAGGCGATTACAGCACCCTATACAATTTTCGGACAAGGATATCTCAAAAAGTAAATTTATTAAAAAATTAAAATTTTGCCAAAATTTCATCCCTCCAAGAAGCTGTTGAAGCCTTTAAAACATGTTTAAGAAATATTTTCAGAATAAAAAAAAAGTTTCTAGAATTGGTTTGAATGTATGCAAAAATGTAAAAAAAATTTAAAGGCGACTATTTTTAAAAGCAATTTGTATTTTTTTCTTTTAATGTTTTTGTAAAACCAAAAAGTTAACACCTGTACATAAAAAAATTGATTTTTGTCGGTTTGTCTTAACTATTTATTTCTTTCCAAAATAATTTTAAAAATATTAGACCTCTTTTTTAAATAGTTTTAGAAACCATATTTGCGCTTAGCCTGTAAGTTTCACCTTATTCATTTTACCTGTATTCCAAGGTGTTATTTCACATTTTCAATTTACTTGAGGTTATAATTTCCTCGAAATATGCATTACCATCAGTAAATTACTTTATGGTATGTATGTTACTCTCACAGTACGTGGCCATATAATAACTTTCTCGTAGTTCAGGTAGACGTGTACAAGGAATATTTCAGGTTTATATGTACCCTTATCGGTTTAAGATTTTCTTGGGAAGATATCGACCTTACAAAACAATATAATGCATAGCAGATTTTTGGATTGCTTTAAAGGCGGATTAGGAAAACCCATATTTCGTATTTTACCCACATATTTATAAATAGTATTTGAAATTCGTCATCTTAGACTTAGATAGTGTCAATGCTTTGAAAATTTCCCTTTTTCGCAAAAGAAGGTTTGTTATAATGAACAGATACACTTATTATATAGTTTGTAGTCCAATTAAAGTTGAAGAAGTCTATGATATTTACCCGAAGATTAATTTACCTACTTATGTTATACCAGATTTACATCAACGTTAACAGGTATTTACGTATACTTTAACATATTATTGGTATGCCATTTTTATTAAATACGTATTATACAGGGTGGTCCAGAGTTAATTTTTTTAAATACAAATTTCGTAAATCATGGTAGAGAAACAACTACATAAGAAAAAAATTGGTAGTAAAATTTTTATTAGTGGAAAAGGTACAAATGATTTTTAAATATTATTTAGCTCTAAGAATTCTAAATTTTCGAATTCGGGAGGAGGAATGTGTTACGAGTTGGTGAACCCATATCCGCCGACAAGAAATTTGATTGAATTCAATGTTCTGTAAAATTGCAATTCTGCAATGTTTCTACCACCTCCTACTTTTATTACACAATTGTATTTTCCAGGGTAATGTTCGTCAGTTTCACAAGTCTAAGAGGTATTTTTAGTTCTTCTAAAGCATTTACCAATTTTTGTCGATTTACTGTATCATATGCGCTTTTAAAATCAATGAACGTAATATGTCTCGGTATTTCGTATTCGTAGCAACATGTAAGTACCTGTTTTAAAATAAAGATTTGATCAGTCGTTGAGCTGCCTTTTCTAAAGCCACATTGGTATTCTCCGATAATTTTTTCTGCTTTTACTTTTATTCTTCTTTTTATTAACGTGGCTAGTACCTTATATGTAACGTCCAACAAAGCTATACCTCGATAGTTTCCACAGTCTGCTGGGACACCTTTCTTATATATTGGCAGTGTTACTGCTTTTCTCCAATTTAGTGGCATTTCTTCCGCTTTCCATATTTCTTTGAATAGTTGTATTATTTGTGTTATTAGTTGTTTGTTATCCTCCATATTTTAGGTTGTCTGCGGTAATTTTGTTTGATCCGGGGCTTTTATTATTCTTCATATTTGAAATAATTTCTATTACTTATCTCTTTTTCTGTGGGTTCCTCAGCGGTGTACATCGGGTTTTCATTTGCTTCTTTTTCCTCTTCTGCTGCTTCTTCTTCTTCTACTTTCTGCCTTTCAGGTTCATCGTTCAGTAGTTTTTGGAAGTATTGTTTCCATCTTTGCATTTGCTCTCTTTTTCCTCCTGTTAAATTTCCCTCCTTGTCTAAATATTTTTTGTATACCTTTTACATCTTTATAGAAGTGTTTAATTTACTTTTTTTTTGTATTTCTGCAACTTTTTTTTCTTGGTGACACCTTTTCTTATTTCTGCGCATTTTTTTAACAGCCTGTTTGTTCTACATATTTTTTCCGTCTGTATCGTTCCCTGTTTGTAGGTATTTTTCTCTCAGTTTGTGTGTTTACTTGTAATTCTTGCATGTTATATTTTGTGTTTATATTTCTATAGATGTTTTGTTTTACTTTTTTTCGTTCTGTTAGAATTATGTTAGCAATAACTAGAAAGTGATCAGAGTTTGCATCTACCCCTCTGTATGATTTAACATTTTTTACTAAGTTTGCGTTCCGTTCCTCAATGAGAAAGTGGTCTATTTGATTTGTCTTTGTGGTATCTGGTATGATCCATGTTCCTTTGTGAATATCTTTCATTTTGAAATGTGTGCTCATGATCTTACTATGGCTAAATGTATTAATCTTAGACCGTTAATATTGTTTATATCGTGTTTGATTTCACCTCCCGTTATATTTTTGTAAATTTCTTCTTTGCCTACTTTTGCGTTTGTATCTCCTAGACTTATTTTCAGATGACTTTTGGTAATTTCATCATATACCCTTTCTAGTTCTTCGTAGAAGGAACGAAGTTAACTATTGTTATATTTTGTATTTCGCTTTTTATTTGTATTTTACATAATTTTTCTGTTGCGGGTTTAAAATTTACTACTGGTGCCTTTATATTTCTGTGTACTAAGAAACCCATTTCAAATCTACGACTTTGATTTCAACTTGTGAACATTATATAATCTTGTATCTTCGATGTATTGTTCCCGGTTAAATGGGTTTCTAGCATTGCTAGGATATCTATCTGATATTTCTTTGTTTCTCTTGCTTAATTTTTTATTGCTCCTTCCTCGTAAATACCCTGCAAGTTCCATATTCATATTTTCATAATCAGCATATTTCTTGATATAAATTCAGGTACAATTTATTGTAAGAATTAGTTCTAATTATTTAATAATTGTAATTGTATATTTTCATTTTAATAAAAGTGCTTTTTAAGAAGATAATTTTGTTCACCCAAAATATTTCTGGCGCAGTTGTTGGGATAGTTGGGATAGTCTTTAAAGATTTTCACGGTTTCTTAACATTTCCCAAAAGACATCAAGAAACAACACTTTTTACGTCACCCATGTTAAATTCACCCTGTCAACAAAGACCCATCTAAACCTCCAACTCTCGTATTGACTCCTTCAACACCTTTCACCTACACAAATCTCACAAGACCTACAATGAACTTCCAACATCATCAACATGCCAATTTTTTACCTAAAGGATTGATGCGTCCTAGCAGAATTCAACGGCAACCCGAACTACAGAATTTTATCAATGTTGCCAAGATGATTTTAAACCATAAACTGTTAAAAGGAATCATCAACAAACTTCATAGAAAGGCCAGATAAGTAATATCAGTCTTCAAATGCAGACAATGGATAGAAATAAGAGACCATAATTCGACCAAAGGAATGGTAATTTATTAACAAGGGATCTGTTAATCTACGACAAAGCCCCAACGAGAACCAGCAGCAATTCTATAAGAAAGTAATGAGATTTCTAAGTACCATAACAAACTTAATAGAAGTGCATGGATCAAATGAAGCCACCAAGCACAGTAAGAAAAATGTCTTCCAACAACAAGCCCTTACAACGTTCCTAGCGGGACTCCGAAAACCATTCGGATTCAAAATAAGAGCCATGTGACCAATATCTCTTGCCCTACCCATACTGTACATACAAGAAGAAAGCATTTTTCTAGGGAAACCACACAACTTACCGGTGACTAGTTTTATGCCTTCATAATAGCAACAACCCATCCCAAGACTACAGCGATTATCATAATTCAGATCTCTGCAGTTCCAGCAACAACCGAGACCATTTTTCCAATGACCAAGATTTCAAGAAAACCATCTATACACGAGTACATTTTAACAAATCTCAATAAACAAACCGACTCTTATGAATATAAGTACCAGAGCTACCAGCTTAAATAAAGTTCTAAATCAAGGCAACTACTTTAGGTCCCTAGATCCGCATAGATTTACGTCTGAAGAACATCGAACAACATCGCCAATCGCCAATCTGGCTTGTTCCCAAAAACCCCGACGCCTTAGGAAAGATCAAGTGGCGTATCGTGGTCAATTATGAAAAGATTAATAAAAAATAATTGTCGATAAATATCCGATCCAGATTATAACATACAGGGTATCCCAATAGTGTGTGGAAGTTCGATATATCCTATATTATAGAAAATATCAAATAATGTTATTTATAAAAATTGTAAATAATATTAATCTGCACATTTCAAAATTATTTTCGATTATACAGAGTGATCCATAACTTCAGAATTGATCAAACCTATGTTTTTTTAAATGGACCACCCTGTATTTAATTGTAAATTTAAATTCCCCTGACTTTGCCCTTTAAGAAAATACCAACATGTCTGAGGTTATACTGGGTATTTTGGAAGTTTAAAACAATTTTATATGAAAATCGTACTAGGTTCAACCCTCTGTATATTTCAAAAGAAACAATCGGACATCAAAATTTTTTGATGAATCATTTTAAATGATAGTCTACTTTTATAAGAATATACTAATTTTTTCCTAGCGCAACAGACGTGTACAGGGTGAGTCAAAACTCAAATACATGATTTTCTCAATTTTAAATGTAACACCCTGTATTTCATATCACTACTTAAAAGTACTCTAATTATACATTCGTTTGAGTTTAATATTGCCTATCCCTAAACACAACGGTTTAGCGAGATTCTTAGATGAAATGTTAAAAAGGGTTAATTATAACTAAATTCACTAAAAATGATTCATCAAAAAATTTTGATGTTCGATTGTTTCTTTTGAAATATACAGAGGGTTGAACCTAGTACGATTTTCATATAAAATTGGTTTAAACTTCCAAAATATCCAGTATAACCTCATACATGTTGGTATTTTCTTGAAGGGTAAAGTCAGCAGAATTTAAATTTACAATTAAATACAGGGTGGTCCATTTAAAAAAACATAGGTTTTATCAATTCTGAAGTTATGGATCACTCTGTATAATCGAAAATATTTTTAAAATGTGCAGATTATTATTATCTACAACTTTTGTAAACAACATTGATATTTTCTATAATATAGGATATATCGAATTTCCACACACTATTGACACACCCTATATATCCTAGACAAGCTTTTTTACGATGTCAGTATTTGTTGACTCTTGATGTAGCAAGCTGATTTTACCAAATTGACTTAGCGAATGAAGATGTGCAGAAAACAGCCTTCAACGGCCATTTCCAATACGTCAGAATGCCATTCCAACTCCAGAATACTCCTGCAACCTTCCAGCAAATTATGGAAAATATTCTTGATGGCCATCAAGGAGAAATATACTGGGTGTACCTTGACCGTATAATAGTCTTCACCACCTCACTGCATAAACATCTGGTAAACCTTTCGAGAATATTCCAACGACTACGATAAACTGGGTTCAAAGTCCAAGTACACACATGCGAGTTTCTTTAGAAAGAAGTTGGCTTCATAAGATATATCATTACTCCAGAAGGGATAAAACTTAATACAAACAAAATCAAAGGCTTCCTAGGATTATTGAGATACTACAGAAAGTATACACCAGAGTTTTTGGAACATAAACACCTGCAAGAATCTTCTTATAAATTAACTTTTACTACAATATCAAGATTTTCCCATACCATGACAATGGATGCAAGCAATCTTTCAATTGATGCTGTACTATCACAAAGTCCCGTGGGTAAGGAAACCGCCTTCTCAAATAGATCTTCTCCTTAAAAGATCCAAACCCTAAACTCGTAAAATCGTAAAACAACAACAACAACAACAACAACAACAACAACAACAACAACAACAACAACAACAACAACAACAACAACAACAACAACAACAACAACAACAAAAACAATAACAACAGCAACAACAACTTAAACAAATTTAATTTAATTTTTTTAGAAATAAGACTATGCTAATATTGAATTACTATTGGTTTTGTTTCATAAACTAGTAAAATTCTCATTTCTTTAAATTTTAGAAATATCTTGCATTTTTTTGAAATATTACGGCTATTCAGACGTGCTGGGAAGTTCTGTCAAGGTAGCACTTGTTGATAAAATATTGCAATAAAATCATAATGTAATATAACAATTATTAAACTGTATCAGTTATTCGGAAAAAACAAGCTTAGAGTCAATGGCGGTTTGTTTCAAATTGTTGTTCTATGTGACTTTTAGAATACAGATCTGTAACATAATCATAATAAATTATTCTTCGCAATTTAAATGGTTGTATATTGATATAATTATAACTGTTTCTAGAACTTTATAGAGGAAGCATACTTATTTTATAATATTATCAGTGCAAGAGCGATTTGAACACTGACCGGGGCAACATGATTTAAAGCTAATTAAATAGCAGAATGATACAGGTTTTTAATTAGTACTTAGTCAAAATGGCAAAGTATATTGGTAATATTTTTGTTTGTTTTTCTATGAAAAGTAGCTACAACTTTTTTATATTTCTTTACTTCATTTCACTTCAAATCTGACTTTTCATACTCAGATACAAACATTTTGGGAAGTAGTTAAAACATAAAACACAAAACAATATGGTGTGCTACGGGCTATTAAAAGCAACAAAACTAAACGCTATAAAACAATTTAATTTGATAAGCTGAAATGTTTAAAATAGTCGCATAAATGTTTATGTAACAATTTAACTTACATTTCCAAATGAAAATGTGCTATTGCATTTCCAATAGTCCGGTTCTGGTGGTTCGGCCATATTGAGTCTATATAAGCCACGCCCAGTAATACAATTTTAATGTTTAAAAACGAAACTTATAGTGTCTACCTTCTAACTCAATGACTCTTACCTAGCGCCATCTTTTGTTTCATTATAGAAACATTTCGATCTTTTAAGTCGCCTTCTTAAAAAACGTGTATTAAAAATAAACTCTAAAAAATACTTACTATCGAATAAAAATGGATCTCTCCGTAATTTTAACATTCAATAAGTAGTGCTCATGTTCCAATTATTTTTCTTTACATAAATCATAAATTGATACGTGCTAAAAATATTCTATATTAAACTATTTTCAAGAAATATGAAACCTGCAATCGACCTTAAAGATACTAATACTCAAATTAAATAATTGATGAATCATAAGGCAAAACAACTTAGAGTCATTAGACACATAATGGTAAGAAATAATAAAATGCCTTATGAATAATGAATACTTGAGGTACATGTCGTTCTTAAGTACAAACTAGTATTTATCTTAATGATATGATGTATTTGTTTGCGATATTAGAGTTGTATTAATTAATAATTCATAATACGAATTGATTGCTACGAAAACGACATGATATAATGAGATATCTAGTTGACTTTAAGAAATTGTTTCAAGAATATTTCCTTTAAATGCTGAATCATTAGGGGTAGTATTCAAAACAATAATAACTTGTTATATTTATTTGACTCTTGTGGTGGGTATCTATTAATAATTAATAAATATTAAAAACAATTATTTAGTATAAATGAGTAAACTATCTCAAAGGGCTTTAAATTTTGAAATACTATAATGAAAATAAATGCATTCCTCAACAGCACTACTCCTAATGTAATCCTCAAATTTAAGCTCTTAATCTCTTGTTAATGATTTTTTAAAATTCGCTGACATTAGTGGCTAAAACGCCTCGTTAAGTGCTGCTATCTGGTGTAACGCGACTGTAACTATCGTATCGTAGATTCTCAGTCATCATTTCGAGGCATTTTAGCCACTAATTTTGGCGAATTTTAAATAATCATTAATAAGACATTAAGAGCTTAAATTTGGGGATTATATTAAAAATAGTGCGGTTGAGGAATGCATTTATTTTCATTATATTTCTAAATTTAAAGTCCTTTGATTCTTTTTTCTTTGAAACTCTAAAATATAGGCATATTCTAGATGTTATTGCCTTATTTATTTTTCCAATATTTTAATTTAAAAAAAATACTTTTTGAGATGTGCTTGTCCGAAAATTATAAGGAGTACTGTAATCACCTTCTTGGTTAAACATTACAGTAGAGCATCGATCATCCGGATTAATTGTGACCGGATCTTGACCGGATTATCAGAATGTCCGAATTTTCGAAAAGAGTTCATAACAAAAAGAAAACTAAAACTGTTAATAATTCACTATTGTGGTTAAATAATTGAGCAGATAAATAATACCATTACATAATTATTAGGAATTTATAATCTATTTTAAAACATACGTAATGTACAATACAATATGTATTTACAGAATACTGTACAGTTTATACATTATGCAACTGTTAAGGCGACTCCGCTCAGCCTGTCGCATCCACGCTTTTGTTTAACAAATATCTATGATATTCACTTCAAAATATTTTTCACCTGAATTAAATCCGGATTATCGACGGTCCGGATTTTTGACGTCCAGATTATCGACGCGTTACTGTATTTGTGATTTTTTTGATTTATATACATTTTACTTACAATTGACATTAAAGAACCCAAAGGAAGAACGTGAAATAGGAGGTGGTCTATAAAAGATTATAAAAAAAAACACAAATATCGGAGATGAAACAACGGACCTATACATTTTTTTAATTAATTTATTTAACGTCGGCCCATTTTTAACTATGAGGTTTAAACACCGAGTTGGTGAGTACGCTGCCCTCAAATACCCGAAATTTAGCCAATCTTCTCGTGTTCGTAAGGAACTTTAACCAGCCCAACATCCATGGCTTACCCCACGCTATACCTAGCACTCTTTGATATAACACCTGCCAGCTCTAATATGTAACAAATTTTAACAAATTTTAACAAATTTTAACAAATTTTAACAAATTTTAATAAATTTTAACAAATTTTAACAAATTTTAACAAATTTTAACAAATTTTAACAAATTTTAACAAATTTTAACAAATTTTAACAAATTTTAACAAATTTTAACAAATTTTAACAAATTTTAACAAATTTTAACAAATTTTAACAAATTTTAACAAATTTTAACAAATTTTAACAAATTTTAACAAATTTTAACAAATTTTAACAAATTTTAACAAATTTTAACAAATTTTAACAAATTTTAACAAATTTTAACAAATTTTAACAAATTTTAACAAATTTTAACAAATTTTAACAAATTTTAACAAATTTTAACAAATTTTAACAAATTTTAACAAATTTTAACAAATTTTAACAAATTTTAACAAATTTTAACAAATTTTAACAAATTTTAGCAAATTTTAACAAATTTTAACAAATTTTAACAAATTTCAACAAATTTTAACAAAAGTATTTTTTTCTTTTCTCTTTTAAAGTCTTATTTTGCATGAAGCATCCGGCCAAACAAGTTACTATAATAAATTAAATACAAAGTCACTATATGTATATTTGTATAAAAATTGATTGTATATAGTTAAAAGCGTGAGTTATATCTATTATACTAAAAAGAGATTTTTATTTTTTAAGAACACTGTGTAAACAATTGGAGAGAAAATTATATTTCACGTGGCAGAAAAACAGATTTACTGCCATGGCTAGTTTAAATGACTCGGCAAACTTTTTTTTTTTTTGGTGGAGAAATGCTATTTATGCACCCCTATGTTAGACAGGGAGTGTGGGGCTGACCCATACGCATTACTCACTAAAGTTCCACCTTTTCCAAAGACCTTTATAAATTGCCCCGGAACCAATCTTCCGATTATTTAGTCAGAGCATTCTGGCTGCTTCTCTAATTCCTGGTAGTCTCTCTCCTCTTCCATTTTTCTCTTCATTATATTTATTAGTAAGATCTCCTGTTTTGTTTCATTCCTGTCTACATTTAATCTATGCTATCTTGTTCTGTTCTTCATCGTGGGCACCTAAAAATGATATGTTCAGACGTTTCTTCTTCTCCACAATAGATACAATTTGGATCAGTTGATTTACCTATCCTGTAAGTATATGCCCTGAACGAGCCACTGAGGAACTGTGTGATGTAGAAATCTATTCGACAATGATTGCACGTGAGTCAGGTATTAAGATTTGGGATAAATATTTTGGTCCATTGCACAACTCGTACAGTATCGCCTCGACAATCTACTATTACCCATGGCAGAAAATCGGTTACTTCTCTGTTACAAATAACTATTTTTAAACTTTATAATATTTTACTTATTTTAAATGATGAGCTGAGTTCAACCAACTGTCCCATTAGGAGTCTAAAGTGAATAATTACGAAGGTACAAGATGTTACAAAATTTATTTATAAAATGTGTTTGCTTCTCGACTCAGGTATGAATCACCCTGTATATAAACATATTTTTAAAGTAAGGAACATAAAGTTACCCACATGCTGGTCATCAATATTGCCAATATTATTTGCCAGCGCATTGGTCAACGTGAAGAGGAGCTTTAAGACTAATCAGTCTTATTAAATATAAAATTTTATTTTAACGTAATTATTAATATTTTGCTTAATAATTTGTAAAACCGGTGATAATAAAAATGTGTATTTATAACATTAATTTCAATGTTAATAGAATGCAACATTTTGTGAGGTAAGATACAATAAGTTATTTTTGTCACAATAATTTTATAAACTTTTACTTAGCTACTAGCTATATACTGATAATGTTATTGCTCTCATCATAAATGAATCGTGCTAACAAATGAAGTTAAAAAAATTCTCATAAATTTTCAAAAGTTACCAAAATTAGGTACTATAATACAAAGGTTGTACGAAAAATTTTGTTCGAAGCATGTTTCTTCGAAAACCCTTAGTTCGAAAATACGTTTGTTCGAATGAGAGGTTGCTCGAAAAACTTATGTTCGAAAATACTTTTTAGTCGAAAACGTTATGTTCGAAGATACTTTTAATCGAAAACGTTATGATCAAAGATACTTTTAATAGAAAAATATTATTTCAAACAATACTTGTTCGATTTTTTTGTTGAATCCTAATGTAAATTATATTAAAGAAAATAGAAATATTGTCTTAGTATTCTAAATAAAATTAAAAAATAATAATTAATTAACCTAACTTTATACATAAAATAGGCCAAATAAAAACAAACAAAAATTAACTGACTGACCTAACCTGTGGAGATTTGTAAAAAATACATAAAATGAAAAAGTAAAACAAACTGTAGTATTTTTATTGTCGACCAATTAAATTTAAATTTCATAGTATTTTTATTTCAAATGCAATAAATACATGAATCCTAATCATTTAATATATTGTAGTTTTAACTATTAATTAAATAAGGTAAGGCTACGCTCCTTAGGTATTGTTGCAATTCCCCGTTTCCTATACTGTCATCAAACCCATCCACTGTCCTTTTTAATCGCTCATTGAGTGTATTGTAATTTCTATTTCTTTTAGCCAAGAACTTCCCTCTTTCACAATTTTAATAGAAGTTAAATTTGGTTCTTTTTTAAGGGCTTTTATAAATTTCCAAATGGAAGGATTTTTGCTTTAATTAGTGTTAAAAAGCCACTGTTCCATCCCTCGACCACATTGTTCGTAAGGGCTGTTTTATTTTTAATGTTATTACAACATGCTGTGGTGTAATTTTGGTTTCATTCGTAATCTTCTCTCCAATTTTCCAATCCATACATCTTCAAAATAATTCACTAAATCTTGACATTTCTTTTCAAATAAGTTTTGTTTCATAATTAAATTAAAAGATATTACAATACAATTTTCAGGTACAAATGCTATGGATTGTAAAAGTTTAACTTTGTGTGAAAACTCAACATCGATATCGTACTTTTTTAAATCCACTGGGAATCTGTTAATACTCCTAAATTTTCATTTGTCGAAAATATGGGGAACCTCTCACCAACATCATTTTCATCTTAAAAAGAGTCATACTCCAAAAACTTTTTAGAGTTATCAGTAAACTAATATTCTTTCGGTAAAACTATATCACTTCTGCTTTTTGGAAGAGCTGGATAGTTGTTTTCTTTTTTCTTCAAGCTTCTTATTGTCTTTTTAAGACTTCGAAGTACAGGCAAACCTGCTAATACTGGCGCGCTTGTTGAAGCAGTGGCCTCTGCTATTATGCCCTGTAGAGTTTTTATAATGATTCGTGCCTTATTTCGAATATCTTCTAATACAGTTCTAACTCTTTCTTTTTCTAGCCGTCCACTATGATTGTATACTCCTTTTATAGTCTTGTCATGTCCTCTCGTAATGATTCTTCCTTTACATCCTTTTTTACCTCCTCGCACTTCCAGTAAATAGTATCTTTATTCTGTCGGTCCTCAACTTAGAAGTACACCTTAAAATAGAGAATATCTTTCCCAAACTTACTCTTCATAAAAGACATTTCGTTGACTTATTTTAAGCGTGATTTATTGTAAATTGGCATTTAACAATACAAAATGTATTACATTATCATATTATAATTTGTTTTGATGTGGCGGCATATAGCTTAACTAATTTTGGGTTATATTACATAAGGAAAACTGGTAATCGAACAATCATAAAGACTAGAAAAATTATACCTTCTTTTTCCTCTTTCACTGGAACGTAGACCAATCAAATTTATGTTTTTATGTAAGATATCTTACAAACAATCTTAAAAATGTATATTAAGACAAAAACAAAGATTTTTCAAACAAACGTATTTTCGAATTTAGGTTTTTCGAACAAAATTTTTCGAACTAGGTGTTTCGAACAAAATTCCGCCAACCTAATACAAATATTACAGTCTGGCCCAGAACATCTCCCTACTCCAGTAAGTTTTTCGGTTTTAGCAAAATTCGCGCAGCAGCAAATGCTTTCTATGTTACTTTTATCCTTTCTAACGTCTTTTAGCTAATTCCACTTTAAAATTAAAGTAAAAGGCATATAAAACTATAGGTTTCTATTCTTATCCGAGGAAAACACCAAACAACAGTCTTTGAACTCATGCAAAGAGTTCTTAGGATGACAGAAATGTGGTGCATTAGGGAAAACCTCTTGGTAAAACCTGACAAGGCACAACTCATAACCTTTACTCGAAAAACAAGGTTGGAGGTTTTAGAAACTCCGACTCTGTTTGGAGGAAGGCTAAACAAAATGAACCAAGTAAACTATATGGGTATAATCCTAGATAGCAAACTTACTTGGAACCAACACTTACAAAAAGTGACCAATAAATGTAAAATGTTTCTCATTGTAGGGAGACCATGGGGATTTAAACCAAAAATGGTCCATTGACTATATTTGGCAGTAACAAGACCCCTGATAACTTATGGAGCGGTTGTTTGGTGGCCAAAAGTAAACTAAAAAACAGCCCTCAATACCCTCTCAGGAGTTCAGACTCTGGCATGCCTTTGTGTTACAGGAGCACTAAGAAGTACACCAACAGCCTCTATTAAAATCATTCTAAACCTCCCACCCCTTGACCTAGTCATAAAGGGGAAGGCCAGAATGAGTGCTTACAGACTGGAAATCTTCAACAACTGGAACCCACTGGGACATATAAAACATGACAAAATAACACATGAAATAAATTATTTTATATTAAACATGAGATCAGATCACATGACACCCCTCCTAGCCTTCAACAGACTCTTCCAGGTCAACTGCAACTGGAAGGAGGTAAATAAGGAGATAAATAAGGACTGTATTTCAGGCTAAAATACATGCAACCGAATTATGTGTACGAGAGAATTTAAGAAGAAAGTACAAAAACAAACCATCCTAATTCTCTCAGGTAGCCAAGCAGCCTTAAAGGCTCTTGGTTCAAACAGAATCAAGTCAAAGCTTGTCTGGAACTGCCTTGGAATACTAAATGATCTGGCAACCCACAATTAGGTAAAACTAGCGTGGGTACCAGGGAACAAAGGTATCCAAGGAAGTGAAAAGGCTGATTAAACTCGCCAAAAAGATCTACTAGATATCCACCATTGTGGGATTACTAACGGGGCACTGCTTGCTGAAACATCCTCATCTGATGGGATTACACAATGATCCCACTACGTGTAGACTCTGCATAGAAGAGAAAGAAAGCTCATACCATGTGATCTTCGAATGCGAAGCTCTTACTAGGCGACGTTTCAATCTTTTCGGCCTAGAACCGAAAAGAACGCCCCAGGGACACTTGGTAGGGAATTTTTTTAAACTAATCAGAGACACAGGACTATTCTAAAGATAGTATCTGAATACGGGAAAAGCAGGGGAATACAATAGACCCAAGAGGCCGCAGTGTTCTGAGCCAAACCCAAACCTACCTGCTTATAACCGACAAAGATAAAGATAAAAGATGCGTTTGATGAAAAATGCACTTTGTGAAAAGCACGTAAATTACAAGTTAAGCTACAATTATTAATAAATATTAAATAATTTAAAATGCTGATTAGTTTATCAATAATTTAAATATTATCATGATTCATTTTACATGAACGACAATAAAAAAAAGCAGGAATGGAATTGAAATATTCAGTAATCGCCTTGAACAAATGAAGTTTCATGGAATCTCCTTTTGAAGGATAAACGATAATAATTTCATACTCAATTTAGTATGCATAAATTCTTTAATATTATAACTATTTAAACTAGGTCGCGTACATAAGTAATAAAAATCCACCTTGAGAAAAAATACCTTCATCGCAAATAGATACCTACTGGATTTAATTGATTTCGTTGGAAAACACAATTGAGAATTGAAAATCAATAACTATACAAAGTAATTAACAAGTGACCCTCAATATGAATAAGACAATTAAAAAACACCGAGAAATAAGAAAGTGTGTAAACAATTGATTCGGATTGGTTGTCACCACCGTTTTCAATTGTTTTTATTTCACCGTGTGTTCCGTACCGTAAAGTTCAATGAATTAGTGCAATACTTGCTGTCGATATACTTTTTATGGTTATCTAAGATATTGTTATTTTTTACGTTAGCGACAGTGATATTTGTAGATATCTTCAGTTAAGTAGTGCCTGTTTGAAGATGGAAGAAAACCGTAGAATCTCACAATGAAAATGAAAGCAACAGGTCGGTCATCCCCACGGTTCGTAGACTGAAATGGTGGCCTCATAACGGTTGCTAAGTGAGTGAGTGAGTGACGTCACGGAATGAAAAAGTGAGTTGACAAAAAATAATATACTTGGAGTCGTACATTATTTTTTTTTTAATCTATTACTTTATTGTTATTTAGTGGTGTTTACATATATTTTTTTAACTTTGTTCTAGTGTTAGAGCTTTTATAATATGCGTAGTTTAATTTTTTGAAAGACAAGCTACAAAACAGCAAGGAAAAATCATATGAATTAATATTTATTTGAAGTTTAATGAGAAATATTATTGTGTGAATGGTTAATTTTAAAGATTTTGCCGAATTCGGATCACACTCTGTCTATATTCTAAAATATTTTGAAATTTTGATAAGTCTAGAGCGAGATGTAGTGTTGCTGTTGGTAAACAATTTTTACAAATCATTAGAAGAAATAGACCGAGCCTAAATTGAAATTATAGGCTAATGATAAGATTTTAGAGTATTATTCTGCAAATATCATTCTTAATTATTAAATTGAATGCAGCTTTGTCAACTCTACGTTTAAAAGCAGATGAGATGGTTTCTTACAAGCATTAAACACAACCAAGAGCACGAAGTCAAAGGGATTTAATAAACCAACATATATTTTTGCTACAGAAAATTTTTAGTCAAAAGAAATTATAAACAATTTGATGGACGAAAACAAGGGTCTGTTAGACTTCAGAAGAAACATGCAAGGTACATTTTTATAGAAAATAAAAAATATATTTTGTCAGTACTTATATAGCATGGAAAAACTGTTCCTAGTTCTTTAAAGTACGAACACTATAATATACTTAAGAAAAGAAATAATGAAACGACCAAGTTTTATTATCTATTAATCAAAAATAGGTACCCAATTAGATATTACCTAACTAAATAAAATAGTGATTAATACTTAACATATTTATACTAATTTACAAGCAAGACATGACATTTTATTTATGCTTACATTTGAACAAGAAGTTTTTAAAATGTATGAAACACAAACGCAGATAATAATCACTACCATTAAAAATACTGTTAAAATAATTACACGAACAATACACACAGGAGATTTAACAATACATATAATTGGAGTATTTAAATAAAATGTAGATATGTAGTGGCCAAAAATTCAGTCTTCAACATTCCAGAAATGCCCATCACTATCACTACATCATCCAAAAGACCACATCTTAGATGTATTATAGTAGCGTACTTTTGTAAAGTTGAATTCCCCAACAAAGGATGATTAAGAGTATTTTTGAGGAAAATATAGCACCTTTTACTCAAATATCTTATCGCGAATGCTTTAGAAATTTCTTCTCAACTCCAAATAGACATCGTTTTCTTCTTTAAAATGATTTGTATTTGATTTTTACTAAAAACTTCCTGTAGCAAACCCTTTTTTCAATAATGTATAATATTCTTTTAGTAAATCCCTTGGACTTTTCTCGCTCTTGGTTGTGTTTAATGCTAATGTAGGGTGGACAAAGCTACAATTAATTTAATAAATCTTAGCATTAGTCTTTAATTTCAGTTTAGGCGCGGTCCATTTCTTCTAATGATTTTTGTGTGTAAAAATTGTTTACCAACAGCAACACTATAGCTCGCTCCAGACTTGCGAAAATGTTCAAATAACATACTTTTTTCGTATTTCAATTGAAATAGATTATTCGATAATCTTTAAAAAATCGAAAATAATCGATCAATCAAAAATAATCGATTATTTAAAAAACCGAATAATCGATAAATCGATTTAAAAAAAAATAACCGAATTATCGATTATTTTAAATAATCGATTATTTTCATCAATCTATTATTATCAAATATTCTATTTTTTCTTTTTCGTAGTTCCTTTAAAATTGATTATTATATTATCTCTGAAAAATTGAAAATAATAGATAAATCAAAAATAATCGATTATATGAGCCCTAACACAAAAATGTTCGAACATCAACTGATTTTTCGTAACAGTTTGAAAATTTCCTTAAGGGATTCAATATCATGTTTTTCATTTATAAGACATAATATGTATTGTTTTATATCATATTTATGAAATTGTTTTCAAATAAACTGATATTGATCAATAAAACTAAGCTAATGTTGATAATAATGAATATTTGTTGACACATAAATGTTCGGACAAATCACATCAATAGC
Organism: Psylliodes chrysocephalus; assembly: GCA_927349885.1. Taxonomy (NCBI): domain Eukaryota; kingdom Metazoa; phylum Arthropoda; class Insecta; order Coleoptera; family Chrysomelidae; genus Psylliodes; species Psylliodes chrysocephalus. Next base: position 9,911,715 of record OV651816.1, read on the forward strand.
TAGTTGCATCTCCTTTTGCCTTAATAACAGCTTTTTTTCTATCAGGCATAGTTTTTACAAGCTTTTCGCAATCTTTCGCGGTAAAAGAATCCCATATATTTTGCAATTTTACCCGCAAATCAGAAATGTTGCGCTGTGGATCATTTCTTAATTGCTGCTTCATTTTGTGCCATACAGTTTCGATTATATTTAGATCAGGTCTGCTGGAGGGCCAATCAAGGACGGAACTATTGTTGTCCTGCAGCCACTTTCTTGTGGTCTTGGCTGTATGGCAGGAGGCGCCATCTTGTTGAAAAGTAAAGTTTCCATCAAGTGATGAAATTGGAATTGACACTAAATTGACACAAAATGGTTTCAAGAATGTTTTGATATTTTTCTGCGTTTACAATTCCGTCTATAAAGTGCAGTTTTCCAACACTGAAACCAGACATGCTTCCCCATACCATAACACCTGATGGAAATTTTATTTTTCTCTTTAGGCAGTCTTTGTGAAAGCCTTCATTTTTGTTTCTTATAACACGTGATCGATGGTCATCCACGCAAACATCAAATTTTGATTCATCGCTAAAAATGATTCTTTTCCAGTCTTCAAAAGTCCACATTGCCCGTTCCTTTGCCCACGCTAATCGTCTTTTCTTTTATTTTTCCGTCAGCAACGGCTTTTCTTTTGCCTAAACCAATGATTTTACTGTATAAATATGAGATTTTCCTTAAACGTAACCTACGTACCTTATAAAAATGTAAACCAGACTTATGGATCCAGCGACGACACGTTTCTCGTAAAACATTTCCAATTATTTCCTTATTCCATTTTGCTGTTATTTCCCTTACAGTACTTCGGCGATCAGTTTTACAAATCCGAACAAGAGATCTTTGAATTCGGGAAGTGACTTTGCGTGGCCGACCAGCACCATGTCTTGAAATTTGAGTTGAACCCGTTTCTCCATATTTTTTCACAATATTTGACACCATGGACTTTGCGACATTTATTTGTTTAGCAATATCCCGAAAGGTTTTTCCTTGGTTAAACAGTTTTACTATTAATTCTCTAATTGCACCATTTGTTGCGTTACCACGCGACATTTTGGAGCCAATTGATAATCGAATTAATTCTCAAGTTAAAATAGAATCACTTTTTTTTGTTTCCATGGCTTGCTATTATTTGTTTTACTAACGTGCCCGAACATTTATGTGTCAGCAAATATTGCATTTTTATCAACATTAGTTTAGTTTTGTTAATCAATATTAGTTTATTTGAAAACAATTTCATAAATATGATGTAAACAATACATATTATGTCTTTTAAATATAATGTAAACAATACATATTATGTCTTTTAAATGAAAAACATATCATATTGAATCCCTTAAGGAAATTTGCAAACTTTTTGGCAAAATCAGTTGATGTCCGAACATTTTTGTGTTAGGGCTCGTATTAGAAGCTGATTAACCGATAAATCGATTATTCTAAAAATAACCTTAATGTCAATTATATAAAATAACCGCTTATATTCGACCAATGGGTTATTTTTATAATATATATCTACTTTTTTCGTATTTTCTTTAAAATAAATTAATGGAATACCTTTAAAAAATCGAAAATTTTCGATTAATCGAAACTACTCGGTTAATTAAAAAAGCCGATTAAACGGTAAATCGATTTTTCTAAAAAAAAATCGATTATTTTTGATTATTTTCAGTGGAATTTTCTTTATTAGTTGCGATATTATTTTTACGGTTTTTTATTCTTTTATGTAGATATTGTTTTGTTTGTCCAATGTAAGTGGAATTACAGTCTTTGCACTTTCTACTGAATGTAAAAATAGGTCAAAATAAATTAAAAACTTAAATAAAAAAAAAACTTTAATTACCTACTATTTTTTATGAAACATTTTATTTCACAAAAAAATAAAATCAAAAAAAAAATAAATTACATCAATTTTTTCTTACAATTTCTTTTATTAAATATTTTAAATAAAAATCAACTAACTTTGGTTCAGCACATAACCAAAAATTAACATCTCTCTCAAATTTCTCAACGAACATTCCTAGTGGTGTCCAAGCTAAAAAATAACAATATTTGGCTTACGTTATAGCCAATTGTATCTGATAATAATTAGTGTAACAAAAAAATTAAAAGACTAGAGATTATTAGGGTGTTTCTTTCGAATACTTCAACAAAAAATTAAATTATACTGATGATAAATAACTAAGATACATGGATAATACAATACTAAAATAGTAAACCGCGAAAACAACCTTAAGGGTAGTAAACCTGGTACGTCATGTAATTCTTTTATTATGGTGATATTGTTTTTCCTTTAACTTGTTATTTTAAGCTTAACTTTATATGTCTTAATGTTATGGTGACATTGTTTAATTTTTGACGATGTTTTTTTTTTTTTTTTTGACAAAAGGTATGAGTGACTTTTGACTTAAAATTGTCCACGGAATACCCTATATAATAACATTTACATTTATTGCTTGAACGTATATTTGAGGTAGATAAATATGTATTATTGTCAAGAATTCTTAAATTCCTAGACCATCTCTGTTTACTGATACTTTATAAAAGCGATATATGTATTGTATATATCTGTATTATATAACTCGCAAATCATTCTAGTAATCTAGCTTTAATATACATGTAGACTTCAAGAAAATGTAATTGCATTTAACTTCATCTTACATTATCTAACATTAATTCCTTGATTACACTAGTAAAAAGTGTAGTGCGACAAAGCAAAGAATTGAAGGCGATTCATGAAGTAGAGCAAAAGATAAGTGCACAGTGCGATAGCATTTGAAGAAAACTGGTCGAAATTCATTCTCATTTTCTCTGGAAAATTCTTTAAAGCTTCTTTGAAATAAAATGAAAAAGGAAAAAATGTTTTGGAAAATGTAGTAGTTGGTACAACAACAGTGGATACGATGGCTATACGAAGATGAAGTTTGAGAACGATGCCTTAGGCGATACGGACAAGCCACTCGAGTTAAATAGTTAATTATTCTACTATCCACTGAAAAAAATAAAAATAGTAGTTTGTGCAACAAGAATGGATATGATGGACATTCCACTCTAGTTGTTCAGTATATTTTTCTATACAATACAAAATTAAAATTTTTTAAATATATTTTTCTATGTTTAAACATTTAAAATCTTTAAATTCAAAAATCGATATATTAAACATAAAATTTATGAGATATATAATAGGAAAAAATATAAAATTATTGATTTCAAATAAATCAAAGTATGACTCAAGTCGCCGTTTTCATTACACCTTTTTGTCACTCGAATTGCGTCCATCTGTCATATCGCAAAATAGTGTTTATGTCATCTCTACTTTATTTCATCTCAATGTTCAATACTTTAGTACTATAGAACATCTTCGTAAATGACAATTTTGCATTTATTGAAAATACTTAAAAGGGACGAGAAGACAACACAGACAATTCCATACACTTTTTAGTTAATAATGTTAGATAGTGTGGATATATTTCACTAATATTAAAAATAGGCCAAAGCAAACGAGGGATTCTGGATCATTTTGCAATTTCCAAAAAATAACGTTTCATTTTAATATATATATTTTTTATTAAAATATGAATTGTAATCAAAATTTAATTAACTTCTACGTAACATTATGTAACATTTATTGATTAAAATATTCTATAGTTTTTTTTTTTAGTGAATTGATTGTTAAATTACAATAACTTCCAATATAAAAATAAGTTAAGTTTATGAAATGATAAAAGTTTTTTATTTTTAAAGAATAATTTTGACACAGAATTTTGAGAAGATGGATAATATTTCATTATTATACACTTCACACACAGTAGTCTGTGAAGTGTATTATGCATTCACTTCCGTCCGTCCGTCTGTCTGTCTGTGCGATTTCACGTTTTCTGTGCACACGGAAAACGATATCAATTTTAAACTTTCATAAAAAATCAAGCTCTATAAGTGGACAAAGCCTATTGATTTTGAAAAACCTAAATAAAAATAAAAGGTTAGGTGGGATTGAAACATTAAAAAAAATTCCTAACTCAAAAACGAAAAATGATATCAACTTGAACTTCTTAGCAAAAATTAAGCTCTATAAGGAGACAAAGACTAATTTTGAAATGAAATAAATTAAAAATGGGAATTAAAGAGGGTCGAAATTAAAAAAAAATCATAAATCAAAAAAACGAAAAGCGATATCAACATGACATTTTTGAATAGAATGGTGGTTAAGGGGGGTTGAAATATTTAAAAAAATCCTAACGCAAAAACGAAAAATATTATTAACTTAAACTTTTTATAAGTGGCAAATCCTACTGATTTTGAAATAAAAATCTGAATAAAATGGGGGTTGCAGGGGACATGAAATAAAAAAAAATCAAAATCAAAAACCAAAAGCGATATTAACATGAAATTTTCAGTAAAAATCAAGCTCTATAAGTGAATTAATCCTATTGATTCTAAAAAATATCTGAATAAAAATGAGGGGATAAAGGGGGTTGAAATATTAAAAAAAGCCTATAAACTCAAAACGCAAAAATGATATTAAATTTTTTAGCAAAAATCAAGCTCTATAAGGAGACAAATCCTATTGAAACGGTATCAAATAGAAACCTTCAGGAAAAAACAAGCTTTATAAAGGGATGAAGCCTATTGACTCTAAAGAAAATCTGTGATGAGTATAATACATTATAGAATGTCAATCATTATATATTTTCATTCTATTTTAGATTTATTTTTATATTTAGTCCAGGATTTTCAAAGTTTTACCCACTATGTACAGCAAATGTAGCCTGGACGTCAGACATGGAGTGGACGTTGTACTTCATCGGTGCATAAATACAATTTGCAAATCATTCTCGGAATATACTTTTAATACACATGAGAACACACGTATTTTTACCATCTTCGAAATTAATTTACCGCATGAATTACTGGATCATCACTATCGGCTCAAAATAGTTGTGTGAAATTTTATCTATTTTCAATGAAACAAGAAAGAAGAGCAGCACTATTTTCGTTTAATATAATTAATTATATATTGCTAAAAAGTAAAATATTTATTTATTTTTAAAAAAATTGTAGTACATATCAATTAAAACTAAAACAATGGCAAATAAATAATGTGAAGCATAAATCTCCGTAGACAATGTCGCTTCACCACATTATAGTAGTTTATGTTACAAGGACGAAAACTTGAGTTTTTCAGGCAATTCGTAGTAGTCCAAAAAAAGACACGCGTGTGTTTCATACATTGTTTTTTATTCGAATGTGCTTAGAAATTAAAGAATATATACAAAATGAAATTATATTATTTTCAATAATTTTTTCTTAACTGAGTTGGCTATGAGAACAATTGAACAAATTCTGTCATGTCAATATGCTCATGTCAAATTAATTTACTTACCTAGTTTCTTAAAAACAAAAAAATTACTAAAATTAGTAGTGACGAAGAATTAATTGTGGGACGCCCTCAGAATAAAGAGTCGTGGCAAATTTGGTGTCTTTATATTTGATTCCAGAAAAAACAAAAATGGTATATGAAAGAACCTACCTCAGATTTGAGAATTCTAATCGGTATACAACACTTTATACACAACTTTATAGGCCATGGCCGATAAAGTACTTTATGAAGTATATACAGAGGAATTTTTAGACAATGTTTTCTTTCTAAAAAACGACGTCTTTCGACACATTTGAATAAAAGATAATGTAGTTAGAGCGTACATGGCGATCGCGTCAAATATCAAGCGACTAATTTCCTAGTTTCAAACTAAGAGCCTGCGCGCACTGAGCGACCAGGTCGCGACAGATAGATCGTTGCGACTACTAGAAGAGACGGCCAACGAAAACCTGCTCGACACGCAGACGGCTAGTAAAACGCCGCGACCAACAAAATGCATTGTTTTAAATGATATATAGGTAGCGCACTTGCCGCTGACAAATATAAGGAAGCTGCTACGCTCGATATCTATTTTGAAATCATATAATTGGTCGCTTGATATTGGACGCGATCACTGCCTCAAATATGTTTTAGTCGCAACGACCTGACCGTCGCGACCTGGTCGCCCAGTGCGCGTACGCTCTTAACATCGAGCAAGTAGCAGTTTCGTTTTATTTGTCAGTCATCGTCATATAAGACAATGCACGTTGAGCAGGTTGGCCATCGCGTACTCTTGGTAGTGATCGTTAGGTGCATATCAGCTATCGGTAACTGGTATAGCCCGAACTGAAACTATGTTTTAGGTTCAAAGAACGAATTCTAGATGGCGCTGTATACACAATTTACAGAAATCTACAATTGATGGTGGAAAGAGTGGGAGTGTCATTTGTCATTGGTCATTGTCAGGCATCCATTACCTCCCGGTAAATGACATTTGCCATTACCTGTATTTATTGTGATTATCAATATCATCACAGCTTATTCAATAAAGTGGGATATCATATTATCAATAATTATTATTTGTTTGTGTTTAAATGTGCTCTGGATCCTGGATGAATAAATAGTGTAAATATTTTATAAATTATTGTTTATTGTATTGTCAACTTGGCCTTGTTCAATTGTGTTTTTAATGTTTAATTTGTTTACTTTTTGTGGTAATTTTTAGTTATAAAAGCTGTAATAAATTCTTGCATGCCAAATTGTTTTGTAAACACTCTGAAATCCTAATAACGATTTATTCAAATTTGAGTATTGGCTGTTAGCAGTCCGTTTTTCAAGAATAAAACAACAAATTTGTAAAAACTATTTAGTATGTGATAAACATTTTAAAGATATGTTTAAAGTTTCTGGTACACGCAGAAATCTAACCGTATTTTTATTTGTTCTAGTACAAACATTTTCAAGCCGTTTGGAGTGGCAGTATTGCATCGTTAAAGACAAAAATAGCCTACTCAGAGAAGTAATAGTCACTGTACTTTTTGTATTCATGCCTCACATTTGATTAATATATTGATTTAGTTCAGATTGTTACTTTTACTGTTTTTATTTGTTCTAGTACAAACTTTCTTCAAGCCGTTTGGAATGGCAATATATTGGATTGTGGAAGACAAAATAGCCTAGTCCGGGAAGTAATGGTCAGTATACCTTTTTTTATTCATGCCTCACTTTTTGTGTTCCCTAACAGATTTGAAGGGTTCGGGGAAAAAAGGGGCCAAGTCACAATTACCAAAATGTTCAGAAAACCAAGTTTAATTTAGACTGACTAAATACAAACTTTAAGGTAATTGATTACAAAAAGATGTTTCTCTGTTTAAATGTTGCCTGATTATATTGTAGTTTACCACTTAATTTACCAGACAGTTGTAATTTTTTATTCTAAATACTGAAAAGGCCAAACAAACAGTAGGAAAAGATGCTAAGTCCTTGGACATAATTTTAAATGCACTGTTTTGCATTTGCTAATTTACATGGAAACATACTGGTATTTTACAAAATAGGGCGGACCAGTTCAATTTTGATAAAAATGTGGCTCAGCCGCTTTTTTCTTCCTGTACCCTTCTTGATTTATAAGTTTATTAATATTTATTTTTTGTTTTAGATAAAACTCTTCAACCTCGGTGGACAATGACTTAACTTGATTTGTATGTCTTTTGTTTTAATAAATTAATGTTGTTGATTATGCTTTTTAATTTTTTGTACTAATAAATAATAAAATATTTCAACTTGTAGTCAAGTTAGGATTGGTTCATACTACTCATTTTTTGCTTTATTGTAACAAATATAATTTTATTGCTACAATAAACGTAAAAAAGGAGTTAGTATGAACAAATTTTAATTCGACTACCACTTTTAAACTAAATATTGAATGACAATTTTGAATGTTCCCGCGTTTTGTGTTAATTGAAGTGACCGCGAGATGGCACCACTTCCGTCCAAATAGTTCAAAGAACGCTCACCCGGCGCTACAATACTGTCTCGAATTTTAACATTGCAGTTTCCATTCTAAAAGTAAGTGATCTGTAGTGCATATGCATAATTAACATAAGTAATTATAGTAGGCGCGACCTGGTCGCCCAGTGCGCTCACGCTCGCAGGAAAAACTACACCAATTAAAAAGCCTGGTCAGTAAAGCAAATGGTATGTTATTATTAGAGAAGACAATTTTTTGTTCTATTTTATGACTAAAATTGCTGAGTCTCATACCTATGGGGCCATAGTACTTCATTTTCTTCAGGTTTCCAATCATTCTAAATCCAAAAATGCAAAAAAATGTTTGACCTTATGTGTCGTTTGGGCGAATATATACCGTCATAATAAATCTAGAACGATCGAAATACGATTTTGATTTTCATGATTAGTTTTTTCATCTGTTGAAATAGTAGAATTTTGTGATATCAGTCAGTAAGAGCTCGCAATCCGAACCAATAATTGAGTAATTCATAACCTTGCTAATTTTTATTGTTTTTTGATAAAAATGTATTTAACTTTTGAACTCAAATTTTTTTTCATGGACAGATTTATAGATATTGATTTCATAATATGGGTAGCCGTGCTTGTCAACTATGACTGCAGATAGGTAATTGTTTTTTCTTTAGTTCTCTCACCTTGTCAAATTAATCATTTAAAATATTTTAATTATACAATTTTCAATTCAAAATTAAGTGAAATAATAAAAACTTAGAACTACTAGCAGTAGAAGCAGAGTCCATTTTACAAAACTTTGAAATTGACAATAAAGAAGATCTTAGATGTGGATTAGTTAACATATTCAAAAAAGAAAAAGAAACGTTATTAAATAATCTCTCTTCAAGAGGCACTTTTAATGATAATTTAATTAAAAATATTAATAAAAAGATTAAAAATAATGATCTAATATTGACAAAAGCAGATAAAGGCAATTGTCTATTAATTCTGAACAAATTTGATTACTTGTCTAAAGTTTACAACTTTTTGAACACTAACAGTTTCGTTATAATCTCTAACCCCTTAAATAAGTATAATACCAAATTTAAAACTACCCTTAAAAATTGTACACATTTGATTAATGATTCCTTGTTTAATAAATTCAAGCCAGATCACAAATTAATACCTAGGCTATATGGCCTTCTCAAAATACACAAATCTGACAATTTTGATGACATACCAATCCGCCCTGTCGTGTCATATATAAATTCACCAACATATTATACATCAAAGTGGTTGAATGACATACTCAAAATCCATTATAAAGATCACTTTACACATACAGTCAAAAATAGTGTACAACTTGTAAACAACATCAAAAATGTAACATTAATGATACAGATTCTTTGATCTCTTTAGATGTATCCAACTTATTCACAAATATTCCTATACCAGAAGTTCTAGGTTTTGTTGAATCACATTTGTCAAGTTCGAATATGTCTGATATTGAACTAGTAGAATTTTTGAACCTTCTCAAGGTTTGTTTAGAACAAAACTTTTTTTCATTCAACAATGAAATTTTTTCACAAACAAATGGACTTTCTATGGGATCTCCACTTAGCCCAATATTAGCAGACATATTTATGCACAATTTTGAAAAAGAAAATATCCTTAAAAACAACCTTTTCCACTCAAATGTGAAATTCTATTATAGATATGTTGATGATATTTTGATTTTATGGTCAGGTAACTTAGACTCATTAAATGACTTCTTGACTTATATTAATGACTTACATTCTAATATTAAATTTACATTAGAAATTGAAATAAACAAATCTATCAACTTCTTAGATCTTAAAATCTCACACAATAATAACAAGTTCAACTTTGACATCTATAGAAAGCCAACACATACAGGCACAGTTATAGACAATACCATCCAGCAAAACATAAATTGGCTGCCTTTAATTGCTACTTAGAGAGGCTATTAAAAGTTCCTCTGTCTACGGAAAACTTTAATAAGGAACTAAATATAATTAAAACTATTGCTATAGATCACAACTTTGAACTAGATATTATTGATAAAATGCTAACACATAAACAAAATAAAATTCAACAAAACTTAGTTTATATTAACAATCCTAATATGGTACATGAACTAACCACCAGTAAGAAATACATTTCTCTTACCTTTATTGGAAAAGCATCCTATAAAGTGGCAAGCTTACTTAAAGACCACTTTAAAGTATCATTCAAAACCCCCTCCTCATTACATAAGTTATTTGTTCATAATAAAGATAAATTAGATCCCTTTGACTTATCTGGAATTTATAAATTAACTTGTAAATCTTGCCATTCTTTCTATGTGGGACGCACATTTCGAAATTTCAAGATCCGTTTAAAAGAACATTTGCGTTGTCTTAACCAAAATACAACAGGATTTTCACATTTTGCCAATCACCTACTAGACTCAAATCACGACTTCGATTCAACTGAAGGTTTCGAAATCCTACATAGTTGCTACCATAGATTTACTCTTAATATCTTCGAAAGCCTGGAGATATTGAGAAATTTAAAATTAAATCCTGTTGGTTGCTTAAATGCCCAGATAATGTCAGAAACTCCTCCAGTTTTCTCAACACTAATCTAAATTTATCGTTTTGACTCCTTTTTAACCTCTCCCTTTATTTCTATTCACATATTTTCTTGCAAGGGGTACATTTCAGTAAGTAATTTTTTCCCACAAAAAACCAACGAGCATGTTTAAAGATTAGGTTTGAATAATCCTGTATATAGACCTTCGCCATAAAAACTGTGCATTTTTAAATAAACTATAGTCCAATATTGAACGTGGAAGCGGAATATGAACATATATCGCAATTTTTAATTTAAAACAATATAAAAGTTTTTGTCGTTTATTATAGTCATTTGCAATGTTATATTTAAGTTTTGTAAGAAATCAGTGCAACTTTTTTTTTTACCAAACAAACAACACATTTTTAATTTTCTAGTACCTAACTTTGTATAAAAATTTTAGCTTATATTTTATATTATTTTTATACCGGTTCCATTTTGATGTTTGCTAATTAAATGTGTAATCGTTTATTTCTTAATAAATATATATTTGTTACTTTTGCCTATTTCCTATTTATTTTATTTTATTGTCTTAGTTAAAGCCGTTAAATTGTCGTAGTCTGGTATACCCTTCCTCAGTAGTTGCAAACAAAAGTTCACCTTAGTGGCTACGGGCTTGATAACTTGGTGATTTTCGTTCTTTGTCAAGCAGTGGCAGTTTGCCCGTAAGGGCACTTGGGCACGTGCCCTAGTATAATAAACAAAAAAAAAATAACTTACATATTTTATATTTTCCTCAATGCCTATTATTATTTTATCTAATATTCAGCGCAAACCGCGTTGGCATGACACTGGACGACCGGGCGTTGAGCGACGTTCCGAGAATTCCGAAATTAAGTGGAAGTGGAAGATGGGCACAGGGCACAGTAAATGTGTGCTTCTGTTGTTTTCTCTCTCATTATGATGCGAGAAACAAGAACAACGACAATATCGCTTAGCAAGAGATGAACACATGCGATGGATTATACGTCACAAGCAGGGCGCTGTCCTCATCGTGACATGCTGTACCCATGGCACAGATTACCTAGACCAGATACTCGTCACTGTCGTCACTGGATTTCTCATTAGGATTAATGACGATAGGATTAATTTCCGAACATAAATCAGTTTGTATTTCTCTTTCAAAATATTTATCTTCTACCTTTATAACATGATCGCATCTATTTTTCCTTTCCTCCATACCAATTTTGTTAAATTCTTCTTCTGCTAATTGTTTTACGTCTTCTAATTTAAAGGTAACATTCCTTTGACTGACATTATTCTTAACAGTTGCCCAAATCAATTCGATAAGGTTCAAGTAGGGGTGATAGGGGGGTAACCGTAAAGCGGTGTGGCCGTATTCTCGACACAACTCATCAAATGCATATGTTACATGTCGGTCCTTATGAGATTTAATTAGTTCATATAAATCTGGTTTCAAATTTGTTGGATTAAAAGGTATGTTGTATTTTGTCAACCATTCGATCATATCATTCTTCAAAGAATTGGAATTAGGTGCTCGATTTGTCTGTACATTGTGATAACTAGCATTATCACAAACAATTACTGAATTAGGTGGAAGATTAAGTATTAACTCCTCTCTTAACCATTTGCCGTAATTTTTCGAATTCATTTCGGAATGATAATCTCCAAACTTGGTCCATGATTTGAATATCAACAAACTATTTTTGATAAAACCCATTTCTCCTCCACTGTGAACTATAATAAGCATACTAAAAATACGGTCAATTTTAGTTTTTGATACTCTTATGGTTGGTTACCAATAATGTTTCTATATTTTGAATATCCACTGTACTAGTAGCTAATTCCTCTCGATGACAATAATCATTTAGTGTTAAGCTACTTTTATCATAAGATATAAATTATCTGGAGCATCTACTAAAAATTACTATATTTCTTCTCGGGTTAAACTTTTTGAATTTTTAGGTATATAACTCTCTAATTTCCGTTTTAAGAATGCTTTTAACCTGGACTTTCTAGTAATATTTATATTTTTGTGTGAATTTACAGTTGCCTTCAGCATGAAATAATATGACCACAAAGACAACTGATAGACAACGGCTTACGCCATTTGGATTTTTCAGAAAATATGCGAGAAATACATTTTCTGTATAGTTATCGTCTTTAACAATACGCATATTGCACTAGCTACCAAGTTTATCGTAGATTTGCAGTAAATTTTAATGGATTTTGCTAGTAGTAAACTTAGTTTAGCATCTTCTGCTATTTAGAAATTTCCCGAAACAATTTTATCGTTATTACTTTGCATTATATAAAAATTATGTTTTCAAAATACACTCTGAATCTTACAATACGCAAAGTTGACAGTAGGTAAAGATGGAGACTACCTATTCTTACTAACTTAGATGCTAGGGGTAACGCGACTAACGCGAACTTTTATATACACATTATTGTTTTCTCATCTTACTAGTCATAATAAGAATCTATTTTCTCCAAAATGAAACGATCTTGCATTAACTTTTGTATATATTTTGGACGCAAACACCTCGGCTTTTACTTACACGTTGCGGCCCTCAAATGCTTATTTTTACATTTTTGATAAAAACTATTATCAATTCTGACACATAATGTGTATTTCTTAATCGTCGACCTATCGGAGACTAGTTTTATTAAAAAATCGCAATAATTAAAAAGCTAATTCAATGAAAAATATCGAAAAAGGTTAAGCTTAACGCCAAAGTTTGCTACGTCAATAACTGGTAGAAATTGAGTCTGCATCTTAAATTAAAAATTGGTGTGGACTGTACCGCGAAAGAGAGCGCCGTGGGGCGGGGAGGGACGAAGAGGAAGTAAGAAAAGGGGATATATATGTGATGCGCGCAAACGCATTTTAAATTAAACTTCTATCTTAATTCGAACCTTCGTTAATTTGGTTTTCCTTGTCATTCTCGCATCGGGAATCGTAGGAGGGTAATATGTTCGAATCACCAAAAGCGAAAGTCTTCCAGAATAATAATGGAGAGCTTTAGTCCCGGCCAATAAATACGATTGTAGGATTTTAAACTCATCCGCAGCACAATTATTCATTCAAGTTATAACATATTCTGGTTTTAATCCTTGAGCGTCCTTCTTTGTTTATCGAGCGAAGGAATGAGTCCGTTTCTTTTCAGAAAGGCAAAAGTTTTAATGACCGCGCGCTCGCGTCGTTTCTTGTCTTTGCTCATTGCATGTAAAAGTGGAAGAAGGAAGAATTCTCAATCAATAATTGTTACGGGCTGGGCTATACACACACATTGCTCGATGCATACATTATTCTGGGTTCTTCTTTATCCCCACCGGCGTCTTCAAATAAATTAAAACGTTCTATATCTACCTACTGCTCTCGCATTCGTGTCTACTTCTCGCTCTCTCTTTCTCTCCTGCACTCTTTTCGTTAACTTAAAATACTTAAAATTTAGCGAGGCGTTCCTCATTTTAAAATCTTTTTTGCTTTCTTTTTTAAGGAAAAAGTAACATTTCCCAAGTAAGCGCGGGCTAATATATGCATATACAGATACAGAGTGAATTTCAGATTGTCACACATTTCAAGCCATTTGTGTTAAAATATGATATATGATTTGTATCTATAAAGCAGTACATACAAAAGTAGATGTGGTTTGTTAATTTGTGTTTTAAAGTTTTTAATAATTAGAGAAATGGCTTAAAAAATCGTATTATTTCACATTCGCCACGCGCCTTTTTGCCACTGCATTAAAAAAGTGCTAAATAGGCATTTACCTCTGACAGTATTATTAATAAAGAAACGTTATTCAGTTATTGTGACAAAACGCTACTAAGGCAGATAAATAATATTTTTTAAAACAATGTATACAAATTTTGTTCATAATGGAGAATCCAAGATAAAATAAATTTATTTTATAAATAACACATATATTTGATTATACGATGATTGTAAATTCTATTTACTTAATACCTTTTACTAATCTATAAAATAAAATAAGAATACCAATAATTTTTTATTTATTATTAATTATTTAATTTACACCCTTCGAATCTCTCGTGCTATCACCCTAAAGGTTGAGACACACATGTCCGGGCCGTGTCAGGACCGAGCGTCCGACAATTACCCCCGTGCTCCGGTCCGTTCCTCTTGGGACAACACATAACCGAGGTTCGTTCGCGTTTCTATTGTTCCTTGTAGAGATTCGGAAGTGGTGGTGTCTGTTAAAGTTGTAAATATGTTCGCTAATTTTCGTAATAGCGAATTAACTTGCTTTAGAGGAAGAAGAAAAAGAAGCTAGGCAAAACAAGAAATATGTGGATCCATAGTGCCTGGAAAACAAGAACAGTACAGAAAGAGTTTTGAACAGAGTTTTGCGTCATTCTAAAGAATACTTTAGAATGACGCATCACATATACTGTCAACTTTTAAACCAACTAGAACCAAATTTGAGAAAAATCGACACTTTCTGGAAATTAACAATTTCACCCAAAGAACAACTGGCCATTTTTTAAGGTAGGTTTAAAAAATAGTAAACAAAGTGTAAATAAAAAAGTTTTAAGTCTAACATTTTTATTGTATTCTTTTAATAATTAAAAGATAGCTAAAAATAAACTTAAATTTCAACAATTCCATGAAAAAGAATTCAGAGCGACTTACTGAAGTAATTTCCACAGGTGGAACAGATGATCCTGACGAGGATAGGGGGAGCTTAGAGGATAATGGTTCTAGTTATTGTGTGAATCTCTTTGTTGATGCAGAAATTGCTGAGTAGGGTTAAATGTCTCGTTTTCCACAGGTGAAGGATATGGTGTTGAAACAGATCATGGTGAGGATTTTGAAGATGAAGGGAATTGACGGATTGTCTCTTTATTCATGAATTGCTTTAGTTCAAACTCTTGTACAATTGAAAATATCCTACTTTCGGCTTGATGAAAAAGCAGTGGGTGCAACGATTTAAGGACTGGTACTAACCGGCTAAAAAAGCATCAATTGGGTTTTGTACTTGCGTCTCTATTAGCTCGTTTTTCTACTTCCTTTTTAGCCATGAGCTGGCTTGATGCAGATTCTGGTGGTTTAACCTCAAGTTAAAGTTTTCGTTTTAATGGCGGTTTCATAAACGTGTCATTATTATTTAAAGTGACAGAAGAATCAGCTGAGAACGTTTGAGAATGCTCGACGACATCTGTCAAATTCTGTTTTAATACTCTGAGTTGTAACGATTGGTTCTTCATCTGCATTGTCTTGTTGCATAGAACCTTCTTCTTCAACAATATACTGTTCCTCTTGGGTATTTATATTAGATTCTAGTTTATACTCAATATTGTCTTTCGTGTAAGATGTAAATGATGAACATTGATCATATTAAAAAGGTGGAAAATTCATTTTGAAAAGTGGATATAGCAATGGAAAACGTAATAGACCTTATAATAATAACCTTCGGGAAAGACAGTGATAATGATGCCAGTAGTTATATTGAAAACAATGACTTTTAAAGATAGTTCTTGAATTTTTTATTTTTTAATCTTTGATTTTAGGTACTGAAGTGTTAATTTTAATGCCAAGAGATTAAAAAAAGTTTAGTCCCATTAACAACATATAATCCTCCTTGTTATTTATTGGTTAAATTTAATTCGTTCAATGTTAAAGTGCAATTTTGTCAGAAGCATAAGGTTTATTTTTATTTTTTGTAAATAATATTAACTATTTTTATTCATAATGTAATCTACGAAGTGCGTATACTGATAATGATAAAAATGGAATTAAAACTTCCAGAACTCCTAAACACAAAACTAAACTTGGCAACAGAGGTGAAGTACTTAGGTCTCACCTTTAAGAGCAAGTTAACATGAAACTCGCATTTAGAAAGAGCATACATTGTTTATGATCAATGCCGGCGAACCGTGCGAACAAGAAGTTATGACATCTGACATCGATCATATCATCTGATCTATTAGAAAATTTGTGTTCGGCGAGTATCGGCTAACATCGGTCGATATAAGAGAAGCACCTCTTTGCGACGTTGTCAACTACATTAAATCTGTAGGATGGCTCACAAGCTAGAAGGTGCCTATCATCTTAGAAGGATGCACAATGGGCCTAGTGTGGCCTAAGTGCCGTGGGGTAACTCACCCTTCACATGTTACAGATACAGATACTCCGGATTCAACTAGTAAAAGTGGGTCCAAAAGTAATAGTAAAGTAATAGTTGATCTAATAGTAGTTCAGATACCGATGGAATTTTCAGTCGGCTTTAAAAATATTATCAATTATAAATGACAAATTTAACAGCTATAAATTCAATAAGATATTACATTTCGTTGACATTTTAAATTTATACACGTATACACTGCAAATTAATTAAACTAGAGCAAAACGGGGCCCGACAATAATAGACGAACATCAACAGTTTCTTTTTTCCTACATAAAAGTGTTGTTCACGGTTGTTTCGGTATTTGAATCAATTGATCTGAAAATCATTTCTATTTGAGGCTTCGATGCTCAAAAACTATGTAGGAAAATAATTAATTACAGGCGGTTTAACAAAAGAGCACGTACTCCTGAACGACAGAGTCACCAAAGGAATATTTAGGTTTACAAATGCATGACCAGTAGTGAAGTCAGGAAATTTGCGGTTAGGACATTATTATTTTCTTACTTCGGAGTCTGAGATAAAAATTTATGTTCGATTAAAAAGCAAACGCAGGACTGTACTTAACAATTTCAAGCTGCAAAATTTATTCAAATTTTAAAAGAATTGATGTAACCAATTTCAATGAATTATATTATAATATTGTGTCAATTTTTTTTTTGAAGCCAAAGAAACTGGTAATTCTGAGGAGTAAAATGTCTAAATAGGTATACAAATTCTATTGTTACAAGTGAAAAAAATTGAAGACATAAGTGGATAGAGGTGCCATGTCACATTTTTTCAAAAAATGATTTTTATGGCCTAATATACTTAAAATATACTATATTTTTTGTTTGTAAAAGTTCTGGTTTCCAATTTTGATAAATAACGGCTACTCATCAGTTAGGAAGTTATCATGAGCCATATATCATAATGCAGTTGTAAAACTTTAAACTTGTTTTTCTCGATATAATCTTTTTGTGACATGACACCTTTATCCACTTATGTCTTCAATTGTATTTGGTATACAAATACACCCCAAATAAATTCAAAAACAATCTGAATGAAGATCAGTCAGATAAGGGGAACAATAAAAGTAAGGACCTTAAATTAGGGAAAACCTTGTTATTAAAGTTAAGAGTAAGTTAACTTTAATAGCATTGAACCAAAATAACGAATTTAAGCTACGCATTAAATTAACTTTCAAATAAAACCACACTTTACAGTAGCAGTTTTTAGCCCGGGCACTAACTGTAACGTGTGAAGAGTGGGCTGCTCCACGTCATTTAACCTCATTGGGCTCATTGTATATTTTCCTAAATTGATAGGCTCCTGTTAGCTCGTTAGCCAGCCTACAGATTAAATGTAGTTGACAACGTCATCGAGAAGAGCTTCTCCTATATCGGCCGATGTTAGCCAGAAGTCGCCGCTTCTAATAAATAAGAGCATCGGACAATCATAGAGAATATGCTCGATGGTCTCATCTTTTTGTTCGCACCCCCCTACACAGTGAGGATTCTGACAGCCTCATGATATGAAGATGCTTCTGTACTTGACAATGACCATTCAGAATGTCTGTAATGAGGTAAAGATTCTGTCTAGTCATAGTCATGTGATTGCTTGCTGTAGTGTTGTCGGGATAACTTAAAAGCTCTTTGGGAATTTTGCAGCTTCTTGTTTTATCCTACCATGAAGGGGTCAAGTCAAAAAAGTATTTGGCTGGCTGCCCTTCTTGGTTAGTGAATCTGGAAGACGGTTACCTTTTAATGTGACGTGATCTATGATTCGTCTTATGGTGACCACATTATTGATGGATACCTGTAGTACTAACCCTAAGTAAATTCGTGGTCTGTTCAGGGTAAATAGTACTTGTCCGCTATCCATATAGTTAAACATGCTCCTTCCAGTGATATTATTTTTGCTGCTACGAGAATATCCGTGAGTTAGGACTGAACTACACTGGCACTATTGTTAACATCCCATTTTTTGTTTAGGTGAAAGAATCTGTAGTATATACTAGGGGTAGATGGATCTAAATTTTTAACGGATCGTGGATCATTAAAAAAAAACGGATCCAGATGTATCCATTACCAGATATAAATACAGGAACTCCAACTCTTATTTAAGATCCTAATTTTACATTCGAATAAATAAGTAAGGGAAAATCTGCAAGTATGATAATGTATAAGTTATAGGTATACAAAAGAAGTATAATATAACAAATAAATACATTTTATATTTTAAGTTGTTGCAGATACAACATTCTTATTTTTATATAGAAATACTTATCTTATTTATATTTTCAGAAGAACAATATTTCCTGCTGTAGAAAACACCCTTTCAGAAGGTGCGGAGGTCACAAGAATACAAAGGAATTTTCTCGCTAGATTTTATAAATTTGGGATTTTATTTTTCATTTAATAGACATCTATTTTTGTCGAGATGTTGCTCATTAATGTATTTTTTAACTTTACTCAACTCCATAGTACCTGACGGTTTTGGGAAAAGAAAATCCAATACGACAGTTTCATCTTCTTTGCTTTGATTGGGTAATCTTGCTTAGTGACTGTTCCAAATATATAATTACATTTTTTATAATATCAGGCAAAGTGCTTTTACATCTAGGGTTAAAAATTGAAGCCGTGTCAAATTTATATCTACTAAATTAAAGAAGAATATTGCATTTATTACTTCAACAAAAATGGTTTTAAAGAGATTTACAGGTTCGCATAGTAAATCATCTTCGCTAATAACTAAGAAATTTGTCACAAACGACGCTATAAGCGGTTTTGCCATCGACAATGTTACATAATCTTCGGCTAAGTAGTAGCTTTTCCAAACGGTTTAAGTATCTTAACAAATTTTTCCATAGTAACCCAATCATCTTCATTTGAGCTTAAATTCGCAGCAGTTCTGGGCAAAGTAACTGATCTATCTATTAAAACGGCATTGATAGCCTGACTCTGTTCTGCCAAACGCCTAGACATGTAGAACGTGGATTTTCATCGTGTATTATTTCTCTTTATGACTTTATGTAGGATTAAATTAAGTTGTTTCTGTCGCCTCTTCAAAGCTTCGGTTACAACATTTGAATGGTGAAAATGAGCGACTATACCGTAAAATTTTTAATTGTAGTAGAAGGACTAAGTTCTCAATTAACACACAATTGTAGCATATTCGCAAAACAAGGGATACTTTCACCAACAATATCTCTATTTACCTTGTAATGACACTTTCCTATAAGATTCCAATAAATTATTACACTTTATATCTTTGATATTAAAGGATCTTTAATCTGCATCTCGAGATTCGGCTTTGGTATCCGAGTAGATCCGGATTCGGATTAAAAAAAAAATATCCGGATCTGGTGTAAAGCGCTAGTATATTCCACATCCTAAGCCTTGTTTTGTTTTAGAACCGTATGTATACATATGAATTGTATCTGATACTTCCAGCTCCGCTATAACTTTATATGGTTTATGGAAGATATATATCGGTGAGATAAAGTCTATTTTCAGATGAAACAGTGGAAGCGTGAGCATTAATGGACACTATAAATACGAATCACACATTATTTAAAAAACTCTTAAGAAGTCTTAACTTAGTAAAATGGGTATTCATAAGTACATTAACAGTAAAATATGTACAATTTTAAATAGGCATTTATCGAACTGTTTAAACTTTGTACAATTTTTGAATCTGTTAAAAACACAAGATAATTTTAACCGTAAGACAAAGAAAGTATGGTGCTGTAAATTCCAGATTAAAGACGTTAATAGTAGAAAAACAGAGCATAACAAGATGTTGCTAGGAGAAATTCACAACCTTGATTAGGTCACGTAGGCAAATTGCGTCATTCTATGATTTATGTCGAACAAAATAAAAACAAAGTACTCGGTGGCATTTCACGAGTTGCCACTAACACAGTGGGAAAGTACCTACATCATTTGGTCGGGCCATTCGGAAGTTATAAAGTCTATGGAAAACAAGCGTTGAAATCAGGTTGTTTTAATTTATTTTAAAAATATCAGTCCATTACCAACTGCATGAATTAAAAAAAAGCAGGTTCGATCAAACACAAAAAAAATCTGAATTTTTTTCATTTTCATAACAAATTGTAAACATAAGACACTTGTAATATATATCATTATTTTAAATAAATTATTGTGAAAAGATAATTTTATTTCTATAGAAAATTAAAAAAAAAATCTTTACCAAGATATGCAACTACAGATAACAAAACTAAGCAAGCAGCAGAGACTGTATGGTACACCACAGGTAAAATAGAAAACGAACCAGCACAAAAAATATCTGCTTATCTCCATGATTTCTATTCATCAACATTCGTCTTTAAAAAAAAATATATTATCAGAAGGCTTTTTTATTTAATTAACTTTCTAAATTAATTTTTCGGAAAAAGAACATGAGGTTTTTAATGTCCCATACTGATTTTCCTTTTTCTATTAACTAAATCAATCAATTATATTGCAGATGGGTGTAGAGAAGGACGAAAGGGAAAACAATGATATTTTAAAAGAAACATTTTGGAGAAATAAAACTTCTGTCTACTAATAGCTTTAAAAAATTAAAGTACGACCCTGAATAACGATGTGATGCAGCATCGATATGTGTGTTACGTATTCTCGGCATCGGATTTAGGCTTGACTGCACATCGACTTATCCCGTTTCTGTTTCATTCTTTCTTTTCGTTATTAAAAAGGTGTCAGCCGACCTATTCGACCATCATCAGTTAATTAAATATTTTTATACTTAGTGGACTGTTGGATGATTATGGGAATTAAGTGAAGAGAAAAATAAAATAAACAGTATTTATTGGTTTTCTTTCAATTCGTTGTCATATATTTGTTTAGAAAATTATAAGACCGTTACACAATTTGATTTGGTATAAGTCATTGAAAGAACTAAGTTGTGGTGCGTGAACGTCGAATGTTTAATTTTTAATATTTGTGTTTTTTTTTATTTATTTGGTAATATTGCATAACAGACAATCAATTCAGAATTAAGCAAAAACGAGCATAGTAGTACTAGGACCACTTCTGTACAGTCTTCAACAGTACCCATATCCCACGTGATGCAATAACTCGACAAAACACATTGAAATTGCATTTTTTGAAAACTTTTACGACAACTTAAAGGTCAATTTTTTTAAGGAACAACTTCGAGCATATACATTAGTGCGTAATTGTTCAATATTTCAATTTGTGTTATAGACACGCAAACAAGTTTCAAATAAAAGTTATATGGATTTAAAAAACACATATATTAAAAATATTTTTTTCGTCTACCTCTATCCAAAGTATACATTTCCTGGCCTCATTGCAGGAAGTAAAGTCGTACTTTTCCTCCCTAGGGACAAGTAAAAGTAAAAGTGACGTCATGTTATGTCATAAATGAAATAGTTTATACGGCATTGACGACCTAAACTATATTCTATTATATAAGTATAAGTTTTATTGTTTCACCTTGTATTTTGCAAAATAGTAAAAATCAGTAAATTGTTATTTTAATTTAACGATTTTTACATTAATAATTTGACTTCAATTCACAGATTCATCCAATTTTTGAATTTAGGACAGAAATATTATAGCATGCTATGGTCGATTGACAGATCAGTTTCAAAGTGTGTTACGCTATAAAATATCTACAAAATATAAAAAATATTTAAAAAATGAGTGATTCTAGCGAATTTGAAGATATAAATAATACAGGTTAATGCAACAGTACAATCGCCATTACCCCAAAAATCTAAAGAAAAATACGAAAAACAGTATTTACATTTCAAGCAATGGGCCGAAGAAAAGCATATTCGTACTTACTCAGAAAATGTTATTTTGAGGTATTTTTCGCTGTTAGCAAATACATTAAAAGCCTCTACATTGTGGTCCAAGTATTAAATGCCACGTACCATGCTTCAAATAAAAGAAAATGTTGATATTAAATACCCAAAATTAATTGCTTCCTTGAAAACACAAAACCAGGGATATAAACCTAATAAGGCAAAAACCTTCTCAAGAGAGGAAGTAAATAAATTTTTACTAGAAGCCCCCGATGATAATTATTTATTAATGGAAGTAAGATATTTTAAAGAAGTAAATATTTTTAAAAAATAAAAGTTAAACGGCAAATATTATAATAGAGCTACAACAATACACTATGTAGAATTCCGCAAAAGTGGCCTGTAAGTTCCGGTAGCGCAATTGGTTGGTGCACCGCTCACTGTCCATGATAGGCTTGTAGGTGTTGGTTCAAATTCCAGCGTCGACGGCTTTTTTTTTCCTTTTTTTTTTAATTTTTGTTTTAATTGTTTATCTTTGTTTTGTAGGTTCTCCTCATTTTCGGAATTTCAGGAGCATGCAGATGTGACGAACTCCTTAAAATGGCCACTACAGATATTGAAGATAAAGGTTCAATTTTAATAGTAAATATACTAGATTCTAAAACAAATATACAAAGAACGTTTGTAATCAATGCTTCACCAGGGAATGGCCCTAATTATATTGACATTTATAGAAAATATATATCGCTACGCCTTAAAACAGATCAGACTCGTTTATTTGTCTGCTATAGAGCAGGAAAATATATCAACCAAATGGTTGGAAAAAATACTATTGCTAAAATTCCTAAAAAATTGCAGAATTTTTAAAACTGCCTTATGCCATAAATTATACCGGGCATACTTTCAGAAGAACCTCGGCAAGTTTACTTGCAAACTCTGGAGGAGACATTCTTGCTTTAAAGCAACACGGAGGTTGGAAGTCTACGAATAACGCTGAAGCAATCTGTTGCAAAAAAGAAAAAATTTCGAATCAAATTATGGGAGTCACTGAAGTTAATGAAATTGATTGTAATCAGCCAAGTACAAGTACTTCCGAAGGATATTAGCTGTATAATAATGTTTATGAAAATATCACGAAAACTGCATTGGCTCCAACTCTCACTTCTAGTGGTATTCAAATAACCACTGCTCAAAACTGCACGTTTAACATTAGTATAAATAATTACTCTACCACAAATTAAAAATCAAGAATGAAAATAACGTGCCTATAATTTATACTGTACCTACTTCTTAATTTTAGTTCTTTAATAAATTTAGTTTGTTAGTTTCATAAATAAATTATTTAAAAATGACTTGTTATTTGAGGGATGCGGAAAAATCAGATGTATTACTTGGGAGTAAAGTGCCTTTTCCTCCCTTGGATGTTTACTGCCCTCCGCTTCGCGTCGGGCAGTAAACTTCATCTTGCGTAAGGAAACGTGGCACTTTCCTCCCTAGTAATACAAATAGCTATTGGATATATAGGGTGTTTTTGCGTTTTTGCCTGAAAAAAAAGTTTGTTTTTTAAATAGAACATCCTGTATTTTATTTTATTTTTAGAATGGTTTAGTAATACTGTATTTAACTCTAGAATGTTTCTAAAAAATATTACAATGTTGCCCAGCAATTAATTTTTTTTTAAATTAGAAAATGATGCAGTCCCCAAATTAAATTATCAGAGGTTTACATTCATTTCAAAATTGTTTAATATACACCCTTATAAGATATTAAGCTAATGAATAATGGTGATAGAACTGGTTTACTTTATACAGATTGTTTTAAAACATGTCTTAAATATGACTAATTTAAAGTTCAATTTACTAAATTTTTTCAAATGCAACATCCTGTATATTATCTTACAAATCTGCCTATACAACAATACTAATATGTTAGCCAATAACACATATACAGGCTGTCACAACAGTGCGTAATTGATCGACAGCTGTTTTATTGTTAAAAATTGCGAAGAAATCTTAAATATAAAAGTTGGATGACCATATTTTTTAACAATTATTCTTAAATATACAGGGTGGTCCATAAACGAAGTGCTGACCAAATCTATACTTTTTAAAGCAAAACACCATGCACATATTTGATTGTTTACACAGCGTCAAACAAATTTTAATTAACTTTATTTATTTGCTATGTTGTGTATAGGGTGTGTCAAAACGTTAGGTTACGATTTTTCTAATTGTTTAAATGTATTTATTAATTGGTGGTATAACATATAGGGTATTCCATTTAAAAAATTAAGAAAATCGTTACCCCATATTTTGAGACACTCTATATACAATATAGCAAATAAGTGAAATCCATTTAAATTTTTTGACGATGTAAAAACAATCAAATATTATGTATAACTACCTGCAGGGTGTTTGGTACCTCGTTGATGGACTACTTTGTATATTTAAGAATAATGGTTAAAAATGGTCATACAACTTCTATAATAAAAATTTCTTTGTATTTCTAATAATAACACCCTGTGTATGTGTTATAGGGTAATATGTTGATGTCGTTAAATAGTTAAATTTATAAGGAATTTTATGCTAAAATAATAAACAGGGTGTCGCATTTGAAAAAATTGAGTAAATTGAACTTAAAATTAGCCATATTTAAGACATATTTCAAGACACTCTGTATAAAATAAACCAGTTCTATCACCACTATTCGTTAGCTGAATATCTTGTAAGTTTGTGTTTTAAACACTTTTGAAATCATTGTAAAGCTTCCTAAATTATGAAAATTTACTTTTGAGGTCTGCATCATTCTCTAATTTCATAAAAACATTAATTGCTTGGCCACCCTGTAATATTTAAAAAAAAATCTAGGATTGAATACAGTATTATTAATCCATTCTAAAACTGAAATAAAATACAGGGTGTTCTATTTAAAAAAAATATTCATTTTATATTTTCCAGACAAAAACGCAACACCCTGTATATCCAAAAATATTTTTAGAATACGTATTTTTTAAATTTATATAACTTTTATTTGAAACTTGTTTGCGTGTTAATAACACAAATTGAAATATTGAACAATTTTGCACTAATGGGACACCCTGCATATTTCATAGAGTCCGATTCCAATAGTATTTATTTGCGTTCAGAGAGGAAATGCCCGCGGACCTTATAACCAGTGTCGCATCATTTTTATGAAGTATGCAATTAATATGAATAATAAATTAAATACAATTTGTAAATTTGACACATGTTTTACAGACTTGCAGTCAAGTAACGGGTAATAGTAAATAACTATTATTTAAATCAAATAAAAAATATTCGATTTTTCCTTTCCTGTAATTAGAGAAAAGTATAGGCCTATAAAAACTTTAGGTTCAGAAAAGTCATGTGTTGGATCAGATTTTTTTAAATTTTAATTTTAATAAATTTACATCGGGTTGCAAATAATTATCAGCCCGTATAATTTCAGTTTCAGCAAAGTATTTACACAAACTACTGCTGTATTTGAAGAAATAAATTAAGACCTAGGAATTGCCTTAAACCAATTTGTGTCCTAAATTATTGTCCTTCGAAAATTGAAAATGGAATATTGGCTTTCCACCCTGTTCTCGTTTTAAAACACTATTATAATTTAACCTTCAGCCAGGAATAACGCAGATAGAAGTATAAATAAAGTTATTATCCACTTTGTAACGGGTCAACAACGGGCTACCAGACACTTTTCAATACTTATATAAATTCGGGTTAATGCGAGAGACAACAAAAATCACTGTATTTTGGTTTGATTACAGAGTTTATTAGCAAAAAATTTAATAATATTTGTCTCTGAGTTAATATAAACTTTTAAATCCGAACGTCTTGCTAAAAAAAAAGTCGCTTCAAAAGTATACTAAGACGTCAGTGAAATTTATCAGATTTCTTTTGTAGGCTACAAGCAAAGTCGGTGACGTTGATACTACCTATGATATCTTCATATAACGCTTTTAGAGATTGTTGTCGTTTGACTTTTAACATTTTCTCAAAATTATACTTCTCGTAGTCGTCAGAAAAACTTTTCGTCCTTATAACATAAACTACTATAAGAAGCTTGTTTGAAGTATACTTATAGGAAAAGTCTACTTATAGATTATGTTTTCTGACCGAAAAACATTTTTTTGACACATTCAAATTAAACTAACACATGGCGGGTGTCCTTGCGAAAACTTCGAATGGCTGTATTTCTAGTAACATTTAAGTTGAAATCTTGATTTTTTGGATGATGAGACAATGTATGGGAAGACGTATTTCCCCATACTTTTTATCCTCATTTTGCCCCTAGCTACCCTTAATGACACCATGTATATGTGATGAATGATTATGAAAAAGCTCACTTATTTGAGAATATTTAGTATACGAAATCAAGCTATGGGTGAAAAGTATATGGAAATACGCTTGGTGTAAGAATATAGGTGAAGCGGTGCGCAGGTTTTATGACGTCAACATCGGTATTGTCACGGCCGCCTACAAACTGTCATGGCTTTGTTTACATTTTGTAATGATTGTCAAGATGTTACTTTAATTATTTCCAAGTTCTATAATTATTATGAATTTAAAAATGTATATTTAGATAAAAATAACCACTGACTAATCACACCAAATTATGCTCAATAATACAAGAAAATGCCAAGAAAACTGACTATAGGCAAATATTGGACCTTTATGCAAATACATTCAAAATAAAAAAATATGTTGTGCTATTTTATATACAAAAACTAGAATGTATTTCCAGTTTAACTTAATATATTTAAGTTACTTCAGGTGGTATGCATTTTTGTTGAGGATAAACAATATAGTGTTCATCTGAAACTGAATTCTTCCACCACAAAACATGAAGAGGATGTTAGGTACATCATTAGCATGGCTATCTGATAGATGATAGTCAGAACTTCTAGAACCTTATTTCTCATAGACATAAGTAGATTTAAATGAAATATATGATTCAATTACGAAAAGAACTCAATAGATGTCCCTTGTATAAATAAAATTTTGTAAAATGTTAACAAACGCAGAACCATAAAATTAAAATCAAATAAATTTAACAGCATATTTTTTTAGTTGTTGATTTCTTAAATAATCCGCTTGAAGGATCTGAATAGTAGTCACTTTTATATGATAATTATAATTGTATTTATTACCTAATTTTTATGGTTGGGTGCTGGTAAACCCGATTATGTATTTAATAAATAGAAACACTTGGCATAACATTTTATATTAATAAAAAGCACAGAGATGTTATTTGAAATTGGTTTATTCATGTTCAGTAATGTTTATACATTGTTGATACATAATGTCTACTTTTTTATCTTGCTTTACACTTTATAGTGTATATTTATTTGTTTCATGGAGTTCTAGGAGTGGCGGATTTTTCTGTTACACTTTTGATGGTGCACATCTATATTTGATTTGGTATATTTTTTAGTTATTCACGAAGACTTTCAATACTTTTCTCTAAAATAACAATTTAATTTTGGTGGTCACATCTAAAACAATGATATACAGTTAATATTGAAGTAAAAGCAAAACATTTTTGGTCCTTCGAGCCGGATTGATTGTCGTATAATACGGGAATTCGGTTTATTTTTTGAGAGACTATTTAATAAATTATTTGTTAATATCGGTATTTCGGTTTTACAGATTTTAGTAGGTCGCTAGTAGTTTTTTCAGCGGTTTCTTTTTGCTATTTAGTCGGTAAATAGTTTTGGAGGACAAAGGTCACTTACTCGGTACAAATCGGCTGTACAAAAGAAAAAGTAGTGGTTTATTATTAACGTTTTAATTTCGATTTAAATTTCAGTAAATTTAATAAGCGGTAGAAAATGAAATTTCTACTGGTGAATAAACGGTTTTTTATACTTTGAGTTTTTTTAGTTTTTTAGAGGTCGGTTTTCAGCTCTTAATCAGTAGCAAAATTTGAATGTTTGGGTTTTTGTTGACAAATGTGGATATGCTCTACCACTTACAATAGGTCTAATATTTATAAATGTTTAATAGAGAAATAATTTAATATTTTGTCGAGTTTTGTAATTTCTAAAAATGCCTGGAGTGGAAGAGAGGCAACTAAAGGTTTTGACTGCCAAAAAGCAGGCTTTATTTGGTTCTCTGCAACGTCTTTATGATTTATCTAAAAAAGCTTTAACGCCAGCTCATTTTTTAATGTAGGCTCCACTGAATAGTTTGCACGCAGAAGATGTTACTCAGATTAATATTAATAGATTGGACAGATTTCAGTTAATAGATCGGATAGTTCAAGATTTTTGGAGAAGATGGCATCTTGAATAGTTGAATACCATTTAGGTACGAAAAATATGGATTGATTCTTCTAGGAATATAGAGATCGGTACAGTAGTTGTAACCCTATCCCTAAAGTGCCCATCGACAGTTCCTTTAGATTACCACCATCACTTCAATCGGTAAGTTTAATTTGTGGATTTATTTAGCCCATAAAGCAATAATTCAAAACAGCAATGATCACTTCAAAGTTTAATTTTTAATTAAACATTTCTTTTTACATCCTTGTAATATTCATTAGTTTTAAATGTTAAGTTGTGTAGTTTTCATTTCAAAGTCACAGGTACCATATACAATTTTCACATTAAGAATATTTTTTGTTAATAAGGTAAATGCGTACTTACGTTTCTAATTCTGGAGATACTGAAATATTAACAAAGCTATCAATAAAGGTTTGTCGATATCTTTTTTTCTGCCTTATTAATTTATCATCACATTCTGCAGACAATTGTTGTCCTTTCAATTAATTCAGAAGATTTTTAGTAGAAACTGCTGTTGGTTTTAAATTTCTGCCAGTTTAGGTGAGCAGTTTAATAAAAAATATCCTTTGAAAAATGTGTAGAACAAATACAAGCTTAAAAAAGAAACAAAACATCATATACAAAATTTATTAAAATTCAAATTAGTTTTGCAAAAATAATACAATTTTTCAGGTTATTTGTATCTTTCCTTGTTTTAGGAAACCAAAATTCCCTTTGTTTCTCGCGAATAGTTCTTGTAGCCAAACACTCCACAACCTGGTGTTTTGCTAGCAACTACAATTCCTAAAATAGTAGATTTTAATGTATCAATAATTTAATAATAATAATAATAATAATTTGTTTATCATTAAAATACAGCAAAAATATGACATAACCTATCTTTATAACAATTACACTATCAATTTAGTCAGAAATTAATTAAATAATACGTACCAATAATTACTAAAAAGTAATATTAAATTTTAAGATAAATTTATTTATAAAGTTTTAAATACTATCAGGAAGATATTAAAATAACCTAAAAACTCGCTTTTTAACGTTGAAGACATAGGCATTATTAAAATCTACTTCGAAAGTGACGTCATTTTATACCGCTAATTGCTTCACCTGTACTTTTTAACCATGGAAATACGTTTAAATATGCATTGTCTCATATTCCAACAATTCAAAATTTCAACTTAAATTTTAACTCATTCGAAGTTCTCGTGTGGACATCCGGTATATTTGAAAATGTTTCGAAATAAAAATGTAACGTTCTAATGTATTGTTCATTTATTCACTTTACGAATGAACCTCCTGTTTGAGAAACGCTAGTATAACTCTAAATTAATTAAATGTATAAAAATATTACGGCATTGGCTCACATCTAGTGATTTATATGTATATTACTTCTAATCAACTCATGTCAATTGCATTACGTGTGATCTGGGTATCGTAGAAGACTAAACTAAACTAAATCTGTTTTAAGAAACTTTTTAAATTCACCTTCGTACATTTCACGTTCCCTGTTCGTGTAACATAACTTTTCCTTTCCCAATGTACATTACATATTACACACAGTTTTTAATTTAAGATGTACTTCAAGCACTAGCAGCAACTCTAATAGCTCCGGAATGAATTATTGAGCGGAATTTAGAATGCGAACTTTTATACTTCTCAAAATGTGTGGTCGACTCGGTCGAACTCACGCTTTCATATTTGAGATATATGATGCACTTACCGATTGTAATTTTATTCTCTCGATAACATTGTTCGAGGTAAGTATGTGAAGCCGGTAATTTGTTCTGATGTGACTGGGAGTTTACCTGAAAAGAGAAATGAATGGTCAAATTTATTACAAAAAATAAAAGTAGGTACTATTTTAGTAAATAAAAGACTGCATATTATTGTTAATATAGTGCCGTTTTTTCTGTTTATCTACGACTACTATCGAAAGCAGACAAAAACATACGACAGACAGGCGCAGTAAATAGCTTGAGGAGCAAACCACTGGCGTAATTTTGAACACCTAAATTCTTTTGGCAGAAATAAATCTTTGAAAATCCTTAAACATTCTCGAAAATCCTCATAAATTCTTCACACATCCTTAGTTATCCTCATAAATCCTTCATACATCCTCGAAAATCCTCATACATCCTTTATACTTCCTCCGAAATCGTCATATATTCTTATACAATATATCCTTACACTTTCCGTATCGCGTTTTGATGTGCCAGCATATTGGTGTGTATAGTTATAACAGGCCGTACCCGGGCCAACAACGGGCTCAGGTTCGTCAAATTTGTACAGTGTCGTATATCTACCGCGCGATGGAAAGCAACGGGTCTACCACGAACCGGGCAATATAGGATCAAAGTAGGCCCGTTTATTTTCCATCGCGCAGTAGATATACGACACCGTACAAATTTAACGAACCAGTGGGCCCGTTGTTGACCCAGGCCCGACCCGGGCTCACTCCGTTATATCTATAAGCACTTTAAATGCGCATATAGATATAACGGGCCGGGCTCAGGCCAATAACGGCCCCAGGTTCGTCAGAGTTGTACGGTGTCGTATACCTACATCGAGATGAAAAGCAACGGGCCTACCACGAGCCTGGCCAAATAAGATTGAAATAGGTCCGATTGATTTTCTTCGTACAAATCTGACGAATCTGGGCCCGTTCTTGACGGGAGCCCGGCCCGTGCGTAAAAATTAATTGTTTCCCCTGGTGTATCAAAAGTAATTCACTGGCCACCTTTGTGTGACTAAAAAGTTATAAACATACACAAAAATAAGTTAGAACATAAAATTGTTTTAGCAATGGTAATTATTTAAATACTATGTGGACAATTTCTCTGGAAAGATATTAATTCAGCAAAATGTAATATGATATTAAATGTAAACACAAAACTAAAAGAAATAAAGTATTAAAAAAATAAAAAAATTAAAAATAAGAAAGTAAAACAAAAATAAAAAATCGTGACGTAAAATTTTGTATTTCTACTTCACATGATATAAACAGCATTTTCTAACAAAAATGAATTGTAGCAAACATAGGTAATCATAATAATCCAATCAAATTAACCAAAACCTTTGCGACAATTAATTTTTGTTGCAAAGTAGTACTATTTTGAAAATGGAAGAAAAGTAATATTAAAAAATATGACATAATTCGGGGACGAGTTCAGAGACATTTGGCTGCAACATTTCAAAACACAGTGACCGTTATTTTTAAAGTTTTGAGTAAATCAAAAAATCTTTTAATATGAAAAAATATAAAAGAATTTTAAATATTGTTTTAGCAGTTTAGCATAATATAATTTCAAATAATTTTTTATGTGAAAAGTAATTTCAAGATTTTTATATTTTTTAGAAAAATTATCAAATATTCTGTTTTGCCCAAATTTTAATATTGAAAAATGCCTTTTAGTGGGTTTTGGCATAGAATTTCAAAAATATGACACAAAAAAAAATAGTGTAGTTTTTAGGTAAACATTATTTTCGTTAATATTAGACATTAAGTAATTCTTAGCACAGAAAACGTGTAATGACCACAATATTTACTTGAGCACATAAATGAATTTTTTTGACAGGGGAAAGAAAGGAAAATATTCCTATTTTTATCTCGAGAGTTAAATCTATATTTTTCTATGACTATCAAGTTATCCTATTAACAGGCTTTTTAAGATTTTACTCCATTAATACTTGTGGAAGTGCAGGTATTTGGATTTTTGGGGAAATTTAGTGTTTTGGATAAATTCTCGTGGCTTATTGACCCGTTCCACACCCGCTAAAGGGATCTATAGACATAAAAATTGGGGGTCCATCGACATTTGAGTGTGTAATATTGAAGTGGATTCATCAAGAATGATTGCTGTGGACTGTCTCGCTTCTTTTTTAACCTTGGCTACGTTCAACATTTCAATTTTTTTTATTTTTAAAGTTTAATTTTAGACAATTTTCCTCTGGAAGTTGCTTAGGACATTTGGTAGGTTACAGAGTGTTTTACAGCAAATTGAGTTTTTTACACGTTTTTAATAAATCGTGCATGTTTTAAGGATTTAGACAACGTCATTTATACAGCATCATAATAAGTCTTACCCCCTATCTAACTCGTTACTGAAGTCTTGTTAGGAAAATCGCCAAAACACGTAGATTTTTTTGATTTCTACCATGTACATTTTTGTATGAATAGTTTACCCTTAATTTCATGCCTTACTGGAAGGGAGCAACCCTTTCGAAAAATTTAAATGGCATGAGGTGGTGAGTGATAGCTCATTTGAAATGGGGTTTTATTCTCTATTTAACCGTGCAAAAATTTTTAAATTTGCTTCATTACATGTTGATTTATTAATGTTTAAAAATAACAAAACATCACAAATAGGAAAGCAACTAAACTAACAGTGACTTTATCTAATGGCAAAAAGTCTTACTTCACGTCTGAACCAAAACCGATATCATGCAGGGCCGAATTTTAATTCTAAGAATAAGTGCGCTACGTTAATTTTCGTTATTCTGAAACAATAATTAGTCGAGAAATAATATTAAAGCGAATTTCAAAATTTTTTGCACGCTTGAATAGAGAATAAACCCCCTTTCAAATGAGCTATCAATCACCACCCATGCCATTTAAATTTTTCGAAAGGGTTGCTCCCCTGAAGTAAAGGATGAAATTAAGGGTAAACTATTTATACAAAAATGTACAATGTAGAAATCAAAAATCGACGTCTCTCGGCGATTTTCCTAAGACTCCAGTAACGAGTTAGATAGGGGGGGGGGGGGGGTAAGACTTTTGATGCTCACTGTATATCACTTTTAGGATGATTATTAATATTGATTGATTTTAACAAATTCTAGGTAAGCTACTTTTTATTGATACCTACAAAAGTATCCAATTTCTTTTAGATATGGTTTGCAGTACTTTTAATTATTATTAATTGATTAATTAGAAAATTTAGAAGATAAGAATCCTTAAATATTCAGACATGCAGAGGCAGAATCCATTTTTTTTAATCAAATGGATATTGAATAAATATTTTTTATATCTTACTGTGAAAGATTTTAATTATTATTTCATATATGTTTTATTTACAGATAATAATATGCTTGCGGTTTCTTGCAAGGGGGTAGTTCAAAGTTCTTCTGTATCACACGTTGTGTTTATAAATTTTTAACCAGTTTGTAAAATGGCCACAAACTATTAAAGAACTGAATGAGATAAGAAAAGTTATAATTTAAATTAATGTAGTACCGTACGTACGATATTTCTGGAATTATAGGTTCTGTTGATTGCATCCGTATATGGTTAGGTTGCGAGACGAAAGATTCTCGTGTCTCGTCTCGACAAGACTAGAGGTATGTTCTCTCGAAAAAAAAAAAAAAAAAAAAAAAATTCGAGACGAGAGGAGAGAGTGTCAACTCTCAACGAGAATTTCTCGTTTCTCTCGAGCTCTTTGAAGCAATTTACTTTTAGCTTATTTAAAATTTTCAATTGTTTATAGTAACTTAAAATTTAAACATATCAGATTTCTAGATGGGCAAAAAGTTAACTATAATCCTCGTATTCTAATAATATATTAAATAATAAACAAATATTCCAATCAATGATAAGATAAAAGTGTATTAGAAATTTTTGTATTTTTATCAAATTTGATGCTTGAATATGGATTTCGAAGTGATGCAGAGCTCTACAATTTTTTTTTTTTTGTGAAATGGAAGATAATCTATTTTTCATTTGTATAAAACTTTTTAGAACAAATATTTTGTTGACGCTTAATTTTGTTCACTGATTACGTCGAATTTCAATTGTTTATGTCAAATAGTCTCTAAGTAAAACAATTGTGATACACAGAGAGACACCGTAATTCTGTAAGTGTTCCTTATGTCCAATTTGGGTATTGATGAGATAAATTACGTGAAAAATGATTTGTTATTGTTTTCAAAATTTTAAAGTTTTTTCATGTTTCGTATAAGTATATCTTTTCCAGAATTAAATTTGATATGTTTTTATCACGAAAGAAACGAGATGAGACAAAACGAGACGATAGAAAGGCACTCTCGAGCGAGAGAAGCGCCTTCTCGTTGAGACGAGAAAACGATTTTCTCTCGCCCTACGAGACGAGATGAGAGAGGCCTCTCTCTCGTCTCGTCTTGCAGCATCACTACCTATATACCTATTTTTTTAGACAAAAATTAACGATTTAGTTTATATTTATATTTATTTTTATTTATATTTAATAATTTTCATTTATTTGTTTTCATTTCTATTTTTTTTTTCTTTTATTTTAATTTATTATTTATTTTTATGGTACTCCTATTTCCCCCCTCATTTAAAAAACTATTTCAATTCACCAAACTAAATTATTAAAATTTATGCATTTTAAATCCAAAGCAACTATGATTTCGTGACTTTTAAATTGAAATTGCGCTGATTTTTGTTTTTTTTGTTTTATATGTTCTATACCATTCTCGAGTCATTTTAATCGCATAGACGAAATTTCAGAAGAATCAGTGCAGCCGTTTAGGAGGAGTTTGATGAGATATACACGCCCATTAGATTATGATATATGATATATGAAGGAAGGCTTGATTTTCCATTCAACGATTCAGAAAAAATATGACTGTGTTAGATATCGGTTAGATATTGGATTAAGGATATTTGTTTGAATATTTTCAACTTTTCAATACATAGGTATTCTAAAACGACAAGGATCGAAGCAGACACCTTTTACTTTTAACCTAATGAACATGAACTATAAAATAAATAATCGTGTGGGTTAAAATGTAATTCATAAAACAATCAAGATGATATCATATAAACTGCCACAATTGCACGATAAATTTTTGCATTTAAAGAATATTCTCTCATTAAATTTGAGTACGTTAAAAGTAGGTAGAGAATTGCGAAATCTATTCAGAGTTTACACTACGCACGGGTTTTACCATACATTTTTAATCGCTCCACATCAGCTTACCGTTTAACGTAGACGAGTCGTAAACGATCAACATTTAGAGCAGGGGTGTAACAATGCTGAGGATTTTGCTCTTCTTTTCAAACTTTTTATCTAATTTAATGTTTTAGAATTAGGTAAATATTTTGTGTTACAGGATAATGATAATATCCCGATATTCGTGGTAAAATTTAATCCAGCAATCGTCTTTTTATAAGATATTCGCAGTTTAGGAACGTTTTAATGTAAATATTTTGGAACATATAATAATGGAATGTCTGCTGTGTTCTAAATCAGTGATCAATCAATCAAATTATGTTTATTGTTAAAGCCGTAATAACTTAAAATATTATAATGCAATATTAATTTAAACTAAAATATGTATGTTTATTAATTTTTTTAAGAAGTTAAAAGTTATTGTAAAGCTGGTTAAATAATATACTTTTTCTAATTTTTACATATAAGGTGTCCTCTTTTGTAATCGCAGCAAGTGTAAAAATTATCTACTTTATTCAACTTAAACATTGTGTTACTGGTTACGAAACGTTTTAAAATCAATATATACTGTATTGGAAATTTCTGAATGACGTCATGAAATTGGAGATAGCAATATCAGAGTGGGGTATAGAAAATTTTAGAATGTAATAGTAGTTCGAGGGAATGTTTTTGTCTTTGAAATTTTTTTTATTATAATGATTGTCAGTGGGAAAATGAAATGTCAGAGATGGGAATTTTATAAAACGTCAAAGGGGAATGTAATATACCGGGTGTCTCAGTTGTATTGTTCCAACGCCATATCTCAGATGTTTTAAAAAATTTAAATTCAAAATTTTAAACGTTTTATACAGACCCAATGTCCCCAAAAATAAACATAATAGCCATATTTATTCACTTCCGGTTTGACCGGAAACGAACCTAACTTTTGAAATTCAAATGACACCCTGTATATTTAATTTGAAATTTGAATTCCACGTAAAATTTCCTTTTCAAAGAGGTAATACACTTTGTATTAAGGTTTACAAACAGGAAAAAAATCAGATTTTAAAACATAGCAAATTTTTTATTTAACATATAGTTATAATATTATTATAAAATTATAATTTGTACACACGAAAAACCAAAATCTTTAATATTATAGAAAATGTTCAACATTCTGTCCCTGTTGTTCTAGGCAACATTCGGCTAGGCGCAAAACTTCACGAGACGTTACAGTTCTTAGTACTCCAGCAACAACATTAGCTCCAATCTCATATGTTATTCTATTTCTACAAGAGGCGTTTCGTACACTCTTCCATTTAAATATTCTCATAAAAAATAATCTAAGATTGTTGGATCGGGAGATCTTGCGAGACATCTTATTGATCCGTATGTGCCAATCCACCGATTCGGAAAAATTTGGTTTAAATAACCAGAATTGTGTGCGGGTGCTCCATCTTGCTTCATATGTAGTGGCAGATCTTCCAACAACACAGGCAAATCGTCGTGAACAAATTGTAAATAATTATCCCCAACGTACCTTCATAAAATTTTGGTCCAATTATAAATCCGTTAATCATACCACACCAACCATCAATTCCCCAAATTATTTGAAAGTTAATCCCCCGTATCCATTGGGGATTATTTTGAGACCAGTAATGACAATTATGACGATTTACTATTCCGTTATTATGAAATCGACTCTCATCTGACCCTAATATTGTATTGGTAATACTATCCTCATGTGCCGTCGTTAACCACGCAATCTCTTTTTTTGTACTTAGCGCAGATGTTTTTATATGGCTTAAATTTGTGAATTTTTAAAATTCGTTCAATAGAAGATCGAGATATATCGAACTTTTTTTTATTTGTCTAATTGAAATATGTATTAATAAGTACTCTTCCCAAAAATATGGTGAACTATGGTCATAATCAGTAGCAGTTTTGCTTTTAAAAATAGTTTGTTTCTTGGATAAGGATCCACTTTTAGACAAATTAGATAATAAGCATGTAAGGTATATAGCTCTTGGCATACGTTTTTCGGGATAACGCTGTCTGTAAACATTAAATGCATTATGGAGTTTTTTTACATTCCCCATAAATTAGAATCATATCTAATTTTTCTTGATTTGTAAAAGCATCATCATTCATTGTGTATACTTATTTTGAAACTG
Organism: Psylliodes chrysocephalus; assembly: GCA_927349885.1. Lineage (NCBI taxonomy): Eukaryota > Metazoa > Arthropoda > Insecta > Coleoptera > Chrysomelidae > Psylliodes > Psylliodes chrysocephalus. Next base: position 9,949,476 of record OV651816.1, read on the forward strand.
ATTTAAATGGATACATTTATTACGCTTCAGACACTACACAGAAAAGTCAAACATGCAGTTATCTTACTTTAGTTGATTCCAAAGCCGTCTTCGCTATTTTGCTATTTCTTAAAATCTGATTTATTTTCTGTTAGTAAGCCATAATACAAAGTGTATTACCTCGTTGAAAAGGAAATTTTGCGTAGAATTCAAATTTTAAATTAAATATACCGGTGTCATTTAAATTTCAAGAACCCCCTCTGCTAATTCCGAAACTCTTATTACGTCTATGTATTTTCTTGAACTTAAACAAATAAACTCCATTAGAAATAATCTTGGTCGTATTCTCGATTTGATCTTCGTATCTGACTTCCATCATTTCCTCGTTTCACCTAGCGAAAGTCCATTGCTAAATGTTGACAAATTTTACCTTCCTGTCGAGTTGTACATCGATCTTTCAAAATATGTTCCAATAAAATCCAATTCTCGCAATAGTACTGTGTATATATTTTAAAAAACAATAACTTTTACAACCAGGTGAACTGAACGTCAGTCAATAAAGCACCAAACATCGAAGACAGAGTTGAAACATTTTATGACATTTTGTTTCAAGGCATCAATCAATTTGCCTCAAGAAAGACTATAAAAAACATTAAATATCCAAAATGGTTTGACAGTGAACTTTGAAAATGTATTGTCTCCAAAAATAGACTATATAAAAAATATAAGCACTCTGGTCTGAGTAGTGACCACCAGTTATATTCTAATGCGAAGTAATGTAACGCACTAATTTATGTTATCTAACCTTTGCTTCTAACATGGAACATCTTATTCCTAATTATATCAAGCACTTCTGGTCATATATAAGAACTCTGCGTAAAGACATTCCAAAACAAATGAAATCTAATGGCAAATGAATTTATGACCCTGAAGAAATAGTTGAGGCATTTGCCTCTCAGTTTTAGTCCTGTTACATTAAACACAATATTGTTACCTCTTCTAACCTCATTACTGATTTCTCTAGTAATATTTCCTCTCGCGTTTTCACTGAAGAAGAGATCATCACTCACTTGCTTCATTTAGATGTCTCTAAAGGCCCTGGTCCGGATGGAATTCCTCCCATTTTCTTAAAAAATGGTCAATATTCACTTTCTACTCCTCTATGTCAATTATTCCAAAAATATTTTGATGATGCTTTCTTTCCCCAACGTTGGAAATATTCTAACTTAGTACCAATATTTAAATCCGGCGACAAATCTAATGTTTCAAACTATCGAGGAATCTTGAATATATCCAGCATTCCTAAAGTCATGGAGGATATAATAACAGAAGAGATATTTATGTCTTTTGGGTGTTACATTGCACCACAACAGCATGGCTTTTTCAAAGGGCGATCAGCAACTACTAATCTTGCCGAGTATCAGCAGTTTCTTTTATCTGCTATAGAGGATGGCAAACAAGTGGACTCGATCTACACTGATCTGTCTAAAGCTTTCGACAGCGTTTGTCATTCCTTGCTGTTAGATAAACTGAAGAGGATGGGTATTATCGGCAACTACCATGAGTTTATTCGTTTTTATTTAACTGAGCGTCATCAGAGAGTGAATTTATATGGTTTCACATCTAGAGGAATTTTGGTACTCAGGTGTGGTACAGAGCTCGCATATAGGACCTATATTGTTCATTCTTTTTATTAACGATGTTACAACTTGTTTTAATAACTCCAGTTGCCTCCTATATGCAGATGATCTAAAAATTTTATCAATCGTCCATGATCTTTCAAACAATTACTTATAATCAGATCTCAGCAATTTGGTTCAACGATAACGTGCTTAAACTAAATATCGATAAATGTAAAGTCATAAGGTTTAATAAAGCAGCTAATATTATTATGCATAATTATGTCCAATTACAATAAGTATTTTTCCAATTATGACATTTTTAATACAGGTGTGTTTTTTTAAAGCATCAACTTTCATTACACTATTGACTTCATTTTTATACTGTGATAATTTTATTAATTTTTATTTTAATTGATATTTTAAATGTACCATTTAGAACTTTATGTATCTGTAGTGTACTCTAAACAAATAAATAAATAAAAGATAGGTCGTTTCCGGTAAAACTGGAAGTGAATGAATATGGTTATTAGGTTTATTTTTGAGGACATTGGGTCTGTATAAAACGTTTAAAATTTTGAGTTTAAAATTTTTGAAACAACTGAGATATGGCGTTGGAACAATCCAACTGAGACACCTGGTATAATGTTAATGAAACGGTATAGACAAAAGGAATATTGTTAGTTATTGAATTGTACTGATTTTTGGATATATGAAATAAGGAAGAAAAGTTGAAAAGAAAGTAAACACATTTTATTTATAAAATCAGGAAGCAGAGAGAAATAAAATAGAAAGCAGAAACGATAGAAAATAGCACACAAGTAGAGGTACGCATACAGGTAGAGACAAGTAGACAAATAAAGGCGGCAGAGACAAGCAAAACAATAGAGATAGACAAAGGTGAACTGTAAGTAAGAAGAAAGAAGAAAACAAGAAAGAATGATTTTTTTTTATTTTTGTTACTAATTTTATACAATAATATAGATCTTTTAAACCCACCCCAAAATTGAGACTATTATTGGTTGGAAATCAGAGACAACTAGGAGATTTTCATATCAAGTGGCCCTCAACGTGAGGCCAATGAAAAATTTGAAATTTAAACTGGAAATTCAAAATTTGGTGTAAGAATTTTACATTTTTAATTGTTTTAAACTATAGTTTTGAGTTATGTAAATATTCAGGGTAAAATGTTAAAATTGAGCTTGGCATATTATATTATATACCATCAAAATTAATAGAATATAGATGTAATAACAATAGCAAATTATAGTTTCTTGTTTTGATGGCAGTAACATAGTGTAAATATTGTAAGTAAGAGGGGAAATATAGTTGGGTTGCTGGGAGACCATGAGGAAACAATAAAACAAAAAGATGGTGATGTACAGGATAAGAACGTTTTAGGAGACACAATTATAGAAGAAAATCAACAGAAAGAAAAAATAAAGATGAAGGACTTAATGCAAGCGATCATTAAAATGGATGAGAACATGAAAAATATGGATGAAAATGGGAAAAAAGATAAGAAAGAATTACTAAAGAAATTGGATAAAAATAGGAAAGAAGATACCGAAGAACAAATGAAGAAAATAGATGAATCGGAAAAGAAGATAGGGCAACAGATTAAACAAAATGAGGAAGCAATGGGTAACAAGAAGAATACCACAAAAAAAAAGGAAATCCAAGAATTGAAACAAGATAATGAAAATATTCAAGAATACATAGCCAAAATAAAAGACAAACGGAATAAAAATCAAAATTATATAAGTTCAATAAATTGGTAAATTGATGTTCACATATGTGTCTTGCAAATATGATTTATGTGTAAATCAATTTGGGGATTTCATATGGAAATTTCTGTATGACGTCATAAAATTGGGGATAGCAATATCGGTGTGGGGTATAGAACATTTTAGAATGTAATAGTAGTTGGGAGGGATGTTATTTAATTATTAGGCATTCCAACGACCTGTCAAAATGATGCCAGTGAGAACTGACAGTTTAGAAATGGCAACCCTGTTAACCTGTTATTATTTATAAGTCCAATGATACATATATAGTTATATACATTGCTCAAAGCGGGTCGTTTGCGAGCGGCCATATTGCCTGGCAAGTATTAAATAATTTGAATAGGTTTAGCAAAAATTTGTTTCAAAACCACTTTCCAGCCATTGAATATAAAAAAATAAATGCCTACATAAGCTTTGGTTTATTTTTTAAAATATAGATAATCAATCGATATAACTATCTATATCATTGACCCTATCAAACAACCAGGCCCACAGTGTTGCCATATTATAACCTATCGATAATAACTACCACTAAGTTATGCAACTAACAATGCAGAGTAATATCAGTTGCATAAAGAAATAATTTAAATAAAATTAAGTGACAATAATCGATAATTATGTTCTGTTTTTTTCTTTTTAGGTGACAATGAAGCATTTGAAATTGATAATTCTGCAGAATCAGAAGAAATGCCACTTATTGAACTGACTTCTGGATTACATGATATCCAAAATGTGTCAAGGCCAGAAATACCTACTTGCTAGATACAAAAGACATTGCAAATAGTCACTTGCGATGTGAAAAAATTTGACAGAAAAAGAAAAGATCTGTTAGATAAAAGGAATTTATAAAGTATTATGCAATATACAGATTTTTATCAATTACACTGTTTTGTATAAAAATGTTTCTTATTTATATACGTCTCTCAGCAGTCACCACGTACCTTGTAGTGTACATGACGTAACTACAAAATGTCAATTTTGAAAGATATCTAGAGATTAAAAATTAAACAAAAATATTTCTAACATACCTATAGCATTTTAAAAATTCGTGTCTGAAAGGGTTAAAAACTCAGATAGTCTTCTCTAGGACCCAAAACAGTCAAAACCGTGTCCCTAAAAGGGTGCCTAAAAGATATAGATGAGATAGTATAGCTAAAATATCTTAACTGGGAAAATACTACAAGATAAAAGAGTTTAATATCTTTATAAATATACGATTAACTTAAATTCAAAAATGTTTTTAAAACTACTGCATCATCCCTGCACAATTCTTCGCTAAACTTCCTTCATTCCCAGTTTGTTTTTTTGTTTTTCCACCCCTGTTCGCAGGTGTTGTAAGAGAGCAAGAAGCGCAAATACCAATAATAACGAATGACATGTTCACGTGATATATGCGATTGTATTATTGCGCTCACATATAGAACTTATATCTAACTTCGAATTCATTTAAAGTTGGGGAATTATTAATGAAGCAGCTTGGATACATTACTCCCCGCATATGACTCTTACTAATGAGTTTGTTTGAATTATTAATTTATTACATTTCCATTTGATGTTTCGCGTTTTGTGGATTTGCCACAACTTAGGGAGATTAGCTTTCACTATTTTCGACGTTTGAATTGCTCACTTTTGCAAAATTCCTAATTTTTTACACTTTATCCTGGGGAAGCGTAGAAGGACTTAAAAATATTTTAATTTCCCAAAGCTGGGAAAACTTTATTTTGCTGATATGTAAGTTATGTAGTTGGATCCTTACAGTACGTTGTGATCATTGCTCGCTGGTAATATTTGAATAGTGAATACCAGTGAAACTCTTCTTGCTTAAGAACTTCTACTAAAATAATATTTATCTGATTACATATATAGTTTTCCTGCGGTAATTATAATGGTGGATATATAATTCAATTGGTTATTAATAAATATGTCATGGATTTATCTCTAAATATAAGACCAGTGTACTTGATTAATAACTCCCGAGGGGTTTTCATTCCTTGAAATTATACTGTATCCTAGCGGTCGCAGCGATCAGGTGACCAGTCAAATTCTTGTTTTTTGACCTCAATGAAATATATGCCTTCCAAACGTTGAGAACAATAAAAAATGTAATTGCAGGCATTTTCTGTGACCGGATATGTAAAATTGCAACTAAAAGTAGAAAGGATGTTTAATAGAATGTTTGTATAACGCTTAACTAGGAATATTAGTCTTGCGGGAATATTTTATTCAGTAATTTTTCTCCGTGCAACCTTTATTCAGAGTTTCGTGAAAAAATGTCAAAATTAACTAAATTTTTAATTCCCTTATCCCTCTCCTCCCTCCCTAATAAAGGTTTATTTTTTCGGAATTTAAAAATTTTTCACCGCATTTTTGGAGGCTTATGTTGTAACGGTTGGAACCGTTTTCGTTATTTGACCCAGACATTATAACGGTCGGAACCGTTTTCGTTATTTTGAAACCAACATCTCTACACAAATGTCATTTGTCGTTTATGCCTTGTGTCAAAACTTGGATTGTCATTTCATTTTATCTCTGTCGACAAGCAAGTTGATTATTGAATTTTAATTATCTTTTATCTTGGACATCCGATGTACTAATTATCTTTAATATTTTTAATGACCGTCTGATTTTAAAAAGGTAAGTTTCCTACCGATATTTTGTTGAAAATAAATATTTTGTACAAGAAATTCTAATTAAAATGTCAAATCTGAAACATAACCTCAACATTGAGTAGCACATGATAATCCATTTTATATAATTTTATCTATTATTTTGTTAGGAAATAGATACTATGCTTTACTATTTTTAAATATGTTAAATAAGACTTTTTCTTTTCCTATTAAATTTGGTCTGAAACTATTCAAATAATAGTGTAATTTGTTCATTTAATAGTAAAAAGCATTATCTGTTTCCTATATACACTTCCTGATTCCTTTCTTTATATTTTTACCTTTTTCCTTGTAGCTTGGCTGTATATAGATGGTCCTATAGAAGTTATATATATGGTTCAATAGAAGTTGTATCTAGATGAAATTTGGAAGAACGTACAAGCTGCATGTTTAGAATATATCAAGAAGTTTAGTTCAACCACCGAAAGAAGTAAACGAGATTTAACTTTAACTATGAAAATTTAACAAGAAGGCCTCTACAGTCACTCCTTAAATGTTACCTCTGATTCAACAGATAAGTTTTAATAAATCATTTAAATTTGAATAATTAAGTCTCTGTGAATTAGAATTTGTCGCTATATTATTTAATTATAATATCATTATGGTTAGTGATTTTCTATATTTTCATCAATAATCGTTTGTCAAGTTTAGAAAGTTTAAATATAGTGGCGTCCAACATTCTTTTTCAAAGTAATACGATTTGTTTAATAACCTGACCCACTCCCCAAAATCATAGAGCTTAAAACACTATAAAAATAGATAAAATAAAAAGATCATATCACAATGTAATGACGTTAAATAGGTTTAAAATAAGAGAAATTCATTATAAAACAGATGAAAATACAGAATATAGAAACTAGTTCTTTTTCGAAAAATTTCAAAAACTGGTTAAATTACGGGAAACGTACGTTTTAAATTTGAAGTTTTAGCTAATGACGCTAAATAGGATTAAAGTAAGAGAAATTCATTATAAAATAGATAAAAAAGCAAGATAAACAGAAACTAATCCAAAAATCTTTTCTATTTCAAAAAATCTCAAAAACCCTTTAAGTTACGGAAAATAATTGTTTTGAATTAGAAGTTTTAAGTAATGACGCTAAATAGATTAAAAATAAGATATTTTATTATAAAATAGATGAAAAAGAGAAATAGACAGAAATTAGTGAAAATATCTTGTCTACTTTTAAAAATTTAAAAGACTGGTTAAATTACGGAAAACAAATATTTTGAATTTAAAGTTTTAAGTAATGACGGTAAATAGGTTTAAAATAAGAGAAATTCATTATAAAATAGATAAAAAAGCAAGATAGACAAAACATAGTCAAAAAATCTTTTCTATTTCGGAAAATCTCAAAAATTGGTTAAATTACGGAAAACAAAAATTTTGAATTTGAAGTTTTAGGTAATGACGCTAAATAGGACCAAAATAAGAAGAATTCATTATAAAATATACAGAAGAAAGATAGACAATAATCTCAAAAACTGGTTAAATTACGGCAATATAAGAGGTGGGTACTTAATTTAGCTTTAACTATTTGAATTACAAATAATTTTTCCTACATGGAAAAACAGTACAAAAAAATTCTATTGCTTGAAAAAATACGAATGCCATAGTCATTTTTTTAACTATTTCAAAAAATAAATCAATTACCATAAGTGAAAGTATGTTTCTAAACACGTATTTCTGTTAAAAGTAAACAATTTTCCTAAGCTGAGGTTTTTTAATAAGTAATAGTAAACAGTTGACTTAACTTAGGCACCAGTTTTCCTAGGATAAATGATTAATGTTTCTGAAACTGCTTTAGTAATCATAAAATCACATATATTTACCATTAGTTAACTTTAACTAATAGTTAAAAAACATTCACTATGGCTAGCGGCTTCTTTAATACATCACCAAAACATCAACGAAGTGAGAGTTGAATAATCTGATTTTTTATTTGCGTTAACTTGTTAAGTCTTTTTGCATTGTCTTTTGTACCAGATGGTCACAGCTCATAAGGCAGCTTAGGTCGAGTTTATACACATGGAGTGATATGTAGCGTAAAGGATTTTTAGGATAAGCGTAGGTATAAATGCAAAGTAATAAATATTTGTTTAGGAGTGTGTTACATGTTGATTTCAGTTCTAGAAGCATTAAATAATTATGGCATTTAAAACACATTCACAGTATAAATAATGTAAGTTTGTTACGTATTGATTTTAGTTTTAAAATAATTATGGTATTTTAAATATATTCTTAGTATAAAGAATGTAACTTTTAAAAAATCATTACTTTGTCTTGAATAAGAACCTTCGTTAATTTAAAGGATACTTTTAATAAGGTATTGCTTTGTTTTGAATAAAACTTCTAGTCTGATTTAATTCGCTGCAGTATTCTGTGTTGTTTTACCTTGTTTTTAAAAATCCTGATGGCTTTATGGGTACAGTATAATATCCAGGAAGTATGTTCTATTTAACTCAATGAGTTTGTATTGCTTTTATCTTGTTATTACATTATTTCAAGTATTCTTTAGTATAATTGAACCTATTTGTTCTGACCAGGCTGTTATTTCTAGTTACCGACGAATTTTAGATATATTATGCTTTCTTGAGAAACTCGTTCTAGTTTGCACGGTTCGGTAGCCAATTCTATTCCATAGTATGAATTTGGCTGAATAATCAACTGTAAATATTAAGGGAAAATTTGGTGTCGTGATAGTTTTCATCAATATTATTGATTGTCTATGACGCCATGTTATGTTAGGACGCATTTTTCGGAATATTAGGGTTCGTATTTAACTCTAGTTATGAATAATGTTTCATTAAGAGGTGTGAACCCATTTGGGGTCGAGTTAGGTTGGGTTAAAGAAGCTTTATTATAAGTTGTCTGGATCACCGTAAGTGTGACTTTCGAAATAGGTACGGTCTTGTCCTCCTTGGTGGCGTCACCTTGACTTCTAGAAAAGGGGTTAAATATGCCGTAGCCATGAGGTTCCGAAGCTTCTGTTTTTTAATTGCGTTGGAAACGTCCTGGCGGTACGAGTGTTTTGGTTCATCTGGCTTTGTGGGCAGAGGATCGTTGTGAAGCATATTGGGGAAACAACTTAGAGGAAGTAATCCTAGTTTGTCGTCAAGAGTGTTCAGGATAAACACGTTACTATGTCGCGCCGGGGTTGGTACCCTAAACCATTTTTGGGATGATGATTGCGACCGCGATGAGCGAACTAACCGCTCCGTACCACCGACTGAGCGAATCAGTCAACTTCTGAGGGTTGTGTCAACGTCCCCGTTTAATTCCTTCCGTTGCCGCTATTTCAGACATTCCAGACACGTCTGGGTGATGCGCTGTTACATTGAGTCCAGGTTGAACCTGAATCTGAGTTTCCACGGAGCCTGTTTATACTCCTCGTTTTTCGATTGATGTCCTGTAGTAAGTTATGATCCAGTTTCCTGTCCGAGGTATTCGTAGTTCGACACCAGTGGAGTAGAGTGCCACCGCTTGGAGGATTTCTACCAGAAATCAGATATCTGAAAATCTACAAACCAAGGTATAAAATACCTTCAGTCTAAAAACTTCAGTGGTACTAATCATTTAAAAATGATCCGGTTTATCATTTAACTTTTATTTATAAGAATAATTTTAATTGTTTGTTTGGTTTAATTGTTTTGTTTGCCAAAATAAAACACACTCTGATCATAACTAGAGCTCGTTCAGACCCAGTCAAATCGTTGTTCACACTGGCCTCGTTTCAACAACAAGGTATTTCATATAAATAAAACCAGCGCGACTCTTAGACTATTTTTGCATTTGTTTTCTTACGGAAACTAGGGGTGAATGAAAATGACAGTACCCTTAGCTGAGAGTAATTCGAACATTTTAAGACCATTTAACCCATTTTTGACGTTTTTACTTATTTTCTAATCTCATCTAACCTAGAGAAATATGTCGACGTCGACTAAGAAAAAATAGCAAACCAATTATTATAGTCATTAATAGGTAATTTGTATAATTAATTTTCTCCCTTCCAGCAAACAAATATAACGAATTACTTAATTTTAGTCGTAATTCATTAGATAAACATACATTTCGTACATATTTACACAACCAACTAGTTCCAATAACGTTTTTTTATTGTCGATTATTCACACATACACACACCGTGTGTCTGTTCCTTTCGAAAACACATAGCCGATTAAGACGTAATCGATCAGATATCTGATAGAAAAGAACGAGGTATTAGTCGGTCACGCAACCAGTTTTTTATCTGATAGTAGCTCAGTGTCCAAAAACGGACACTAACCAATTCTGTTTTATGTTATTATGTTCATCATAATGTACATTAGTACATTATTTGTCTCAAGGATAAAAAAAATTAGCATTAAACTATAAAATAAAAAAAATATTTATAAATATAAATTGTCAGTTCAGTTAGATTCGAATCATTACATTAGTTTTGTAATTAAGTGTCTAACAGCTCAACTCTGCAATAGAGGAACCTATAAACTGGAAACCGGCTAATTAAATTATAAAAGAAGCATTTATGTAACTAGATTATTACGTGATAAGAAGAAAAAACAAAAATATATTGTTATGGTTTCACCTTTTAACTCCTGGGACTCCCTACAAAAATTCCAAAATAATAAAACAGTAATATAAAACAAAAATAAAAATTCTAATATTCTGGTTCCTGGTTCCTGGTCGTCCTTTTCTTCTTTCACTACCTTTCCAAAACTTGCTCCAACACATACTTTGCTTCTGCTTAATTTTTCTCATTCAATTCCTCTATGTTCTTCTCTGCCTTATCTTTTGACTCCTGGTTTTCGTTTTTTAAAATGTTTTTCTTTAAATAAAATTATCTTTGTATCTTCTTGTGTTTTTCTCAACTTCTACAATTCTTTCTTATATATTCCACAAAATTAAAAGCACTCACTGACGGTCTTTCAAAATCATTAATAACATTCCCCTCTCCCTAACCGGTGATCAGATACTTTCTTTATACAGGCTCATAAATTAGACAATAACCCAAAGAAATTTGTGTGTAAATAGTAAAAATTGTTTGCCAACACCAAAAATACGGCTCGCTCCAGGCTTGCCAAAATTTTAAAATATTTTGGGATACAATCAAAGTGTGATCCGAATTTAGCAAGGAGGCCGTACACTAATTCAAACTGTTTAAAATAAACCATTCACACAATATTATTTCTCTTTATAATTCAAATAAAAATTAATTCATTTGAAATTTGATGGAAATCATTACACGATTTTTCCATGCCGTTTTGTGGCTTGTCTTTCAAAAAATCAAATTACCGATTTTATAAAAACTCCAACGCAGGTGTACAGTCCAAAAATAAAAATATAAACACCACTAAATATTAATAAAATATTAGATTTTTTAAAAAACTAATGTACGAACCGCAGCGAAATATTTTCTGACAACTCGATTTTGCATTCCGTGACGTCACAGTGTTCCTTAGCAATGGAGGTCCAACCAAGCCAATAAGCCAAGATTTTTATAATAGTACATAATAAGATAACCAATGATTTATACTGTTAGTATTCATTAGTGTAACACCTACGAATACTTTTAAGTTCATTACCAGCTAGAAATAAAACCTAATCAATCCGAATAAAGTTCTTCTTTTATTATTATACATTTACCAAGCCTTTTATTTCCTGAAATAAAAGGTAAAACCCAAAATAGCCGCATAAAGGCGAAACCTTTTGCAGCTAATACTCTAAAAATAATACGTGCTGATGAGTATGTTTATATGTTTCAAAAAAACTACAATGTAATTGTTCCTAAAGGTAAGTCGATTAATTTTTTAATTTTGTTCTATTAACTCTTGGAATTTTTTTCTTGCCTTTTCTAAAGCATTTAAAGTAAATTTAACTAATAATGTTTGTTTTCACGTTTAATAACATTACTGTCTTAAAATTTAAATAATATATGCTTTAAATGTGGTGCTGTACAATATATTTTCTAACTGCTTGAGTTATTTCATCTTAATTCCAAACTAACGATCCTAGTACAAAAGCTTTAAAAACATTTAAATGTAAAAACAAATATATCAATGCAAATTAAAATACTTTTTTAAAAGTAATAAATTTATTTGGCACTTTTTTTGTGCAATATTGTTGACGTCCAGCCGGACCAAGAATACTGACTATGCCTCTTAGACGTTTTTTCAAAATAGTATGTACAATTCGAAATTTGGCCACGAGCGACGAAGGAGTGAGTTGACGAACGAATGAGTGCGAGAATAGCCTTCTGCAACATGTATTTTATACTATTTTCTCGATTTTGGGCTTTATTTACCGTTTTATTAATTTTTTTATTTTTGTGGTCGTTATTAGTTGGGAATTTTTTCGCAAAATATGTCAGTTGCGTAACAGTTAGTTACTAACCAACTGTTAGAATTAATCAGGGGTGGGATTCCGTTTTGTGTCGAGTAACTCGATCTCGATACGATTCATAATTCGATCGAATTATGAAAAGCAATTCTATCTGTTTTGACTTCGGAAATCTTCGACTCGGATTTGATATCAAACTCCATGATTGCAATTCCGTTCAACGAAATTCGACAATAAACTCGATAAAATAACTCGATAGTTCTGGAGTAGTCGATTCGATATCAAATCATTAAAGTTGAATTTTTTTGACACTAGGTATGAACCTTTCCTACAGCAATGTGCCTTTTCTAAATAACCTCTCCTGCATTAAGGGCCTTATTATTCTCTATACGGGGTCATTATACTATTTCATAGGGACAGTATCTGTATCTGTAACGTGTGAAGAGTGGGTAAACTCATGGCACTTAGGCCTCACTAGGCTCATTGTGCAACCTCCCAATTAGATAGGTACCTACTAGCTCGTGAGCCAGCTATTTCTTAAACGGTAAAAAATAGAAAAATGGTTGAATTTGACAAAAGTTGCGCAGTTTTGTGCTTACTAAAATGGTGCCAGAAAACATTTGATATCTACAAAGAAATTCAAAATATCTGACAAAAAACGAATTAATGAATTTAAAGAAATTACAATTTTCATTTTTTGTCCGATATTTTAAATCTCCCTCTAGATATCAAAGGTTTCTTGGCACCATTTTATTAAGCACAAAACTGCGTAATTTTTGTCTAATTTAACCAACCTTATATCTGTTAGCGTTTAAGAAATAATAACACTGTCCCTATGAAATAGTAGGGACTCTGTATACTACTTCAAACATCAATAAGAGGATTTATTAATTACATAAAACGCTATAAAATATAAACTAATAAAGGAAGGTAATCTTTATTCAGCCAAAAAAGCTATCCACAGCGATTTTCAGAGAGTTCGGAAGGATCGCTTCTTTCCCTTAGGTCATTCTTTCTTTAGCACAAAGCACAATAATATTAAATAATAATTAATTTAAAATTTACCCCATTACGAGTGATCCCTGCAACTCTGAAAGCATATAGCTGGTATCGGGGAGGGACAACCGTATTATTATTATTATTTGCTATGGCGCTCCAATGGAACTTAAAGAAGGTGTCATCTAACTTATAGATGAGGATACCCAGAAAAAAACCCCAAGTATCATCATAAAAAAATAAATTATTAATCTTATGGCTAAACAGGCTAAATCAAATACAATACAATTTAATTGTTGTCGGGGAGGGACGACTATTATTATTATTATTTTCCATGGCGCTCCGCGGCAACTTACAGATGTCATTCAAATTATAAATGAGAACACTACGGAAGAACCCCATCCATAAGAATAAAACCTAATAAATAATTCACGTCAAGACTAAAGAATTACAATTCAAGTTTTGTTGTTTGACGTTTAAAAGTCAGAATAGTTTGAATGCTTCATTATTTTGTCGAATTTCCGAAGATTTCCGAAGTCAAAACAGATCGAGTTATAGAATCGCTGTTTTTAATTCGATCGAATTATGTGTCGAGTTACTCGACACAGAACAGAATGTCACGACTTTTAACGTCAAACAACAAAAATTAAATTGTAATTATTTATTAGTTTTTATGCTTATGTGTGGGGGTTTTCCGGGGTATCCTCATCTCTAATTCAAATGACATCTGTAAGTTGCCTCGGAGAGCCATGGCATATAATACTAGTCATCCCTCACCGGGTACAAACAACTCTGCATTCAGAGTTGCAAGGATCACTCATAATGGGTTAAATTATAAAAATAATATTATTTATTATTATTAGACTAAAGAAAGGATGAGTTACAAAAAAGAAACGATCCTTTTGAACTTCCAGAAAATCGTCGTGGAGAACTTTTTCAGCTGAATCAAGAGAACCTATAAATGTTTATATTTTGTATCGTTTTGTATAATAACTAATCCTTTTATTAATATTTCAAGGATATAAAAGACCTCTGTTGCACGATAGGTTATCCAAAAAAGGCATTGCCAGAGACATAGGTATGTCCTGGAAACTAAATTCCTTTCTTCCCTAAAATATTAAGCCACAGGCTTATTATTTAACCTCATTGACAGGTCATACCTAATGTCAGAATAATCCAACTTTAACGATTTGATATCGAATCGACTACTCGTTAAACGGAATTGCTTTTATGGAGTTTGATATCAAATTCGAGTCGAATCGTGAAACGGAATCCCACCCCAGGTATTCCAAATAAATGAAACGCGGTGAAAAGGTTTGGTATGTCTAAAGGGTTGGACATACGATGTAGTCTATCTACAATAGTGAAATCATAATTAATGTATTACATTTAAATATTTTATGTCCAATACAATAAAAATATTACTTAAAAAAAATCGCTTATACATTTTCTATAAATTGGTAGGCTTGGACTACTATTTCAAATAAAAATATTTTCAAGATGGAAGGCAATGTCGCACCCTTTTTAGATTTACGAGCCCTTCCCACTGACAGTTATTAGTGAATATGTCCCAAAAAATGTCACCAAAGAATGATCTTCAATTCTTCAATGATTTTGCGTGCGAGAATATGACATTCTTGCACCAAAATCGAAAAAATATATTCTATATTCAGCAGTAATAAATATTCCACTAACAATAATTTTATTGAAATAGCGAAAACTTGCAGTTTTTAAATAAACTATTTGACAAAATGTTTGATTGAATGCACAATATCTCCCTCTTATGTAGTATTTACTAGCCGGTAGTTATAGCCACGGCCTTTTTAATATTTACACTTCCATTTCATGTTTAACGTTCGTGCTTATTAGTGATCGATGTCCACACACAATGAAACCGGGTCCATCCTATCACACAGTTTAGCATTAGCAAACATTAAGGCAATTTCCTATTTTTTCTTTAGTTTCACAGTTAGTGACAGCCTAAGGAAACCGATGCAATCCTGTGTTATTTAAATGATCAATGTGATGATGATGAGTGACATATACCGGTAAATGATGTCTAGATTGTTAAATGGAATGAAAACAAGTTTAATTCTGCTGAACAAGGCTTTTTTATATAATAATTAGAAATATTGCGAAAAAATATGCAAATAGCTAAATTAGTTTTAAATCACGGTAATTCCTGTTGTGGTCGGCATCATTAATTGTTAAAGAAATATACTAGCTATGATATTAAACATAGGAAAAAATAAATTATATATTTTATATCAGTGTACTAATCCAATTTACTAACAAAGTCTGTGAATTAAATACGTAAATACCTAGCATCGATGATGTATCTACTGGAATAAATAATTTATAAATGTTCCTCCAATTTGAAGTACTTATAATATAAATGAATTCTCCGGAAAAAACACGTCATTGTGTAATGTACCCCTTTCACCGTATGGTTTTTGATGCGGACAAAACATTGTTTTATTTAGACATTAGATAATATTATGGCAATAGATGGCACCCAACTATTTCTGACTCTACTTCATAGGCTCTACATAATATCGTCGTTGTAGAAGTCACAATTAAGTAGTATGGAAGGAGTGTGTGCCATATTTCTAATAGAAAACGTACGTGACAAAGTCGTCCATTTTGGTTAACGATTTATGACTCATTGATTGTGTGTGTCATATGAAAGTAGTTGGCTTTTGTATTATATTAAGTTATTGGTTGTTGAACCATTTTTATTCGATAATAGAATAGTTAATATATAAAATCTTATTTTAGTTCAATAATACATAATACATTAATATAGTGATAAATGCAATGGTTAGTTGTAGTAATTCTAAATGCTCAAAGTCTGCTAAAAACGACATTTTGAAAATTAGTTTTTATTGGTAAGTAGGTCTAAGTAATATGTATTTTACGTTAAATTTTAATAAATGCATCATAGTTCTTTCTAACCTAAAATTATCATTGACATGGGCGTACGTACCCTTTTTATGTTAAGATATCGTTGTGATTTGATTCATCATAAACAATGTTTAATTTTAACTTTTCACTAACATTAAGAAAATTGATCAACTCCTTTTAGAGTAGCTCGTCCATTGAGCTGTTTTTAAATTTACACATACAATATAGAAATAATTTTTTTACCAGAAACTTAAATGATATGTTAATTGATAATTTAGTTTCGTGCACTATTTTTCTTAGCGAATTTATCATTTTCATAAATAATATAAAGTGTAACAATCATAATGACTATAATTAATATTAATTAACAGTGCTGTTCCTAAAGTGGCGCTGGGAAACAGTAACAAAGCCTACACAGAACACGATCTTAGCAGTCAATGCCGATGACAACAAATAAAAAAATAATAATAATACTAATAATAATAGTGATAGTAAATTATCAACAAATTTAAAATCTGATCCTATCAAAAAGTATTGATCATTTATGACACTTTTTTGTTGCATTATCAGTTTTCAATATGATAAAAATAAAAGAAGATAATTTGACAAGATTATAAACAAGGATGACTGGAGTCCTGAAAAAAACATTTTTTTGTCTCATATTACAGAAAATTACTTTGACAGGTCTTTCTCTCTTATTGTTCTTATACTGCCACCAAATACTGTAACTACGATTCAACTGACTGATAAAATATGTAACTATTTATTTACAATTGTCCGTATTTGTATGAATTAAATTGGACAAAATCTAAATAATACTTTTAACTTTTAAGAAAAAAAGTTTACGATACAATTATCCCCTTTTGAAAAGACTTTTTTGTTTTACTGAATTTTTAATCTTGGTAATAAAAATATTACACTTTAAACAACATAAATACGATACGCCACTGATAAAAACTAATGTCAAGTAGCTATCTTGGATAAGCTTCTCAGTCAATTGACTTTGGTGTAACCATCCGTCCTTACTACTTTATATTCTAAGACTTAAATAGATGAAAATTTACAGAAAAATTTACTTCATCTTTTAGGGAAGACCCTGTATATAAGAGAATTCAGTTTTATTTAAAAATGTAAAATGTGATTACTTGTATCTTACTAAACGTGAAATGGAAATATATTCACTCAGCAGTGAGTTTCATGTGTTAACTTGTAGTCACCCATATGACTGCAAAAAGTGACACCTCATGTTTTTTGCTTGCCATTTGCAGATGGATAGAGTGGAGGAATGAACAACACTTACTATATCCCAGTGGTGCGTTAAATTCAAAGTAAAATTTTTTAATAATGGATTTTTCGTTATTACAATTGCAAACGATTTAGTAAGGTTATGTTATGTTTGAGTCACACAGTGCAGCAATTTGAAACTGTTCAGGATCCCTACTATTTCAAAGGGACAATATTGCTATTTCTTAAACGGTAACTGATAGAAATTTGGTTAAAATTGACAAAAATTGAGGAGTTTTGTTGTCAAAAAACCTTTGATATCTACAGGGAGATGCAAAATATCGAAAAAAAATTAAAATTATCATTACTTTAAATTCATTCATTTTTACTGTTTCAATCACAATTACGTAAAAAATGTTTCACACATTTTAAAACATATTAAATATTCAGCCACCCTACTGTAACTGAGTTTCCCGTCGATTTTGCAATCGAAGCTTTTAGTGTTTTGGAGATAAATTTTGATACTCTTTTCTCAGACTTTAATGTCTTTGCGAATGAAATAAAATGTTTTAAAATCCTTTTCATACTGACATTAAAACCCTAGCCCCGGAACTTCAAATGGAAATTAAGAACAAATATCAAAACTCATCTTTGTTGAAATTTTATAAGAGTCTTCCATTGGTACAATTTGATAATTTGCATAAATTTGCTCGTGGTCTGTTTTCTGTTTTTGGTACTACTTACTTGTGTGAAAAAACATTCTACAAAATGAAGTACACAAAGAATGTTTACAGATCTATGTTAACCGATTAGCATCTTAAATCTCTTTTAATATTTAGTATAAGAAAAATTGGCTCACAACTACAAACTATTGTCAGTGGAAAATCAAAACTACATAAATCTCATTACTATTTTTTACAAGTGGACATCCCGCGGTTTCATTCGCGTTAATTTAGCTTTTCCGTTCCTAAGGGATTTTTAGGATAAAAATGATATATGTGATTCAGGATATTTACATTTCAAACATCGATATACATACATATATGATACTCTTTACTCCACCATACTAAGGGTGAAACCGCAGGATATTCACTAGTTTATAATGTTAGTGGGATTTAGTTCAATTATTTATTAAAAAACGTCAAAAAAGGAGGAGATTCTCAATTCGTCGGTATACTTTTTTATGTATGTCCATCGATAATTCTTTAACACGATGTCAGATTTCAGTGATTCTTTTTTGTTAGAAAGGGGGTACTTCAGGGGTGGTTCCATATAAATTTGGTCAAAATCTAATAATTTAGTCTATGGAAAAGTCCTCAAACTCTTCATTTTTATCGATGTTTAGCGATAATTCTTTACCACCTTCTCGGATTTCCGTTT
Source organism: Psylliodes chrysocephalus (assembly GCA_927349885.1). Classification (NCBI taxonomy): domain Eukaryota; kingdom Metazoa; phylum Arthropoda; class Insecta; order Coleoptera; family Chrysomelidae; genus Psylliodes; species Psylliodes chrysocephalus. Next base: position 9,968,365 of record OV651816.1, read on the forward strand.
TTTTTTTGTTAGTAAGGGAGTACCTCAGGGGTGGTGCCACATAAATTTGGTTAAGATGTTGTGATGGCATCTGCATGATTTTAAAGTCGGTTGTTTAAAATTACTTTTAATACTTGTTAATTATTTTGCATAAGTTAAATTTTCTGCGTATTATTCTTGTCATTAAGCTATACCTAGAAAGTAAATAAATCAGTTATTATCATTCTGTTTATTTTTATATAACTTATCACAGAAACAATAAACCATTAGCTGTTGCGGGCCGGATTGATGACACTGGCGGGCCGGACTTGGCCCGTGGGCCCTAGATTGGAGACTCCTGGATCAGTGGCGGTTTGCCCGTAAGGGCACTTGAGCACGTGCCCTAGTATAATAAACAAAAAAAATAACTTACATATTTTATATTTTCCTCAATGCCTATTATTATTATTATTTTATTTAATATTCAGCGCAAACCGCGGTGGCACAACACTGGACGACCAGGCGTTGAGCGACGTTCCGAAGATGGGCACAGTAAATGTGTGCCTCTGTTGTTTTCTCTCTCATTATGATGCGAAAAACAAGAACAACGACAATATCGCTTAGCAAGAGATGAACACATGCGATGGATTATACGTCACAAGCAGGGCGCTGTCCCAGATTAACCTACACCAGATACGAATGTACGCGGCGGCAATAGCCTAGAGCTCCCATCACTTTCTTCCTAGATCCAGCGGAAGAAATAGTACGGACGATTGCGTTGGCTCCAGTTTCAGCAGAGCTTTGCGACCGTTGAACGTTTAGTCTGACAAAACATCGCCGAACTTGTACATCTGAAAATAGAGATGGGACAAAATTTTAATTTTTTATTTGGTTTTGTCTGACTTTTTTGAGGATTTCAAATCTCTGTTTGAATATTTAGGAGTATAAAAAATTCTAAGTCTTTTAAATAATTTAACGGTGTACATTTTCGCAAATTATTGGCAAGGATGACCAAATTCTATTTTGCTTATCTCAAAAAGGTATGCGTTGGAAATTCCAGGCTTAGTTGACAAACTATCAAATAGAGATATAAATATTTTTTCTAATTTGAAAATATAAAAGAGAAATTTTTCGCTGGGAGATTTTAAATTGCCAAACACCTTTTCTTCAGAGTTGTATGCTTTAAAATGCGTTAACAAGTTAGCATTGTTAAGCAAGAGTGGATATGTAATGATTTTTTGTTTAAATGGCCACATAGATAGTTAAATGCATTTTGAGTGGTCACATTTAGCTCCCTGTAGTCACATTCAAAAAACGTTATTGTCCCAACTGATTGTTTTAAAATATATTTAATTTTCATTAAACGGAGAACTTGTTTACCTAAGGGAAAAATGAATCCTTTCCAGTGTGTGCCCCACTGCCGCTAGTGTCCACGAGCCGCCACTGCCTAGACTAGAGTATCTACAAAAACGCCTATACCAAAGGGTTCAGCATAAGTGAACAAACTACAATAATAAACCAACTTATTTAACTTTTTCAGCGAGAAACTAACTGAACTCACCGCTGGTATTAAGTGTTCGCCACAAAGGATGATCAGGTAATAAGCAACAGAACGAGTGCTATATCAGAATAATGTTGCATTTAGATCCCGCAGTAGAGCAAGAACATGCCAAAGCGTACCTCATCACAGAGGACACAGTCGCAGTTGTTCTGGTCATCTATCACTTCAAACTGCTAAATATGTCAGAGTTATAGTAAGGTTTTGAATCGAAAAAGACCTTTATAAAGATTTCAATCCATTGTATCTGTCAACAGCTTATACATGAACGCTCCGAAGCCCTTCTCTTTTTTTATCAATTTACGGAGTGTGGTGTAAAGGTATCGATATTAGAAATAGGTAAAACGACATGGAATATATGGTACAAATACACCGAATAATTTCACGTTGGAATCACAGCGCATTTAATCTTGAAGGCTTTACAGTTCTGATGTACAGCAAAAACTCTTGGGCAAATTTGGTCAATGATGCAAGGAAGATGATGTTTATCCAAGGCCTCAAGTCTCTTGAATATATACCACCATCATAAAGTGCTTTATTTTAGCATATAAAGCGAGAGTTGATTACTACCGCATTCATTTGGAAGATATCGAAGTCCAAATCTTCTGACGTTCCTGATTATTTTCTTCGCCAGTCAACTTTGACATTTTAACCAATCACATCGCAATTTATTTTATCGTTTGAACCAATGGGATCTAATTAACACTTATGTTCCTAAACAGTGACAAAGCATAGCAGTTGATGCCGATTTGACAAAGAATAATAAAAAAAATGCGAAAAGTGCTACTTTGGCACTTGAGCAAAGCGCAACCATTTATCGTAAGCAGCAAATAGCTTTCCACTCGATTTTTTCTAGAAGATTTTTTTTACAATCACACGATATTACCAAATTCAAATTTTACTTCAATATTGATTTGACAGGTACCGTTAGCGTAGTGTGTGTTGGGTGTATGTTGTGTGTACAGAGCTAAGCAGGTACTACGTTAAAGAACTCATGAATACTTAATAATGAGTAGCTTTATAAAGGGTACTTAGTACTCATAACTATCTGAGTACGAGTACTCATAAGAATAATACTCAAAGCAAATGAGTACTTTCACAAATTTTGGGAGTACTCGTAAAAAAATCAAGTAACGAGTATGAGTACCTTACCTATTTTAAATATTTCTAGTCAAAAAGTAACAAAAAAAAAATGAGAGTAAAGTGATAGAAAGTCCTCTGACAAAATAGTATCGCATTTTTATTTACAGTTTGCACGTGTCTTCTTATTTTAGTTGCGCTTTGTTGTTGTTTAGCAGCGTAAACTTTACAAAGGTGCGTTTACACGAATACCAGAAATAGCTTTCAAAAAATTAAGATTACATTTACATTTTGTGTACAAATACTAGAACAATTTACTTTCGTACTTTATAAATAAATTTCTCGGCAGAACATTGGTTTTTAGCAGTTTTAGAGTGTTTAAAGATAATCCAAAACAGTTGCAAATTCGTGGATTCTTTGTTAAAAAAATATAACAAGAGGCACAGAAAATATTTATTGGATAATTTTTTTTAATAAATATCATTTTTTTCACAACTGGGCACCTATCCTCGACTGGTGCTTTAATCAATGCGAATGCGCATTTACTAAATGCGAATGCTATTTGCTCAAATGCGTGTTGTAGCTATTCTTGGTCGTTCGAATTTATATTGTGGGTGCTCATTTGACAGCGAGTGGGTCTTTACTCTTCGCGTTCAAATACGAAGGTCCAAAGAGCTTGCAAAGGTCTAACTGGATGCACGTTTTAGTATTCTAAAGTGTTTTCGTTTTGTTTTATAAATTGATCGTGAGCTATAGGTATAGTGGAAAATAGAAATTTTTTAAATATCTTATTACTAAACGAATTAGAAGAGGTTAATAATTATTCTCGTTTCAGACTTTCTGATCAAGCGTTCATCAGATTGTTTCGGTTAATTATATGTGTCTTTTACTAATATTTTCCATTTTATAACACTGCAAACTATTTATAGCTAAACAGTAGATCAAAAAACAACCCAAAACCACGACTTCATCCTCAAAACCATTACTAATATTACTATTTGTTCTTTTTTACGAATAATTGTCACAAAGCAAGCAGTGTGAACTTTGACTCCCTATTCTGGCAGACAATTTAACATAAATGTTTGTCGATCATACATGGTTGCCAAGTTTCCATTTGCATTTATAAAAGAGGAATACGAAGGCACATATACGAAGGGTTAAGAATACGATTTCTAATGCGTCTTTGCATTGAACGACTCGTATCTCTTCAAAGCAAGCGCTTAAACGCACTAGTCTAATTACTTGTATTTTTCCCAATTTACATAATTGTCCCACTGAGTATCGCTAACATTATTCAAAACTTCTGTCCAAGTCTGAAATACATCTTCCGGTGACGACTTTGTTGTTAAAATTTGTTCGTCATAAAACCGTTAGCACTGTGAGCACACCATCTCTATCTCACTGTACAGTTCATCAAATTTCTAGAGGCTTTCGACGGCTAGACAGAGAAAGCACTACTGACAGGCATCCCGACGGATTTACGCATAAATTGTAAAACAAAACAATGTTACAAGTTATAAAAAGTTAAAAATATTTGAAAAACAAATATTAGTCGATATAAACAGTTTTTCAGTCCAATCCATAAATACAGACTTAAAGTAACCCAGCTCTATCTCCTTTAATTAAATCAAAGTTCGTTCCAATAAAAACTGTCTGTTATTACTTCCTTTAAAGCAAAAGCCAATTTTTCGAATCACTGTGGTAGAAATAAGGTTGCATACCATCCTATATACACCATACTATGTATTTGCTTCTTATGTGTGGAAGTCAAGAGGACGACTGAGGTTTTTTTAAAAATTGAATTTATCGATTGTCACGATTTTTCTGACTCTGTAAAAATACAAAATTACAAAAGATAACCTCAAATTATTATCCATCGATAACACATGTATTAATTGACCGTGCAGAACATTTTACATTAGGCATTTCTTCCGAAAATCGTTTATGTAACCATTATTTTTATTATACTTCTGCCTCGTCTCGTAAATAAGATATATGTCGCCCCCTGTATATGCTTCGATTCGACCACATAGTTGAAAGCTGGAAACTATTTGATATATTCCCTTCTCCACCAATACCCTTATCTCAACACTTTGCTTCAGTCTTTGTTTATGTGTCGTAAAGATCACATCTATATTATATGTCCTAAAAAATTCAAAAACAAAGTGTACCGATGACTAAACCTAATAATAATAAACATTCAAAAAAAAAGTCGAATAAGCATTCTCCGCGTTAAGAACTTGTTGTATAGATGGTTTAGCCAGAAATTCATCAATTGAATCTACAAAGTTTTTGTTTTGTTAAGCAATTCTCCCGTCATATCAACAATAAAGTTATTGTGTTATTGAAAACGGTAAGTAATTGCCTTAATGCCGAAAATTAATACGTATTTTATTTGTACGATTTTTTCACTGCTAAATAGTTAGGTATTGAACGAAAATTTTTATTTTTTTTTATGATACCTACTGGTAAAAGTTTGTTTCTTCTTTACCATTTTAAATTCTATTGTGTAGTAATTTCTTTGCGAAAGTAGTTGTTATTGGCCTTTTTTTTTATAGGCTTAAGGTAAAGAAATTTTTAATTGAAAATAGACATACATTGAAACTTGATATCTAGTTACTTGAAATATTTGTTTTTTGCAGTAGATAATGTTTATACTACTGTTGCTTATAGGTATAACAAAACTGTTTTCTGACGACATTTTTATTTTTATCCTTTATTGAATAATTGAATGATTAATGACATCGTTGGACACACTGTAATTGATAATAGATTTATATCGTTTACTGTTTGTGATAATAGTAGGTATTGAAATTTTAATTTAACTTATGACTTTATAATCGAATATTTTCCTACACTGTTTGTGATAACAGTAAATAATAGCAGGTTACTCTCTGTAATGACAGTAGATATTTTCAGGTGGTAATTTTTTCTGATAACAGTAGATAAAAGTAGGTTACTTTTTGTAATAGTAGTAGATTATTAAGATTTCAACTTAACTAATGACATTATAAACGAATATTTTCCTACACTGTTTGTGATAACAGTATATAATAGCAGTTTATTGTTTGTAATAATAGTATAAATTGAGATTTTAACTAAACTGATGACATTATATATCGAATATTTTTCTGCACTGTTTGTGATAACAGTAAATAACAGCAGGTTTACTGTCTGTGATGACAGTAAATATTTTCAGGTTACTGTTTGTGATAACAGTAGAAATCAACGGCTGACTGTTTGTGATAACAGTATATATCAATGGCTGACTGTTTGTGATAACAGTAGATATCAACAGCTAACTGTTTGTGATAACAGTAGAAATCAATGACTGACTGTTTGTGATAACAGTAGATATCAATGGCTGACTGTTTGTGATAACAGTATATATCAATGGCTGACTCTTTATGATAACAATGATATCAATGAGATTCCTGGACTGTTTGTGATGACAGTTAATAATAAGAAAATCCTGCCCTGTTTGGTAAGTATAACGAATATTTACATATTATTGTTTGTGACAACAGTAGATACAGAATTGATTGCTGTTTGTGATAACAGTAGTTGGTTACAATAAGAGAATATTTTCTAAGAGTACTTAAAATATTTCTTGATTATGTTATTAAAGAATATTCTGATTGTGACATCAGACTATTATAATTTTCATCATGTAAGTATATATCCTCTACTGCTTCATCAAGTTATGACATCGAAAATTATGAATTAAATCCTCTTTTTTAATCTGTTTGTGATATCAGTTTATTTAAATTACCAGATCGGATATATTTTTACAATCCAAATTATCTTGGACTGCGCCATTGAATCAGATTGGATGGGATCGGACAATCAAGAGTAATATCCTAATTTTCAGACTGATTGTGACATCACATTCATTATGTAGGTATATTGTAGGTTACAAAATCGGATATAATTTATACGTAGTAATAAAACTAAAAGAAGTATACATTTTGGACTGCATTATAAAGTTATGGTCTGATCCTAACATCGGATAAACACGAGTTACATCCTCATTTTAATTTGATTGTGAAATCAGATATTCAATATTTATTTTGAGCTATTTTCCGACTACGATATCGGATATAATTTATGTATATTTATAGAATAAAAAGCAAGTACCTATACAATCTATAATTCGTCATCAAGTTAAATACAGTCCGATCATGACATTTAATAATCATGAGTTACATCCTAATATCAATCTAATTGTGACATCAGATAATGACTATTTATTTTAAGCTACATCTCGACTAAGACATCGAAATTATTTTTTATATATATTTATGAGATCCATAGTAAGTGTACATCCTTAACTGCTTCATCGGATAATCATGAGTTACATCTTCTTTTTAATCTGATTGTGACATCAGCTTCTCATTACGTATATTGAGCTACATTCCGATTACTACATGGGATAGAATTTAAATTTTATTTTGGCTTAGTAGCTATTCTATACCGTTTATAAAGAGGCATAGACAGACGATTATACCTACACAATCTAAATGGCCGGTTTTCGAGCTTAATATTATAGAAAATGTGTTGTAAACGTTTAAAGATGGGTGCTGTCCAGAAAGCAGAGCCATGTGAGGGCCAATTCGTTTTCAAAAGGTTTTTTAGACGGGTCGAGCCATTTTTTCTTAAATTAAAAATGTTTCATTAGAACAAAACAATTCAAAATAGAAGTTCTTAAAGTAATATCGTCCATGTTGTTTCATGGCAAAGGTGGACTTAAGGGATGCCCATCATTTAGTACTAATTAATCTCACAAAAAATAAATAAATATTCAAATATAGGAACTCTTTGTACGAGTACAAATTGTCTGTTTTTTGGGTAAGTGTTGCCCCATTTGTATTTACAAAACTGACGAAGCCACTAATTTATTTCCTATGAAGTAGAGTTTTTTTATGACGTTTACATAGATGTTTTTTGTTAATAGGCAATTCATATGAGACACTATGTATTAAGTTTTTTCAGAAACTATTGGATTTCTAGAAAAATTAGCTTTTTATACTTGTTTTCTTATATATTACAAAAATTATAAAATAATTTTCAGTACAAGAAAGATGAACAGACCATTAGAGAATTTTATAAATTGTAGGGAAAACTAGTTTTCTGCCTATATCCAGCAATACAATACTCTTTACTTTATACAAAGATCGTAGAGTGAGAAAACTTCTTAGCTCGTAAAAAGCAAAAGGGGATAACAATTCAGTAATGAAAATATCTAAAGAGTTAGCAAATGTTTTGTTATGCTGGAATAATAAATTACGTGATAGTAGATATCATATTCGTGTAGATTTCTTTGATATTGAAATTTTTACAGACGCTTTCAAGAAGGGATGGAGCGTGTTCTGCAATGGGTCTATTGGTCGGAATCTGAACAAGAATATCATATAAATTTTCTACAGATTTTATCAGTTTTGTTCAGGTTAAAAATGTTTTTACAAACGAAAAACCAAAAATTAATATACTGTACCAAGAAGATAACATTGTGGCTACTATCATTATAATGTGTTAAAAGAATGGGAAGTGTACTATACACTATTATATTAATATCCCAAGTTAAATACTCTTGCTCATACAATTTGGCGATGATGTGAACCGTTGCCTCTTTATATTTATCCAAATTTAGCTGATAAAGCCTTCCGTTATTCAAAATAGTAGACGGAATGGTGAATAGCAGTTTTTTCCGTTTTTTAAAAAAGAATAACCAGAAAAAACTTATTTGCAAGTATAATAAATGCTAAATGTAAACGATTTATATCTTGGCTGGGAAACCCAAACACAGTAGCCAGTAAAGCATTTTTAACTGATTAAAATCTTTAATTTTATATATTTCCGCCTTTTATTATTTTATAAGTACTACTAAAGTAAACAAAAAGGTGAAAGTCGTGGTGGTGGTACCATTATGGGACTCTCAGCCTGGGTATCCATTATTTTTATTTTTATTGCTATTAGTAGATCAGACATTGATATTCACTCCTAATGACTTACTTTCTTTTGATAGGATAACCCATCATTTATCAGGAATAATTTCCCTGGTGGCAGGGATATTATTCAGTAAACTTTCATGGATATCGGATACTATGCCCAAAAAATATAATTCCCGATTAAAATTGTAGTTGGAAGTCCACGTTAGAATATTTAACAAGACAATTTTATAGTGATTCATCATTTAATTCACTAAACTGTTACAGATTAGATATAGCGCAAATAGCTGAACTTGAAATGGCACATTTTCAGGTAAAAAGATTTTTTTTTAGAAGTTTTTTAGGTTTAAGACCAGATGTGCTTAAATAAGAAAACACGTGGGACATAAATGTAGTGTCAAAACCTTACCAATAAATTAGCAGTGTTACTGGTCTTATATATTGGTTAGCACATTCAAATTTTATAGCCATAGAGATACAGAATTGTCAGAATAGAACAAGAAATTCAGAAAAAGGTAAGAAAAAAGTAAAGATATCATCTAAATCTCACGCCATTGCACATCTTCATACAAGGAGAAACCAGATCATCTATTCACAGGCTAATGCAGGGACAAAACCCAATAAGCCAACTACATAGCGCCGACCACACAAGGCTATATCAGCAAGTAAAAAGGGATAATATTCTAGCTATGCCTACTGATAGAGCCATAACCACATACAAATTTGAAAGAAATTTTCAAATTCAAATACCAGCCCGAGAATCCTGGAAACAGGGACCTCCCGTACAGGCTGAACTCATCTGGTACACAGACGGTTCAAAAACCAAGGAAGGAGCCGGTGCTGGAATCTATGGACCTAAGTCGAAATCAACGATTTCACTAAGCTTAGGAAAATATGCAACAGTGTTCCAGGCTGAGCTAATAGCCATACAACACTGTGCAAGAGAAATATTAAATCAGCAAGTATCAGGCAAAAGTATTGCCATATACTCTGATAGCCAAGGAGCTCTAAAGGCAATTCTCTCACCAGAAATCAAATCACGACTGGTGAAAGACTGTCTAGAAGACCTAAGTAGTCAAAATAAGGTGACCTAAGCCTGGGTTCCAGGCCATGAGGGATATCAGGGCAACGAAAAGGCCGACGAATTAGCCCGAGAAGGCTCAGATAAGGCCATGACAGGCCCCGAACCCTTCTGTGGAGTTGCTAAGGCATTGTGCAAGGCATCCATTAAACAATGGATGCAAAAAGAGTCTCAGGAATGGTGGAACAACTATCCAAGACTGAGACAGGCCAAACAGTTCATCAAGGAACCATCGACCAAGTTTACGAAAGACCTACTGGGTCAAAAACGTAAAATCGTTAGGATAACAGTAGGCCTTCTTACTGGACACTGTCGCCTCAAAAGGCACATGAGTGTCCTAAATCCAGCAGAAGAAGCAACTTTTTGCAGGTTCTGTGAAGAAGAAGAAGAGGAAACATCATTCCACGTCCTGTGCCAATGTGAAGGCTTGGCTTGGGCGAAGAAAAGCCACTTGCATGCAACTACATGCGGGAGCCACTGTCAAAGCTACTAAGTCTAATAAAGAAGACCAGGCTAGACGACATACTCTAAAACAAACGGGCCCACAATAGATCTAAAAAGGTCGCGGTGGACAAGGACAAATAACGTCCAACTCCTAATCTAATCTAATCTAAAGATATCAGCTAACAATAGAGTTTAACCCATGTTAAACCTTCCGTTTTCTTTTATACAAACCCAGGTATTTGCGTAGCAACAACCTTGTTAGAGTATATAGAAAAAATTAAAGACTTAAGGGGTAATTGTGGTAGCCTCTGTATATTATAATTAGGAAGCCGGATCATGCTGCCTCTACGCAGACCATCAGCTTATGGATGCACTTCATTTTGAGTAATTGCTATAGAGCAATTTTTCCTCTTAGAGCACATGACATATCTCTATTTTTTAAGCTTTCTTGAAAGTGGGTCAATTATGACAATATAAATTTTAAACTTGTAAACAGTTAAATATAAATAAAATGTTTTATCGTAATTTTTTGTTGCAACATGCTTTAAACAGCGACATATATCTTATTTACGAGACGAGGCAGAAATATAATTATAAGATCAAACGAACTTACCTGAAGTAAAGTTCGATCTTAATTATATGATGCCTCGTCGAAGTAAATAAGTCCCTGACCCACCCAATATTTCTAAAGTCCTCTTAAGTTGCAACAAGTATGCTATGAAATGACTAAAGCAAAGTGTTGAGATGAGGGGATTGGTGGAGAAGGGAATATATCAAATAGTTTCCAGCTTTCAACTATGTGGTCGAATCGAAGCATATATAGGGGGCGACATATATCTGATTTACTTCGACGAGGCATCATATAATTAAGATCGAACTTCACTTCAGGTAAGTTCGTTTGATCTTATAATTATACTTCACATACTTTGTATCGGAATTTGTTGGTTTACTAAGTCTATAGATAGTTTATTGCCTCTGCAGCTATTTGATTGTATCTCTTGTCAAGAGCCTTACAACTAGATTTGCGTCTCTAACTAATTTTAGAATTAAAGTTTTTGATTTATCACTAAATCGTTACACTATTGTGTTGAGTACCTATAAAAACTTTCGAAATATCAAAATATACAAATTTTTAACAAATTTACAAATTTAAAATTAATTTGATAACTGCCATCTGACATTAAAATTATGTATTTAATCTATGACGTGCCAAAATCTAGAAACTTTTTGTTTCATCCATTTTGCATTTAAACAATAAAGAAAGCAAATGGACTTGGACTTTCGAGATTTTTATTACTCCTTATCTTCAATAAATTGATTAGAACTTACCATTAACGTGCACGCCCAACTTTTCACTTTAATGTTAATATAAAGTAATATTAGTAATATTAGGTAGGGCCAGAGATACTGATAGGGAATACTCAGAAGAAAAAAGTTTCTCTTTACTGATGTAGTATTCTAAAACGAAAAAAAGTTAACAATGCCGACCATATAACTGTAAAACAATTTCATTAAACATTTACAATCTACATTTATATAATAACCACCATCTTTTTAATTTACTTTTTATCCAACCAAACGAAATAGATTCAACCATAACTTATCGGCGACATTTTGGTGATTAAATCCGCCAATGAGAAATCATTTCGTACCGTACTTACGGCACTTACTTCGACGATATAGGATGTAGAATAGCTCGTCGTATCGAATAAGATTTGTTATAATATTATTATGGAAACCGTGGAGCGTGAACCACGCCGCTTTTCAATCTTGTCATTCCGCGTTTAATTTTTATTTTAAAATTTGCCTTCTCATGCGTTTAGTTAACTTGCATTGTGTTATCGTTAGGGAGTGTTAATGCCTATTGTCGGGTCGCTAAGTCTAAGTAGTGCCTCCGTATATATTCTATTTTGCAATTATTATTTGTCGGAATGTTCTATTTGGAATAGTTCTGTTGAGAGCTGTTATTGTTTTCACTTTATTGATAGTTATACCGTCTTGCCGATAAGTTGTAGAATAAAAAGAAACGATTTCTCTATTTTGTCAACAGAAACTACTTCAATTGAGTATCTCTAGTACATTAACAGTGAATTAGATATTGGAAAACATGCAGTTTCTCTTTTGTTTGATCTCGCAGGAGGTTTTGATACTGTTTATAAGTTTTTGAAAGTTATTTAAATCTAAATTACAAAGTTGATTTATTTCTTAACTGAAAATTTTACATTACAACTGTAGTCCGATAATAAATAAATAAATGTGATTTAGATGTAAAAAATCTTCAGTTAAGTACAGTTGAAATTTTCAAATAATGCAATTGAAACTTGCAGTTTTGATCAACTTTACGTTTTATTTATCTAGAATATAGATTTCCAAATTCTCACAAGTAAGGTATCTCTGATTTGCAGGTAAAGCCCAACGGTAATTTGCTGTTAAGTTGCTGACACCTATGTAGTTTACACGTAATATTTCTCTGATTTTCATATTTCCGTATTTATATTTTACATTTATGTTCTTCAATATTTACAAAAATATTAATGAATCAGTTATTTAATATCTACAGAATACTTTTAAATGTAATGCTTTAAATTCTCACAAAGTGTCGCATGGAAGACTTGTGAATTTAATACGAAAATTTCGGCATCATTATGGTGCTTCTAAGTTCAGGGGTAAGCAGTGATTTGTATTGCTAATGAATACGTTGTGTTTTAAAACTTTTAAAGTGATTTTAGTTTTACAACGGTTTTAGTTAATAAGAAGAATGAATGGCTGATGAGCGAATCAGAGATATACTAAAATAATTTAAAATAATTTTGTCGAGACCTCATGTGTTTTTCCTTAACCGTAGTTTTTTATTAATTAATTAATTAATTAATTACTAGTTTTGGTAGACTTCTGTGGCGAAATCACACCATTATGCAGATTTCATCTTCATAATATGTAGTTTTAATAATTTTTTTTTATTTTTAAGCCTAAATGTGACCTTTTTATTTTAGCTGAATTTGTAACAGTAGAAGCATTTAACAACTTACAAGAGGAAGATGTCAAACTTTTGGTTAGTTCGGATTTGCAAATTTGATCTGAATGTATGTTGTTTTATTATAATATTTATGACGTATAATTGTCGAACATCGAATATCTTTGTTTCGGCATAGAGTAACTCGCTAGAATATCTTCTGGTTTTGTTAAGAAGAATTTTTTAAAATATCTTTTTTGCGAAATCTCGAGAATGTTGTAGTAGGTGCGAGCAACTCCTCCCCAACTGACTAATCCGTATATAAGGTGAGTTTCTACTAAATTTCGGTAAACCATTAGTTTTTGTTCATATTGCAGATGGTATGAACTTTGTTTGAATTTGTATAATATACACCTTAGTTTTTGAGTCAAATAATTTATATGACTAGCCCACTTAAGATGTGGGTCATCTGACATAATTGCATTCACCCGCAGGAGGAAATTAGAGGGACTAGGACCTCTAAACCTAAGAGGTGCAAGCATCCAGCTTAAGGGGGAGGTAAAATATCTCGGGGTTATGATTGACTCGAGACTTACCTGGAACCAGCATCTAGAAAGAACCACAAGGAGAGCGGAAACCTCATTAATGATGGCAAGGCGATCCTTTGGAAAAAAAATGGGGGTTAAAACCAGACATGGTATACTGGCTTTATAACATGGTGGTGAGACCCATAATAACATACGCAGCTTTGGTGTGGCGGCCAAAGACACATCAAAGGGAAGCAATAACGAGGCTAAGCAAGGTACAAAGACTTGCCTGCCTCGGAATAACGGGGACAATGAAAACAACCCCCACTGCTGCAATGGAAGCACTAATAGGACTCCCACCTCTTCACTATGTGATACAAGGAGAGGCAAGATTAGGTGCTTACAGATTAGGGAATACACTGGGAAATCTTAACATTAGGCCAGGTCACATGAGTATCTCAAGGTTAGTGACAGGAGATGTGCTAGACATGAGATCAGACCACATAACCAAGAGGTACTCTTTTAATACTCCCTTTGAGGTTTTAATACAGGAAAGAGCGGAGATCACCATAAGGGAGCCCAATGCCCAACGACAGGAACAAACCTGGTATACAGACGGGTCTAAGACTGCGGAAGGCACTGGGGCAGGAGTATTCTCCAAAAACCCTGATACTAACCATAGCTATGCTATAGGAATACATTCCTCGGTATTTCAGGCAGAGGTATACGCAATTTTGCAATGTGCAAAAACGAACAATGAAAGAGCTGTCGAAAATCAGCATATTCAAATAATGTCAGACAGCCAAGCGGCACTTAAGGCCATATCGAGTCAGAAAGTTACGTCGAGGCTGGTATGGGAATGCATCGAAGAACTAAGAACACTGGCAGACCGAAATAGAGTAAAACTATTTTGGGTGCCAGGTCACAAAGGGATCGAAGGCAACGAAAAGGCTGACGAACTTGCAAAAAGAGGGTCAGAAGAAACACCGGAACCAGACACAAACCCAGGAGTACCAAAAAGTAAAGTCCGGGGTTTTATAAATGACTGGATTCGGGAACAACATATCAACTATTAAGTGTAAGGGGTTAAAGAAAAGGTCCTTTATTTCTCACAAGTCAATTTAATTGGCGACCGGTTTCGAAGCTGTCACTTCATCATTTGTTAAACTTTATGTAGCGCTTCCTTTATGGAAATAGTCAAGGTGTGCCTGATGATGAAGTGACAGCTTCGAAACCGGTCGCCAATTAAATTGACTTGTGAGAAATAAAGGATCTTTTCTTTAACCCCTTACACTTAATCCCTACTACTCACATATGGCTACCCTTACTCCAAATATCAACTATTGGGGAAGCACCCCAAAACAGGCACATGGAAAAGCCTTCATAGGCAGACCATGTCCCAAAAGAACTGGAGAACTACTCTTAATGAATAGGAACCAGTTGAAAGTGATAACAGGGTTCATGACTGGGCACGCCCCAGTAAAGGGACACTTGAACAAAATTGGCATGTACAATGGGGAACTCATGTGCCGACTATGTCACAAGAAACCAGAAAGGGCCAAACACATACTGTGCGAATGCGAAGCTCTAGATCGCAAAAGTCAGGCTCTTTTTGGACAACCCCAGGTTGATCCAACAACGTATAGAACCCACTCACCCAAGGATCTGTACAAACTTGTACAAGGTACAAAGGTAATAGAGTGGGTGCTATGAACTAACATGGGGTAAAACACAATAAGCCAATAGGCTTAAGTGTTATTCGGAGACACATAGTCAGACGAGCCCAGGAAAAAAAAAAAAGATGTGGGTCTATTATAACACCTAAATAGTTTATTTTTTACACAGATGTACATCAATTAAAAAAAAAATTAAACATACCATAAATTGTATTCAGTTTCATCAATAAAATGCCATTTGTTTAATATTTTTTTTATATATTTTTTCTATTACAAGTTATGATGTCAGTATTATCAATCGCAAAGACAATAAAATATTTAATATCACAAAAAGGAAAAAGGTCTCAACATAAATAACAAAAAGCTCTGGAAACACTTATAAGTTTTGCTATTAGTGTAATCCTCATTGTCAATTACCTTCATGAACTTTAGAGTAACTACTTGTCACTCTTTATCAACCCCTGTATTTTCTTTGTATACATATTTATTATTTATATTTATTTTATCCGACTGTGCATTTGATTATATCAAAATTAAAAAAATTATGTAAAGTCGAATAAAATAAATAAAGAATATTTATAACTGTATTTAAGGGTAAATGGCAAAAAAATTTAAAAAAATGATGGAATAAACCAATGGTGTCACAATACTAATTTAATTGTAACGATAGAAAAGTTTGGGGGTTTTAGTGGTTCAAAACCCCCTAAAATTTTCACGGGCTGTACAGATTTAGTGGTTTTATATGAAAAAGATGCTCTCACGATAAGAAAACTATGTATTAATTTTCAGTACAAAATGTTAAACAGTTCATGAAATATTGGAAAAAATCGGTTTTCATTTTGTAATTTCCAAGGGCTGTGCACATTTGCATTAAGGTAAGTTATGTCCAATCGAGTTATTTATTATGTGGTTCCATTTATGATCTACCTTTTTGTTACACCCTGTATATACTTAAGATAAGATTAATTAGTTTTATCATAATTATGTAAGGATTTGTGTATTTTATAAATAAAAAAAAAATGAGTATTTTATAATATATTATCTAGTCATGAAATTGTTGGCTCTAAAGTTACAGTCATTTGTCGTTTTGTTTTCCCTCATTGTTGGCAATTCTCGCACATTATTCTGATATAAATGTGAAATACTCATGCATCATTTCTGGGAACGATACTTTAGGTTGAGAATTATTATTTATTTGCTTGGTAAGCTTTTCATTTGGCTGTGTTGTGTCCCTATTGAAATGGTGATTTGAGAAAGTACGACTCGAGATATGTTACAAAAGAAAATTTATTTCCAGATTACCTACGTTTTGAACTTAACATTAGGCTCGGTTTTGTTATACGTTGTACAAACGTTCGCTTAAAGTGTATGCGAGAACAAGTGATAATTTTAAAACGAGTTAAAAGTTTAAGAGAAAATAGCTCCCTCGGGAAAATTTATTTAAGAAGGTTACGGTATCATTGTTACAAGGATTTAAATAAAATATATTGTATAACTAAGAAACAGAGGTGGTGGATTTTGAGGGCGGAGTTTCCCAAAAAATATTGTAGTTGGATCAAAAAATGTGAGCCTATAAGTAATTAGATTGAAAAAGACTTATTTATTACTGTCATTAAAAACTCAAATAAATTAAAGTTGTATTTTCTCAAATCACTGTAAATCATTTATAAATACGACAGAAGAACATGTAAAGAATGTCAGTAATCAAATATTAGATTTTGAAATAATGCCCATAGACTTTCATTATAATTTATCTCCCAACTAAAGTTCTGGACATACTGAATGCAGTATGGCCAAGCATAGGCAATTTATTTCTAATGGAAGACCGGTACACTGTGTTTCCGCCTTTCCGATAGCTGTGTTATTAGAACATGCATTCTTAGTTGCATATATGAGGACCGTTTGTCCTTCTTGATGTCTAATTGAACGGCTTTCTGCAGAAAGAAAGCAACCAACAAATTTGTGATTTTTATACTTTCGCATAATATTGCAAGAATCGTAACATTTATTGCAAAATAAGATCCATGCCACATTCTGGTACCTAGCGTTATTTGTTAGCCAATGAACCAACCGACTTAATTGGTTAAGCAAGTAACCTACCTGCAGAAGCAGTCCAAGCGGTTTGGTTGCTTTCTGCATAAAGAGAAGAGAGCTGGTGACAGTTCGTTATTTGGTTCTCTGTGAGAGTGAGTGTAAAGTATATTACAATATGGATAATAATATTAGCATATCTCAAAGAATTCTTCTGTTGACAAAATCTATTGAGTAGGAGAAGAAAAGTCCCAGCTTTGGTCAAGTAAATCGTGTATTAGGATAATAAATAGAAAAATGAATATTGAGAATAAAAAAGTAAGCTGTTTAAAAACACGTAAGATACACCTTGATAAAAAATAAAAATTTTAAATTTTTCTGAAAAACAAATTTTGACGGTGAAATAGACATCAAAAAACAAATCTTTCGTCCGGCATTATTTAAAAACTTGCTAATACCACTGCGGCTTAAAAAACAAAAGTTTAAAATTACAGAGATAGAGGACAAAAAATCTGTCATGTACTTAATCCCGAACGATCGCATGCAATTTTATGAACATAATAACCGAACATGGACATCGACAACAATGTGGATGAATTCAGCGGAGCGCCTGATTTTGAACTGGATCCGATGATTGCAGAATAAATTAAAAATACATGTATTTTTTACCTACTTTCTTTGACCAAACAATGCTAATATTCATTTTACTGAAAGGAACCGACCCACAATAACCAAAGAATCCAAGTGAAATATTTTCTTTTTAAAATTTGTAAGGCTAGCACCACATTAACAGAACGTCAGAAAAACCTATAATATCTACGAGCAATAAGTTAACTCGCTACATTGAATGTACACTGAATATAGGTTGAAATGCCTAGCATTTGAATTAACTATGCAAAGGTCTGCGGATCAGTTTCGTCGGCTGAACTTCTGCCTATTGTGACGATATTTAAAGCCCATGATTTTTTAAAATTTTCAAGTATTTGACATTTAGTTACTCAATAACTTTTATTTGGAATGGTTCAGTTATTTATTACCTGCAATATGGATTTAAAAAAATTCTGTTTTACGCTTAACCCAATCAAGTTAAGCGCTTTATTGCTGTGAACAATTCTGATTTCAAGACACAGGATGTTCGATCATTGATATTTGAACATGCCACCAAACAAAACTGGCGTAGTTGCGTTTCACATATCAGAGAAAAACAAGAAAAAGAAATGTGGGTCGCTGATAATCTCCAAGACAACGCTGATGAACTCATTATAAGATTAAATTTTGGCGACAGTTCTGAGAGTGAGATTTCAGACCTTGAAGAAAACTATATAAACAATATTAGGTTGTTTTATACTCTTTTCATATTTGGGAATTTTTACTATTTGATCTCGCGTACGTGTGATGTAATGATGCTCGATTTCCATGAGTTTAATTTTATTTTTGTAGATAGCTAAAAGTATTCTCTGACAATAATGTTGTCTCAAATAAAGAATTTGACTAATACTAAAGAACTGATCACTAGGAAATATAAGAATTTTTTATAAATAATTTTTATTACCCATTTCTGTAGTACATTGATTTTTCCAGGTAGTTGTCATACACACTGGACTAGTGCAAAATAAATAGTTTTTAAATGAGATTGAATGAGAAATTGAAACCTACTAATTAGACCTCTTAATTTTTTAGTAACAGTAATTTTTGGTGTATGGAGATTCTGGTGTTTTATTATCTATTATTAAGTTTCCCATGTTAGGTAAGCTGTTTCAGTAAGATGTAAAGGGTAAATAATGAGTTTTTGTTGATTTAATGCCAATTTATTATGTTCTAA
This sequence comes from Psylliodes chrysocephalus, assembly GCA_927349885.1. Classification (NCBI taxonomy): domain Eukaryota; kingdom Metazoa; phylum Arthropoda; class Insecta; order Coleoptera; family Chrysomelidae; genus Psylliodes; species Psylliodes chrysocephalus. The sequence continues at coordinate 9,987,443 of OV651816.1, forward strand.
CCACTTAATTGTACTGAAATCTAGTTTTACTATACGTTTTAGGTTCTAAGTCGTCGTTTTCTTTTTGAATACTTCTCATATTTTTGTGAAATACTTTAAATTGCGATTTTTTTAAAGAGTTTGTATGTGTAAACTCTTTAATATTATTGATTATGGTCGCTTTAATAGTTTCTATATCAAAATTTGATATGGGTGTTTCCGAACTTGACGTCCAAATTTGTAGGGGTGGTAGTTCGCATAATTTGAGACTGATTCGCAGATTTTATTTTTCCAAAATATTTAAAATAAAAATAATTAAAAATTATTAGCAAGTACGGTCCTGCACAGAAATGGGACGCACCGACTCGCGCGCGCTACGCTTAGAATCGATATCGCATCTGTTTTTGAGGACTATTGCGCTGCGCGCTCAGGGTAGGACCTGCTCTTTGATTTTTTTATAATGGCTCTATTTTGTTTATTATAATTTTTTTAGAAAAATGAAATCTGCCAATCGCTCTCAATGTATGCGAACTACCACCCCTACAAATTTGGACCCCAAGTTCGGAAACACCCTGTATATGGACCCATTTTTTTATATTTGTTTTGGGAAAAGAGTTAACTACTATATTTAATAATTAATTTCTAATTAAATATTCAATATTAACGGTAAATTTAAATGGTATACATCTACTTATTACCTATTACTACTATTAGAATTTGACCTTAATCCACTTCCAGATCCAGTATTTATAGTTTTGGTGATTTACTTAATTTCAATGTTTTGCGTTTTTATACAAATAAATCAATTTGAGATCAAGAGACGATAATCTGGAATTAGTAGGTATATCTTATTCTATAAGAAGATTTTTGTAAATTTGTATAAATTTGTATAAATTTTTATCCAGCGTTGTCATTAAACTTTCATGCTTTACGATGATATACTTCTCAAAAAATATAAGTTGTTATATTCTTACCAAATTAATTATTTCGATAGGAGACACAACTTAACGCGCTTAACTGAAACGGCGGCCACACATTTATTATTGAACATACACATTTTGAGATCAAATTTAAACCCGTGTCGAAATTTGCCTGAGACCGAACCTGTTTTTTTTTTGGCCGATTCCTGTATAGCGATGCAACGGCTGACAACGGCGCGCTTCATGACTTCACACTGCATTCCCAGTATGTATCGCACCATAATTAATTTATATTTGCTTTTCTTAGGCATACCAGCCAGGAAAGTCAACTGACGCTGGACGATCTAAACAGGCTGCTTTCAAAGTCAATAGATGACAAAGAAATCGCAATAGCCACTTTCTTAGATATTGAAGGAGCTTTCAACAATGCCTCAACCAGGTCAATAACCAAGGCTCTAGAAGGGAGAAACGTCCCAGTAACAATATGCCAATGGATCACTGCCTGTCTAGAGAGCAGGATTATTTTATCCACTCTAGGAAAGGCAACCATACAGGCAAAAGTTACACGGGGCTATCCACAAGGAGGAATACTATCTCCAATGCTGTGGTCAGTTCTTGTGGACGACTTACTCAAAATATTGTCCTAAGAAGGCTACCAGTGCCTTGGATACGCAGACGACCTAGCAATCATCGTCAGGGGGCGATTTGCAGGTACAGTTTCGGAGCGATCTCAAACAGCTCTAAACATAGTGAACAACTGGTGCAAAAAGGAACAATTGTCCATCAACGCACAAAAAACAACAGTTGTACCATTCACAAAAAACGGGTACTTACAGGTCTAAGACCACTAGTACTTAACAGCACAGTTATCCCATTCGTCACAGAAGCCAAATACCTCGGAGTCATATTTGACCAAAGGCTGATGTGGAATCAACATCTGTAACAAGTGATGTTGGTTTTACTTACCGTGTTTTAGCTCAATTTTAATTAGGGCCGTGAGTAGCACTTAATAACCTTGACAAAACTTAACTATAGGAAAGGTATGGAGGGCGCCACCAAACTTACATAAACATATCATTTAAGGTGAATTATAATAGTTTGGCAAATATAATTAATATGACTGATGTTAAAACAGAATGTATATGTTTATGCAGGCAAGTAACAATTACAATCTACACAAGCCATGATTCATTTAAATTACTTCTTTATTTAACTTTTCAAAGATAAAAAATGAAACTTATCTAAAAGTAGGAATGGTGTAGGTCTTCAATCTTTCTCAAATAAGGACGGTCTCCTACAGCGATGCGTCTTCTTCTAAATATAAATTAACATGTTTGTAACCATAACTTCAACTATCTTCTAACCATAAATCAACATATTTTCAACTGTCTTCTAACCATAAATTAACATTTTTCAACTGTCTTCTAAGCATTTGTTTAAAAAAAAATATTTTAAACTATGTTCTCAGCGTAGTTGTAAAAAACCATCCAAAGGTTGACTTATCTAAAAGATTGAGACCTTTTTGAAGTTTACGTAATAAAGAAAAATAAGGAACAAGGAGGTAAGATGTTTCTGAACACAGAATGAATAAAAAATAGATCTTTACAGAAATTAATAACACGTTCTAAAACATCTAACCTCACATTTTTAACAACTAAATAAATCTCGATCCATTTCGTTAATCTTTGCAGAAATCTTGTAAATATTAATCTTTTACTCACCATGAAATACTGATGATTCTCACCACTAATAAAAATACCACATACTGTTTAAGATTACTTAAATATTAGCAGAATTAATAATCTCGACTGCCTCGTTCTGAGGTATTATTGTAAAAGACTTTTTCAAGTAATACCTGTCGAAATTCACTTTCGATCCGAACATACAACTTATAAAAAACAAAAAATAACTATATAAAATATTTGTAGCGAAAGAATGAAACTCTCGGTCCTAATAGAGATGGGACAATCATTTTAAAAATATAGTTATAAAATATTAAAAAATAACGGTACTAGAAGAGTAACCGTTACACATCTCAAAAAACTCACACGTATCAGGAAAAACTATTGCCCTATACTCTGATAGCCAAGCAGCTCTAAAGGCAATTCTCTCACCAGAAATCAAATCACGACTGGTGAAAGACTGTCTAGAAGACCTGACAGAGCTAAGTAGTCAAAACAAGGTGACCTTAGTCTGGGTTCCAGGCCATGAGGGATATCAGGGCAACGAAAAGGCCGACGAATTAGCCCGAGAAGGCTCAGATAAGGCCATAACAGGCCCCGAACCCTTCTGTGGAGTTGCTGAGGCATTGTGCAATGCATCCATTAAACAATGGATACAAAAAGAGTCTCAGGAATGGTGGAACAACTATCCAAGACAGGCCAAACAGTTCATCAAGGAACCATCGGCCAAGTTTACGAAAGACCTACTGGATCAAAACTTACTTTCATACATTTATATATTTTTTATAATAAATATCGTTTACTTTAAATAAAAACAAAATCAAGCGCTAAGATAAATGTATTGTGAATGGTTTTACACTTATTTTCATTATAAGTGTCTATCGGACACATATTATCTCTAATAGCAAAAATTCTAAATAGGACCTCTGAAGGATTAAATTGAAGTGCTTTTATATCTGGTTTTTAACATGAATTTTTGTTTGTTTGTTTTTGTTTTCATTGGCTTATAACTTTACTATTATTTTATTATTTTCAATGTATCTTTTACCCACTTTTTTAATTATTCCATAGATATCCATTTGTTTAATTTCTCCCATTTTGTGATTGTGTTTAGGTACCATTAATTTTTCCTCTAAAGTTTATTCCATTTTTAATTATTATTCCGTTAACAGGTAACTATTATGAATTGAAGAAAACTAAGAAAATCTTGTATAAGATGAGAAATTATTTGTCACAAACTTGGCGAATGAGACAATTCTTTAGTCACTATGGCATAAAGTTTCAATTGTGCTTAAAAATCCGTTGTGTGTTTGAAAACATTCCAGTCACGAGAAGTTTGCAGACGGCTGAATTTTTGATTAATAGTGAATAATCGCGAAACATATTTGCCGATATTAATTTTCAAAGTTCAAAATTTATGACTAATTCATAGTCTCAGCTATCTGAATTATCGTGAATCGGTATTTACATATTACTTTCATCAACTTTCAATACTTTCCTGTAATAGTGTTTTTATTTCTTGTAAATAATGGTTGCTGATAAACTTTTACAAAGCGAAGTATCTCATGATTGCATGAATTTCAAAAATGCCCATACTTTAAAGCTTTGAAATACTTATTTAACATGTATTTATTTCAAATTTGGTGCCTATATTACTGAAGATTATTGATACATTAAAGGAAACGATATTTTCATGGGTTAAATCCATGGAGGTAAAATAGGAAAGGAGACGCAATCACGTAGTTAAAAGTATTACCTTCACTTGTGACAGTTTCTTTTTAATGTATTGTTTATTATCATAATAATTAGTTATATACGTTTATATAAAACTATTCGTCTCAAAAACATTGAAAGAACAATGGCGCCATGTGCCAAGAGCAATTACACAAGTAACAACGGTATGGATAACTAGAAAATTTTAAAAATAACGTATCTTAGATAAGTATAAACACAGTTCAGACTGGGATTAAAATAAAATTTAGGGTAAAGTAGATATAAATAATATTTTTTCTTTTTACAAATACAGTTTTTACCCAAACATTTCTTTTTTATGAAAAAAGTTTTAATCTCCTTAAAATTTTTGATATTTGCAATAACTACCAATCTTTTATTTAGTTTTAAATTTATGTTTAAATAGTTAAATAGTTTTTTTAATAATTAAATAGTTTTTGCTTAAATTGATAAATTGATTTTGTACATACGTAGTTTTCAAAAGTTGATTTTTAGTATATACTTGAGCATTCTATCCAGATTGAAAAAAATAGTTAGTCTTGACCTGGTGCGGCCGCCATATTGATGATTCACTTATGTCAACTTAACCCTGTCCACCGATGTCATTTTTAGAATACATATTTAAATGAACATTGCATCCTCCTTCAATATCTTACCTTCATGGTTAAATCCAACGACGAAAAAATATTAGACTAATCCATTTATTCATAATTAAGCTGTGCGAGTATGCTTATATGAGGAGTCAGTATACGTTTTATGAGTGAATCAGTATTTACGTCTGTCACGTGCTGTCACACTTCAAAATTAATTGCGTACTTTTCTGAAAAATACTATACACCTATAATATTTAATTAAGGATAATTAACTACGAATGAAGAATAAAAACATTTATATATATAAGTCCATGATTAAGTATTAGACAAACTGTCAAGTGCAGTAGCTTATCATAACATACAATTAACAACATTATCTCATAAGAACTTGATATAAAAAAGTTAGGCACAGAAATTTAAATCAAAAGGAAATCAATTATTATTTTTTTAAAAATATCTCGAACAGCGGCGTTACAATAAAAAAATATTTTTTACTAAGATGTTTTATCCTGATCTGATAATAGTAGTTTGTACAACAAGAGTGGACATGATGGCCATATCGCACGAAGACGAAATTCACAAATAAAAATATATTTTAGGTTATTAAGACAAAATAACTCATTTTAAAATAATTTATAACTTTTACTGATTTTTAAAATCAAATAAATATAAAAAAAATAATCGCCAACCGAGAATCGATCCCCGGCTTTTCGCGCGGAAGTCAAGCATACTGCCACGCGTTTTAATACTCGTAATTAAAATAGTTACATAATAGTTTGAATAAAATTTATTTATTTTTTCAAAATATGGTTCAAATAAAAATAAAAATGCTGTTATTTACGATTATTTATCTATTCTACACAAAAATAACTAATTTTAATATATATTTAATCTCAATAACTAAAAAATATACTGACAATTAGTTTGACAGGATTGTCACTAATTTAAAATTTTAAAAATAATAGTTGTTGGGTGTCCAAAATACCTAGAATGGATATGAAATATATTTGTTTGGTTGAACGCAATGACATACTTTTTCGTTTTGTAGTATGTGCGTAGATAAGCTAATGTCCATGTGGGTGTAAAAAAAAATATATTATATATCATATTTACTTTTCTAAAGAAACTCTATCTGGAACTAAATGAAAAGTGAGTTGCTGCAGCTGTAATTTATCTAAGATATTTTGTGTAAATCACAGGATGTTGTTGAGTAAATTGGAAAAATATGCTTTTAAAGGTATGGCTTTACAATGGTTAAAATCTTAGTAAGGTGGACGAGATGAGAACTCTTTTCGAACTTTCTCAATAACATACTTAATTATTTGCGCCATCTTGATTCGTATGCGTTCCGTGAGTTCATCGATATTTTGTTTTCGGTTTTGATATACTTTACTTTTTAAACGTGACCATTTAATTGATCCTTTACACGTCGTACAATGATTTGCCAATTTTTTTAACTTAAATCAATTCAATTTGATACAAAATACATATCATCATTAGATGAAGATGATTATCTCCCCTTTTAGTGTATTGATGTCCCCATTAAAATAAGAGTTAAGAGCTTAGTGTAAACCAGACCACGTGCAGTATAATTACAAAAAAAGCAGATTTTCCAAAATTATACAACGCACTACTCAATATCAATTGGAATTTTCTTGATTCTGCAAGCAGCGTTGATGAAGATGTTTAACTAATGAACAATAAATTGTTTATTACTTTTAATAACCATATACCTGGTAAAAAACCTAACCTTAATATGCATGATTCGTCAAAAAGAATTTAAGAACCTTCGAACCCAAATTAAACAAGACATTTCTATAGCTCACTCCTCATAATTAAGATCAATTGAAAATGATATTAAAAATGATCCAAAACCATGCGGGTTATACTTAAATTCTAAAAATTATTCCTATTTCATACCCATTACTGTTAAATATAATAATGACTATATAGAAGATCCACAGGCAATTTTTCAAGCTTCTGCAGATCACTTTTCAAGCAATTTCTCCAAGCCAAATCAAATAAATCACTTCATCAATGAATCTACCATTAATTTACCTTTGCTTCATTTTAATTCTCTTTCTCAAGATAAAGTATTAGAGCCCAAAAGCTTAAGCCCAATATGTCAATGGGTACTGATCTTATTCCTTCGTTTCTTGTCAGAGACTGTGCACTAATTTTGGCCACTTCGTTGAAACATATTTTTGATTTAATTTTGAAAACATGTATTTTCCTCACTGCCTGGAAAATTTCCAGAATTACTTCGGTACATAAAAAAAGTAGCAAAAATGATGTTTGTAATTATCGGCCCATAAGCAGTCTTTGCAATTTTGCTAAAGTATTCGAAATAATTACTCACGATCGTATTTCCAATCATGTTTCCCGTCTGTGACCAACATGGATTCATGAAAAATAGATCTACAGTTACAAACCTTGTATGTTCGACGCAATTCATTTCGAAAGCCTTGGATAGGAGAAGTCAAGTTAATGTAATATACACAGAATTCTCCAAGGCCTTCGACAAAATTAATAATTCCATCTTGCTCGACAAGTTAAGTTCCATTGGTTTATGCTATTAAATCATTCAATTAATTGCTTCGTATTTGTTGGGTAGGTATCAATATGTTCAATGTCGTGGTAACAGGTCAAAAAATTTCGAACAAACATCAGTAGTTCCACAGGGATTAATTTTAGGTCCCCTTTTATTTATAACTTTTATAAATGTTAACCCTTGCTTGTGACTTCAAAAGGTTTGTCCGACATTGCGAAGTGGTGTCTCGTTAATTCACTCCCTCTAAATCCTTAGAAATGTTCCGTAATGTCCTTTACTAAAAAATTAACACCTATAATTTTTGATAATAAACTACAGAACGTTGTTTTAAATCGACCCGAATTTATAAGAGATCTCGGAGTTTATTTTAATTTGGAACTAACTTTCGTTAATCACATTGAAACAATGTTATCTGCTGCTAACAGGAGCTTAGGGTTTGTTTTTTGAACCTGTAAAGAATTCCGAGACATATTCACCTTAAAAATTCTATATATTAGTTTTGTACGATCAAAACTTGAATACTGTTCTGTTGTTTGGAATCCCCTGCATAACATTTATACTGACTTACTTGAAAAAGTTCAAAGAAAATTCATGAAAACAAGGGGATATCCCCACGATTTACTAATATCTAAATTCAATCTTTCAGCGCTCGTGATACGCAAAAATTTCCAACAGGTACTCCTACTTTATAATCTTTTAAATGGATCAGTCGACAGTATTGATTTGTTAAATTACGTTAATCTAAAAATCCCCCCGTGCTGATTTAAGAGTTTACTTGAGTTTCTACATGCCAGCTTCTAGAACTAATGTTCTAAACTCATCTCCAATGTACCAATCTATTTAAAAATAACATGAAATTCAAGACAATATATTTTTGCATGTAACAAATATATGATTAAAAATATTTTTTCTTTAACAATGTAAAAAAAAATTATGTAAAGCATGTAATTTATACCATTTATGCCATTTATACCATTTATGAAATGTAGACAACCATTTTTTTATCCTGTGTTTGGACAGTTTACTTTCCTTGATGCTTACATTGTATTCTATAACTTTTTAACAATTTTGTATTTGTATTTTTATCCTGTTTTGTCTTTCCCACCCAGTAAATGGTGATTACTGTTGGGTGGTGTAACAAATAAATAAATAACTCCCAAGCCGCGACTGCTTGAACCACATTTCCATTTAACAAACTCATCGACGACGTCATCTCACTCAAAACGAATAAAGAAAATATCTGACAAAACGCGCTTTAGAAAATAAAAATCGACAGGTTTTTAGGATTTTTTCTAGAATACAACGCGCTACGAAATAATGAATGTATTCCTTTCATTTGCACTATACTGTATTATCATCCTAAGTAGGCGGTATTCTACAAAATTATCGATACATCTTCGTAATTAAATGGCTAATTAAATCATTAATCGGACAGACGGCCCACTAAATATCGCAACAAGCCAATCATCGTTATACAGATGGTGCGGTGCGTTCATACACATCGCACAATTACACCTTATTTTGGTGATAATTCTTATCCCGGACACCGAATAAACATAAACTGGAAGGATGCACAGTGTATCTCGGTCATGGATGGTCGCCTCCGAACGCGTATGGTCGACGGATAGCCTGGACATACGTGGCTCTTCCATGTGAAACGCTCATTTACCGGTTGAGCTCACACACTGACTCTTCTTGCCTTTGCCGACCGATGGATCCGATGCTCGAGATTGATTGAGAGAGATAGAACTCGAGATCGAGATTCGGTTGCGTTTTTTTTAATACCAACATTAATTGGAATCGGATGACCAACTTTTCGGAGTTTTATTGTTATTGTGTTTAGTGTTTCACATGTCATCCATCGAGTGTATTTTGTCGTGTTAAAGCAGTGGCGGAGGAAACAAATTAATAGCATTTAAGAAGTTAAACACCAAGATAAAAATCCAAAATTAGTTCTAAAGGTCAATTACATTTTATAACGTATCACTCAAAATTCATCAAATACCGGTACTTTCGCTTCGATTAGGAAGGAGTCTGTTTCTTCTCCTGTGTTTAAATCTGTTGACATTAGTGACAAACTCTTAAACTCTTTGAGTCAATTCTAGCTGACTTATTTGCTGTTTCTTGTTAAGGAGGAGTAACATGTATTCATCTTAGTATTTTAGAATTTTCTAATTAATTCAGCAAGTTGACTTAATATACAGGGTGTCCCATTATTGCGCGATTGTTCAATAATTTAATTTTTGTTATAGACACGCGAAAGTCTCAAATAAAAGTTATATGGATTTGAAAAATACATATTCTAAAAATATTTGCGGATTTTCTTAGCAAAAAATGTGTTTTTTAAATCGAACAGCCTGTATTTTATTTTATTGTTAGAATGGTGTGTTAATACTGTATTTAACCCTAGAATGTTTAATAAATGATATTACAGTGTAGCCAAGCAATTAATTTTTTTTTGAAATTAGAGAATGAGGCAGACCCCAAACTAAATTATAATAATTTAGGTGAGTTTATAGTGATCTCAAAATTGTTTAATATACAGATTTATAAGATACTAAGCTAACGAATAGTGGTAATAGAACTAGTTTATTTTATACAGAGTATTTTGAAACATGTCTAAAATATGGCTAATTATAAGTTCAATTTACTCAATTTTCTCAAATGCGACACCTTGTATATTATTTCAGCCAGGGCCGCCGAGAGCCAGGTTGGGCCCCGGGATAATTTTCTAGATCGGGCCACCGCGACAAAATTCATTAAAAAATTAGGCCACTTCAATATCACATTTCTAAAAAAGTCATTACACAAAAACTTCTCCTCCTCTTTATTGAAACCTCTAAAAAGAAGGTCCTGTCTTCCTCCTTGTGCCAAATTTTTAAAAAATTAAAAAAGCGTCCCCACCAAAGCTGCCGGGCCCCCACTTGAGCCCGGGCTCCGGGAATTAGTCCCGGCTACCCCCCTCCCCCCCTCTTGTCGGCCCTGTTTTTAGCATAAAATTCCTTATAAATTTACCTATTCAACGATACCAACATATTAGCCAATAACACATACACAGTGTTCCATCAGTGCGAAATTGATTGATAGCTGTTTTATTATTAGAAATATAAAGAAATTTTTTAATATAAAAGTTGTATTATATTTATATTATTTATATTATATTTATATATCGTGTTTGGTTGGTTGCAGCTATTTTTTTGTGAAGACTGTTTTTTTGAGTTTATTTGATTTTTTATGTGACTAAATATGTCATACATATTATCAACATGGTTCAACAGTGTTTTGTAAAAAAAACGGACTGTTTGCATGTTTGTCTTTAGTTCCACAGGTAGGTTGATTTCTTAGGTTATGGTTATGAATATGCCTTCACAACCAGTACACTTTTATCAATGACTAGTTAGGGATGTGGTTACAATTTTCTCAATTTTTTAAATGGAATACCCTGAATCAATTATTTGGTATTCCATTTAAAAAAAATAAGAAAAATGTTACCCTACAAGATATTAAATAAATGAAGTCTATTAAAATGGTTTGACGATGTGAAAATAATCAAATATGTATAAGTACTTGCAAGGTGTTTTGCTTTAAAAATGTATAAGTTTGATCAGCCCTTCGTTTATGGAACACCCTGTACATTTAAAAATTATTCCTAAACATGGTCCTACAATAATTTTTTTTTCGTATTTCCAATAATAAAACAATCAATTACGCATTCATATATGTGTTATTGGCTAATATGTTGATGTCGTAGAATAGGTAAATTTATAGGGAATTTTATGCTAACATAATAAACAGGGTGTTGCATTTGAAAAAATTGAGTAAATTGAACTTAAAATTAGCCATATTTAAGACATGTTTCAAAACATTCTGTATAAAATAAACCAGTTCTATCACCTCCATAACTTTTATTTAAAACTTTTTTGCGTGTCTATGATAGAACTTGAAATATTGAACAATTAAGCACTAATGTATACATATCTGTTTAAGGAGTTTGATAGTGCGCGTCACATTCTCCCTCTTGGTAAACTAAATGCCATTGGTATACTTGGTTATTTCCAGAAACTGTTAAATCTTACTTGCTGAATCATATTCAGTTTGTGAATGCTGTGGTGTAAAATCTGGTGTCCCCAAAGAATTACATATTGGTACCATATCTGTACTTTTTTAGTGATGTAGTTAATTTTGTTAACCATTTCCGCGGACGATCTTAAATTCTTCTCAATAATAAACTCAAGTAATCCCGGTAATCTACAACTTGATGTTAACTTTCTAGTCCAGTGATGTTATAAAAATTTAATGAAACTTAATGTTAGCAAATAATGTGAAAGTATAATTTTAAGAAATTTATATTATGTCAAAAACATAATATTCTACTTCGGTTTCTTCTTATTATTCTCAGTTTTTAATACTGACTAATATTCTGTTATTTTTGTTTTAGTCAAATTTCTCGAATATTTTACAGTTTGATTCTACATAATTTTGGCATTAATAATCAAATGATTAAAGCCCTTGAGCTGAAGCTGTCAGGCTCTACTCAAATTATTAACGCCAAAAATTATGTCGCATCAAATTGATATTAAAATATTCTCGAGATTTAGATTCAACAAAAATAGCTGACTATTATCAAGGTCTTGGTATATTACCTTTGATAATATTTCTTCAGACTAGGTTCTCTAAAATGACACACTAAATGCTACAATATTTTAAATTCTATGACTATTGGCATTATGTAAAAAAAAATGGGAACGTAGTTATAAAGTGAACTTTGTCTGTACCATTTCCTGTTGGTCGATGTGAACTAAAATTTCCACTGAGCAACCCTCTGAAACCAAATTACTGTTACTCAGTAATTTTAGCTTTTATACTTGTTTTTAATAATAATAAAAAAGTAAAACACCAATAACTTTTTAATTTTTATTTCATTTTTTATGTACTTTTTTGATATTAATTTAAATTCTAGAACAGGATAATTTTAAATTTAATATTTTATATTCTGTCATGTTGATCCTTTTCGTTTCCCAAAATTAGTTATTTTCATTTTCACTATTAATAAAGTCCTTGTATCACTGTGTGTTAGGTTTTGCTACAATAACATATTATTTGTAAATAAAGAAATATAATTTTTTATAATTATAGTACTTACTATTTGTGAATAATCCTTTGTTTTCCAATTTTTCTGTGTTAAATCTTCTTTAAATTAGTTTTTTTGCGTATTTTCAAATATAAGTATATTTTGTATTTGCAAACAACTCTCATTATTGGCACTTTTAAATTTCTTTACAGGTGTAACGCGAAGCGACGTTATGGCAAATTTAGAGCTCATTGCGAAAACTTATTGTTTGTGTTCACTTGCAGTGGCCCTGCGTTTTATATATTATATTTATTATTTATGTTTAACATGTTCGACGACCAATAAACTATTTATCCTTTTAAATAAGTGAGATGCTAGTTTTATATTGTATTTATGAAATAAATCTCATTATTATATATCTACAAAATATTCTTTTTTTGTTGAGATTTCTTAACAAAAAAAAAAAGAAACTGTTAAATAAATCAAACAATAACTAAAAATATCTAATTTACTTCTGCAAAATAGTTTTAGAATACATAATTTCACAATACACTTTTTCAAGTTAACCTATTTCATATTTATATACTTGAAATAATATAAATGTCTTTTTGATTTACTTCTATAAAAACAATAAAATATTGCAATGTAATCCTTCAGTCACTCTAAAAACTTGATCCGATGAGATTCTCTAGCGTTTCAGAATTCTATCAACACCGCCAATGGCCGAAGTCACTGTGACCGATTCCTACTCTATTTGTTGTTAAATTGAGTGCAGATGCCGACGTAGACACAATCATTGAAGCTGAACTAAACCAGGTATGAGAAGAAGAAGTGTATCATGATATCATGAATGAAGTATTTCTTGATTTACTTTTGTTGTTCGGAATACCACCTAGAGGTGTTAAATCAATTAGAAGTGGGATGGAAAATTAATTAAAGTGTAATGTTCTGAAAAAGATAAAGGTTACTTATAAAAAGAAGACGAACACTTCTAGACTGTAGGAAAAAAATTATATGGTAATGTATTTGTTATAATTAATTTCTGTAAAGTAGTTATACGCTACATCCTGTTAAATTCTTGGTTCAATTTTTGATTAACCCGTTTTGAGTACGTTTTTCTATTTTGGTACTATATAGAGTGTTAAATGATTCCTTTTACAAATATATTCCTTTTCTTTGCATCTTTACATAAATCTAGTGAAAACTCGAAATACGACAAAAACAGATCGCCTGTTTTAATAATTACGATGTTTCGATATTTTTATGAAATAATCAAAGACGAGTCCTACAAATTTTATCGATTTAAATTTTATTTTCCACGAAAATTCAAAATTTAATAAATAAAATTTGAAACGACGAGAGGTATTTGAAAAGAATATTTTTCTACACCCGTATTATAATAATGCACTTATATGCCCATAATCCGTTTCATAATGATACCCATTATGATACAGATTTTTCATTACGATACAGATTTTTAATCAATAGAAACCTACAATTTTTCAATCAAGCATGCTGTTTGACGTTTGTCCTAGGTTCCTATGTAATTATTTTAGTTGTCAAAACGTATTAAATTTTCGTAGGTAGCTAAACTTCGATAATTATAATATTAAAATGTCTGATATTAGCGATATAGAAGACTCCTCCACACATATCGAAGAAAGCAGAAAATACAGTACAAAATATTTTACCGCAAAAATCTAGGGAAATACCAATACCTGAAGTAATACCATTAATTACAATTTTGTAGAATTTTTTATAGAAATACGAGTAATTACTGTTATTGTGTTCAATACCAATATAAATATAATATTTATAGGTCTTGATTATTTATCGGGTGTAGAAAAAATAGCGTATGCAACTCTCATGTAATGGTTATTAAAACACTCGCATAAACCATACGAAACTCGCCTTTGGCTCGTTTCGTATCCCGGTTAATGCTCGTGTATTAATAACCATCATTACATGATCGTTGCATAATATACTATTTTTGAATAATTTTGTATAAAAAAAAACACAATAAACCCATTAAGAAATGCTTTTTAATAATATAAATATTTGAGGAAAATAATTCTAATGTCTCAAATGGTACAACTTTCTCGAATGTGACCAATTTAAGAATATCAGAGGAAAAGAGACAATCTTAAAGTCCGTGCCTTGGCAACGTAGAGCTACCATTTCTTTTTAGAAAACAACTACTCTCTTGGCTAATAACGCAACAGGAATTGCATCATAAAAAGAGCAGAGATAGAAAATAATTTTCAAAATTCTAGCTTTGATTCTGCTTCCTTCGGAAAAAGTCATAATTGGACCGGTTTCGTCCTTACTAGTACTCATCAGTAAGCATTATTAATCTAGATTTCAGTCTCTATTGAAGTCATTGGACATATTTACGAAAATGGAATTATTTTATCTAATAAATGCCTGTTTTGGCTATTATTCCGCCTTGTTCTAGGAAACTATATACGAGTTTTTACTTTTTAACTTCCTACTTTTTCTCACCCATCTTTAATGCATACGAGTGAAAATTACACATCAAGCAGACTTCATTAGATACTGAAGCCGAGATTGTCTAAGGCTTACTGATGAGTCCTAATAAGGACGAAACCGGTCCAAATATGACTTTATCTTTAAGAAGCTAGAGCTGTTTTCCTCTTGATATAATACAATGCCTGTTGCGGTATTAGCCAGGGCAGTAGCTGTTTTTAGGAGGGAAACGGTCGCTAGACTTAGCTGTGACACGGACTTTTTTCTTTTCCTTTGATATACATATACAGGGTGGAGACCTTAACTGGAATAAATTCGCTAGCGGGAAGGTGAATAATTTTTCTAAAATTTGCCGATACACGTCAACGTTTTAATATATTTACCTACATTTTGCAAGAAATTTAAAAAATATAGCCTTTCGGGGGTAACTGAAACCACCCTCAACATGTTTTTTCTTTCAAGTGAAACCCTGTGGGTTGTGACCCTTCATTTAGTTTCTAGTGCGTTTGGGGGTTGCATAAAAACAAAACGTATTTTAAAAGTTTATTTTATTTTCACTGTAACAAGTGCTCAAATGTGCACCATTGACTTGTTGACAGCATCCCAGTCGGTGGTATGTTTCGTCTCTTGCGTTACGCAACATTTCCGGTAATATTTTATTGATTTCCTCCCTTATTCGTTCCTGTAGGTCTGCTATGTTGTTAGGTTTTTGAATGTAAACTTTACTTTTAAGATGTCTCCATAAAAAGAAATCCAGCGGTTTGCTGGCCATTTAATAGTACCTCGTCTTCCAATCCACTTACCGGGAAAAAATCTGTCCAAATATTGACGAACAATAGCAGCGTAGTGTGGCGGGGCCCCATCTTGTTGAAACCATAGCCTCTCGTCGGTCAAGTTGGAGTTCAAGGGATTTGGAAATAAATGACATATAACTGGCATTAATTCATGCTGGAGAAAATGCAAGTATCTTGCTCCATTAATAGTGTCATCAAAGAAAAATGGTACTACAATTTTATCGCGTATTATTTCGACCCATACATTAGGTTCACTGCAGCCCATTAACGACAGTTTTTGGCGATTTACGTGTCCAGTTAATGTAAAAGTAGCCTCGTCAGAGAAAAGTATCCAGTCTAAAGATAAATGGCTTTGATCGATACGAGTCATCAACAAAACGCAAAATTCCAGTCGTCCATTTGCTGCGGCTGTTAGAGGTTCCGGTCAGTTTTAGTCGAGCTGCGGAGCCACATTTTGTAAGTGTTGTGTTACTGTACCATATTTTCGTATAAGATATTTACGTAAATTTTACGGCTGTAAACTTATACAAAACTATGGATAGATCTTTAACTGGATATAAGCGAGTATAAGACAATAGTAAAGCATCAACAAGTGCTCAATCGAACATGGTTTCGAAGATAAAAGTAAGAAAATATTCGCGAGAATACCTAATTTTGGATTTACCACTACTAAAATAAATGAAGAAGAATGAAGAAGAAATACCTATATGCATCATGTATTTAAAATTTTTGGCATCAGACAGCATGTAACCCTACAAATTTAGACGCCATTTAAAAACACTTCATAGTGAGTACGTTAACAAGCCCCGAAAATTTTTTGAATCAAAATTAAAGTCATATGAAGAGCAAACATCATTCTTCAAAAAACTTTGCCTCTGAATGAAAAAACTGTACTTGCCTCTTACAAAGTATCATATTAAATAGGCAGATGTAAAAAGGCTCCACCATTGGTGAAGACCTTATTCTGCCAGCTGCGATGGAGATTGTAGAAACTATGTTTGGAAAAAATTTTGCCTAACAATTGCAATCTATCTCTTTCAAATAATACTGTTGCCCGCCGATTTGGTGATATAGCCGAATACGTACAGCATTAGCTTCTTGAAATATTGCGTAACAAATTGTTTTTGATTCAGCTTCACGAGGCAACAGCAATAAAAACGCTTATTTAATTGCCCATGTCCGATTTTGTGATGGTATATCGGCAGAGGAAGAACCATTTTTCTGCAGACCTATAGAACTCAAAGTAACAGCATTCGCTTTGTTTGATATTTTAAATGATTTTATTAATAAGTCAAACGCAAAGAGTGAAAAAATTGCGTTGGAATATGCACCAATGGTGCTCGTACAATGTCTGTAAAATTCCAAAGTGTACAAACACTTGTGAAACAAAAAATCTCCGCAATGTGTCTGGGCCCAAAAAAAAAGAGAGTTCTGATCTCAAAATTGTGCTAACGATGGTTGTAACTATAGTAAATTATATAAAAATAAGATCCCTAAAATCAAGAATCTTTAATGCACTTTACAAAGATTTGGAAGCAGAACATTCGATGTTGCTATTTTATTGCAAGGCCAAATAATTATCGCGTGGGAAATTTTAACATGTTTATGAGTTGAAAGAGGAAATTGCCCCTTTCCTAGAAGAGGAAAGTTGCCCGGAAGCCGAAAAATTTGAAAATGCTTTATTTGTGATGAAATTGAGTTACTTGGTCGACATATTCAAGAAATTGAATCTACAACTTCAAGGAGCAAACACACATATGTTGGATACCAGTGATAAAGTTAGTGCTTTTTGTAGAAAATTGGAGATTTGGAGCAGAAATATGAAAGAAAAGTTTGCAAATGTGAATGAGTGTTTCAAAACATACAAGGAAGTAGAAAAACATGTGAAAGTTGTTTTTGTAAGAATATAAAGTCGTTTAGCTATGTTGGCATATAATTTAAAAAAGTATTTTCTTGCTGAGGCCAAATTGGTAGCAAGTTACGAGTACGTTAGGGATCCATTTTGAACTACTCCCGAAGGTCTCCCAACTGCAGAAAGAGAAATCTTCATAGACATTACTACAAGCAGCGAAATCAAGAGAGAATTTAGCAATAAACATCACTTTGAATTTTGGGCGGGAGTGATTAATGCCTTTTCTCTACTGAAAACAAAAACCTTTCGTATATTATTATTCAACATCCTACCTTTGCAAAGCCGGATTTTCTGCGGTGGCTGCTTTAAAGACAACACATAGGTCTCGACTAAATATAGACAAAGAACCGAGAGTGGCTATTTGTAATATAAAATCTTCTTTTGAAAACCTTTGCTGAGCGAGACAGGCCCAAGGGAGTCACTAATAATTATTAAAGCTACTTTTAATTTAGTTTATTATTAGTTTTATATGGCTTTTGACAGTACCTACTGATACAATCATATTTAAATAATTATTATATTATAGTATATTATTTTAAACGTATACTGACTTACTTAATTTTTTGTAATGTCAGAATGTATATCATTTTGCTTTTCTTTCTAAGAATAAAATTTTAATAATTTATAATTATCGTTTTTTTTTTTTCATTTGGTGTTCATAAATTATTTTTAAATTGGTTATTTGGTCTGAATAACCTAAAGTAATTTTTTAAATTTGTAGATTTTCCTTAAAGGGTCCGATTACAATTAGAAAAACACCAATACGTCATAACCATTACTTCGAATTTCGAATACAGATTATCTATAACTATCAATAAATAAAAAATAAGTAAATTGTTAGGTATAAAACAATAATTCCTCTAACCCTAAAATATTAAAATACCACTAAACCCTCAGTAGGCAGAGATAACCAATTAATTACTCTGCCAAATGATGATGCAGCTGTGTTCTTCAAATTGTGTTCTACAACTCGAGTGGATTGTCCATATCTAGTCTCATTGCACAAACTACTATTTTCTACACCCATAAGGATATTGGCATATACTACAAAACGAAAAAGTATGCCATTGCGTTAAACTGAATGTATATATTTCATATCCATTCTACCTAGAAGCACAAATATTAAATCCACCAGTCACAGTTAAAATTTTGGTCATTCGGATACTATCATTTTTTATATTTTTAAATAAGTGACAATTCTTTCAAACTAATTTTCAGTATATTTTTTAGTTATGAAGATTAAATATCCTTTAGAATGCATTAATATTTCATCTATATTTACAAAAAAAAACTATATGAAATCAATTTAATTATGAGCATTAAAACTAAAACCTTATTTGAGTCGATGGGGCATTTACCTATCATGCGAGAGGACCTGGATTCAAATCTAGGACTGGAGACTAATTAAATTAAATCTTTTTATTTTATAAATTAGTAAAATTCACAAATTATTCTTAAATTAATTATTTTACCTTATTCTAAAAATAATTGTAAAAATTTGTAGATTTTCGTTAGTGGGTCGTAGAAAAAATATACTGTTAACTCAAACAATGTCTTCGTGCGATATGGCTATCATACTCACTCTTGTTGCACAAACGACTATTATATTTCTTTATGCGCCGTTAAAAAACAAAAAACACTGATTTCGCGAAATTATACAAAAATTACCATTTTTTGTTGTTATTAATATTAACCCTTCTACATAGGCGATAAACTACGTATATATTATAATAAGGTTTGTGAGATATCTATTTTATTTTTTTTTTTTTAGAAACGCCTCATATACGCCCGCTAGTCCATACTATACCCATAAAGGAATAAATATCATAAACAACATCCGGTCCCGGTGCAGTAGCCCCATAAAAAGTGGTTATCTCATTTTCTTCTGTATTGTTCTCCTTATTACCCACTTTTCAATAATCAATTATAGGCAGATACAGAAACCTACCTATTGGTCTGGTACTACCTACCGCACTATTAAATAAATCATGGGTGGCTGTTGTGCCGCCATCATCAGGTGTGATATTTTTCCTGTTCAGTAAACTGAAGAAATAATTTAAGGAAACGAAACGGTATGTGGAAGTGCAAGGTGTACCCAAATTCGATTGACCGTAAGATGTGAAGCAGATGCGAGATGGTATGAAACAATTAAGGAAGATAATGCGACCAATGTTTTGATTCGATTTTTAAATTTTATTATCCGATTTCAATATGTCCAGTGTATAATTAAATAAACATAGTGATATGAAAAATAATTTTGTCAAAATTGAACCATGGCGGCGTATTGATGTTTCCGAAATAGTAGTTTGTAAATATAAAATGGATATTATGGACAAACTACATTTAAAGTAATTTATAGCTTTTGCTAATTTATAAAATAAAATTATCATATCAAAAAGAGATTAAATTTAATTACTCTTCAGCACATATTTGAACCCGGACCTTTCGCGTGGAAGTCAAACGTTTTGTCGTCCACCACACTTACGATTTTAGTTTTAATACTCATAATTAAATTAATTTTATATAATTTAATTAATGTTTTTTTTTAATAAATGGCCCAAGTAAGGAAGCATTTAGGATTAATACAATCTGATCATTAAGATCAATTCTACTAACTAGTGTATCTTAGAGTCTAATTATTTAGTTACATTGCCATTAACGTATAAGACTAAATCGCACTATACTCTGCCAATGCGCACAGCACTGTATGGAGAAGCAACGACACCAATCACAGAGATGAGCAACTTTTAGAATATATTTTTATTATTGTGCAAAATATTGGGAATACTCTCAACATTTGTAACAAGGGCAAGAAGTGTGCTATTAGATATCACATTAAGCACACCGAGCATTAAAGATCTAGTTACAAACTGGAGAATATCGAGTAAACCATCTCTATCTGATCACAAGATAATTATTGTGTTTACGTTAGAGAGCGACATTCCTGAGACGATCCTCAGGAATAATCCAAGAAAACAGGCTGGGACAAATACAACACCATTCTAAAACAAAATTTAGCACGTAACCAGACAAACAAGGGGCCCAGGCACCCACTTGCTCTGAAAAGCGATCTCGAAGAACCAAATGGGGCAATACTTGAGACATATGAATCAAACTGCCCCATTCAAAGAAATAGAACTAGTAGGGATGCTTCTTGGTGGAACCGTCATCTGTCAAATTTACGATCCGAAGTACGGAAGCTCTATAATAAGGCGGAGATTGGTAGAGCTACACCGAGGCACTTACTACCTACAACAAAGAAACCAGGAAAGCTAAACGTAACAGCTTCAGAAAATTCTGCGAGAATATTAACTCTACACCTGCGGCAGCGAGACTGAACAGGGCCCTGGCAAAAAGAAGAGTTGATATAGTTATGGCATTAAAGAAACCAAATGGAAGCTTCACGGAGAGTGAGGAGGAAAGAGCTCGGCTCTTACAACTCACTTTCCTGGAAGCACACCTTTTCTAATAAGGGACGCAACTAAGGCAATCAGGCTCCCAAGAAAGGTAGCTGTAGTGGCCAAACACATGCAGCAGAAAACGGTTAAAGTGGGCCGTAAACACTTTTGAACCGTTTAAATTTCCAGGTGTGGATGGAATAATTCCTGCACTGCTTTAGCGGGCACAGGAGGAATTACTACCATACATAATCCGGCTATCTCGGAGCAGTCTGGAGATGGGATATATACCAAAAGCATGAAGAAGGGCCAGAGTCACCTTTATTCCAAAAGTAGGGAAAACGGATACCATACATCCTAAATCCTTCCGACCAATCAGCCTCACATCCTTTGTATTAAAAACAATGGAGAATGCTATTGATAATTATATCAGAACGGAAGTCCTGGAGAGGGTGCCACTCCACCACGTCCAACACGCGTACCGAGCAGGAAGATCTACAGAAACTGCCCTGGTACAGTTGATTGACGTAATCCAGGATGCACTGACAAACAAAGAAACGGTCGTGTGGGCCTTCCTAGAAATAGAAGGAGCTTTTGACAACACGCCTTACGAATCTGTCAAAAGAGCACTTGCATACAGAGGAGTAGATAATATTACATCCAGATGGGTGGCTCAGCGGTTATCGACGAGAACTGCAGAGACACAGATAGGGCAGGACACCATCTCCATCTTCACAACCAGAGGATGTCCACAAGAAAAAGTTCTATCCCCACTAATGTGGAGCCTAACTGTAGACGAACTTCTATGCAGATTGACTGACCTCGGCATACCCTGTCAAGGTTGTGCCGAAGTCATATTTGCTAGAGGCAAGTTTGGAAATATCCTTTGTGATATAGTCCAAAGAGGACTAGAACATGCCAAAAGATGGTGCTGTAAAGTGGAACTTAGTATAAACCCTACAAAAACAAAACAAGTAGCCTTTTCAAGAAAAAGAAATCTCAAAACCGTTAAAATAGATGGGATAGATATAAAATGGAAAAATGAAGTCAAATATCTAGGCCTAACCTTGGACAACAAACTCCTCTGGAACATACATGAGAAGGGAATAGTAAACAAGGCCACAAAAGCCCTAATGGTATGCAGAAACATTGCGGGTAAACGATGGGGATGTAACCCAAACATACTGCGATGGATGTATACTGCAATAGTGAGACTAATCATCACTTACGGGGCTATAGCCTGAAGTTTAGCTACCACGAGAGAGCTAATATCTCAAAAGTACAAAGACTAGCCTGTGTACAAGCTAAAGAAGTACAGTTTTGTGAAAAACTTCAAAACCACAAAGCTGGGCTGCAAGAAACTGGAGCCAAGAATCCATCGCGTTTGCAACCGAAAAACATGCTATTCAGTGATATACGGACGGTTCCAAAACCATAGAAGGAACTGGAATATGGGCCAAGAACCAAGTACTCCGAAAGCTTGGGAAAATACCCAAGCATTTTCCAGGCGGAAATTCACGCCATCGAGAAGTGTATCCAGTTTAATATCGACAGAAACTATCATAGACAAGAGATTTTCATCATGTCCGATACTCAAGCAGCCATTAAAGCACTGAGCTAAAGTAATCAGCTCAAAAATGGTCTGGAGATGCCTAGAACAATTGAATGGGCAGTAAAAAACCTAAAATTGGAACAATCTCTCGGAGCTGAGATAGATTAAGATTTTTTTGGGTGAATATAACCAGAAAAGATCGGAAGCCTGCATCTGCCTGAGCAAAAAAAGGCTACGTATTGTAACAGGGATCCTTACCGATCACTGCCGACTAAAAGGACACCTTAGTAAACTGAGGGTAGTAGAGGATATTGAGAGCAGATTCTGTGAGGAAGGGGATGAAACCTCCATTCACATTCTAACTGAATGTGTAAGCACTCCAGAATCCAAGGGGACTATACCTAGGGAGATACCAAATAGAAGAGGGATATTTATCTAACTTGAAGCCACTCCAAATCCTACACTTCCTTTAGAAGATAGGATTGGAAGGGTCGTTGTAGGCATTGAGACATCTCCTTGGTGCATTATCGATAAAAGGGGGCACAATAGATATGTTAGGTCGCAGTGTATTAACGACCCATTCCCAACATAACATACTCTGCTTTTATGTCACATCACTGAACTAACTCAAAAGGCTTGGTTCTCTTGAGTATTCTTACTAAATTGGCATTGTTAAGAAGCTGGATAATCTCATAGTTTCCACGTTGGAGTAGTCATTGTTGGTGACTACTGGCAAATGTTTGTATTGTATTTTCAACAGTCTCCACTTTAAGGTCCCTATGAAGATCAATATTGCGAAAGTACCAGGATGCATCGACGATGTTACTTAATACTTTATTCTGGAAACGTTGAATAATTTGGATGTTACATTTACTGGCGTAGCCCCAAAGCTGGATACCATACATCCATGTGGGTTTCAATATCTGTCTGTAAAGAAGCAACCAATACATTCGTTTGTATTTTATACCAAGCTCTTAGCATTTCTTTTTAATATGGACTTTCCAGCAAAGACTTGCATTAAGTGTCATACCGAGATATTTTGCTGTATTGGCAAAAGGAACTGTGTGTCGTTTATTCTAATAGGAATATATTCATTTTGTTTATTGCTGAAGTTGATATGGATAGAATTGCCTTCATTAAATTTTATTCGCCATCTTTTCTTCCAGGTGTTAATGCGGCCTATAGATATTTGCAATTTTCTATTTTAATATTCGTGATTTTTTCCAACAACAATGATTGCGGTATCATCAGTAAATGTTGCGATAGTATTGGGCTCAGATTAGAAATATTTCTGGTATACAACAAGTAGTGTACTGGACCTAGTACACTAACTTAATTTCTCTTAGGTCCGAATAGGCTTCTTCCTGTTTAATTCTGAAATACCTTCCTGATACTGACGTGGCAGGAACATGTTTAGTTTTTGAATCGGGTATTTATGCCATACTTTGTCGAAAGACTAAGCCACATCAAAAAAAAACGGTGGAGCACTTTTTTTTCTCCTAAAGACTTTTCAGTGATATCTGTGATTCTATGAACTTGGTCGATGGTCGAGTGTTTTTCTCTAAAGCCAAACTAGTGGGAATGTATTAGGTCCTTTTCTTTTATTATAGGTTTTTTTTCTTATAAGAAGTAACTTTTCATGGCGAAGTTTACCTGGCTTAGGTATTATTATAACTTCGGCCACCTTCCACATCTTTGGTACGTACTTTAGTCCAAAGAACGCGTCCATGAGATTGCTAATTTTGAGAAGAGCTTGCCGTGGAAGTATTTTCAAAATTCCCCCTGTAATGAAGTGAAATCCAGGGGCTTTCTTCGGATGTATTGTGATGTTTGTTTATTTTAAAATAACAGTTTATTTATTAATAATTTATTTAAACACTTGTTTATTTTAACACTATTATTCTAATTTATATACAGGGTGGCTCACGCTCAACGGGACGGAGCTTTATGGGAAAACGGCCAAAGATATAAAAAATTCGTTTGGGAGGAATACGTAGGTTACAGACGGCTACAATTTAAAATTTGTTAGATGTATACAGGATGTCTCACATAAGAAAAAAAAATTAGTTCATTAAAAATTATTCAAACAAGAGTAAACAATTAATTTCTGGGAGACTTTTTTTCCTTAAAAATTCAAATAAATCGAAAACTAATAATAATAGTAATAGGGAACCTTTAGTTAACTGACATTATTTTTGATGTAGTTTTTAATTCTAAAATAAAAAACAGAGTGTTCCATTAAAAATAATATAACTTTGTATGTTTTCGCAAATTGTTTCAGGTCTCATCTCTATTTATGTTTGGTGGGTTATATATAGTAGGATTTTTAAATTATTTGTTAAGTTTCCAGAGTGAATAATCGGTACTCTTATCGTTAGTTAATTCATTTAAGTATTCGCCAATCGACTCATTTTTGATGCGCCGCATTTGACGTTTTAGCTGTTGTGTTGCATTGGTTAAAGTTGTTTTATCATCTCTGGTGCTCTAGACTGTTGCCATTTTCTTCTAATTTTTTTTTTCTGATATAAGATTTCTGATCTTCTTTGGATAATAAATACCTTGCCTTTACTTTCAGAAGTCTTTTTCCACGCTGCTTGTTAAATATTTTTGACAGAAAGTTAAACTTCTTTGTCTTATTGTTCCTCAGTTCTTAATGGAATCGAGAGATTTATTAGTTATTTTAGGTTGATTTTGAAGATTTTCCAGTCTGTGCCTTTGATTACAGTATCGCTCAATGTGAGAAGTGTGGGAGAATGATCTGAGTTTATGTTCCATGATTCTGCTACATGCATATAATTTGAGGCTATATTCTTGATTATAAAAAATCTATGGGATCGGGAATTTTGTTCGAATCTGTGGGCAAGTATGTAGGCTTTCCAGTTAGCATTGCTTGACGTTTGTGTTAATGGCATGATGTTAATATTTCTTTACCTTCGGTTGTTATCAGTCTAGATTTCCAGTGAGTATGTTTTGCATTAAAGTCTCCTCCGACTATGAATCTGTATCCTTGGCTATCCAAAAAAGTCAAGGTATTAAAATATATAAAAAAACATGTTTCGACTAAGATGTGTGTGGTAAACGTATGTATTTAGTTCATCTTCTAAATGTTTACAGAGGTACTATAATAGGTTGTTCAGAGTAACCGGAAAATTCCTATAATAACTTTAGGTAAGACAGCAAAGTCATGTGTTGGACAGATGTTTAACTAATATAATTTGAAATCAAACCTCTTTGAAATAATTTATTGTACAATTTTTGTTCTTATTTTGTAATAGTTCCTTTATTTCACGAGAAGAATTAAATGTAGCCCCCAATTCTATTTACATCTAAAATGTATTAATTAACCTGCGCTCATGTTGATAATTCAGTCCTCCTTAAGAAACCTATTTGAATACATCATTACTTATAAAACCTAGCATCATTTCTTATATGAAAGAGGTTCTATATGTGACTTAGAGAACAAGTTGAGAAAGTAAAAATACAGCTATGATAACATACCTAAATAGTTTAAAAAGCAAAAAATATAACATAAAACATGTTCAAAATAAATACTTGTCTTTGATACGAATTTAAACGTTATTCACAACTAAAGTAATGTTGTGTACTTACACTTATTTCTAAATATTCTTACATAAACTATCTACAATGCAAAAGATTTTAGTGTAACTGTTCGGATGTATAGCCTTCCACACTGTTCGCCCATATTCCATTTTATGCCTGAATATTTAGCAGTCTACTATTACTATTTGTCCAAGCGTCCGGACGAAAAGACAGTCCCTTCTTTATTTTTAATCTTTGTTGGTAATGTCTATTTAGATATTTTAATTTTGTTGTATTTTGAAACGGGTGTTTAACTATTTCGGTATATTTTAGGTGTAAGAATATATTTTGTTTTTTTATGTACAACCAGTAATTCAATGACGCCCATCTATGGTTAAAATACTCTATCTGTTTTTTCTTGTATTTTATTTCAGTGCACATTATGTTGTTTTAAAATATTTGAATTTAAATATAACAAATCCCTATTCCTACCTTTGTACCACCGACGATAGATACCTTATTCCAATATACTGTTTATATCTTTTTGCAAAGCTGAATAATCTGTAATGCTTTGTATTTGTTTGAATACTTTAAATACTTTATGCTGACGATACAAAGTAAATATTTATAATATTTAATAATATTTGGAATAGTTAATAAATCAAAATAAAAATAAAGGGCTATAATTTGATCCTTGTTGAACCCCCAACGAAGCATGACATTTACCGGATATGTTTTCATCGTGTTTTACTGTAAAATAACGATTGTGCGAAAAACAAAAATTTATTATGGATATTTATGGATAGTCCAAAACTATAAATCTTTTGAAGTAAAACAGAACTTTGTAGATAAATACGTATTTTATCTAATTCAATGTTCTTCGGTTTGTATAATCTAAGATTTTATTTATTTTTATGTGGGTGTGAAATAAGATCCTGCATAAAATTATCCGAGAGACAACATCTTATTCAAATTCATTTAAACGAAACATTTTCCTCTTATATTACAGTGTATCATCCTTTCATAATGCAAAGTAAGTAAAAGAATACTTTGAAAGGAGGCATGGAATATAAAACGCTAGGACATAAAACAGAACTCATCAAAGATCCACAGAAGCAATTATAACCATTAGTAGAAGGGGAAAATAATACGAAATCAATATTCTAATAATTAAAAATACATAAAATCAGCGGGTTAGGGAAAAGAGAACCCTCTTTTCTATATGCGCACGGCCGGGCTGCGGGACGAGCTTTCTGCGACCTATTTTAAATTATCATTGATTGCGTTCTTAAGAAATGCCGAAGCTTATTTTTCAGAAGGGACGCCATCTCATTCAATTTTCAAATTTGAATATGTGCTCGTTAATTATACAGACAGAGAAGAGCTTTTGCGAAAACAACTTGAGTGCTGTGGTAGAATGAGTGCTTTGTGTGTGTGTTTTTTTTTATATTTCTGTCGTTACTTCACATATTCCTTTGAACTCATGCAAAAATACGTTTATTTGTATCGGATTCGTTATGAATGCAAGCTGGATAGATTTATTATTTCATCACTTCGAGTCGCAATGTAATTTGGTCGTAAAATAATTGCAGGAGGCGTATTTAATAAGTATCTACCCGACCAGAGATCTCATTTGAGGAGGTTAATTTAACGTTATTTAAGGATGTTAATTGAACGTCACAGATGACGTTATTTTTTTGAGGTATTCTAAAAATAATAGTCTTTACAATTTTATAAATAATTAATATTATATTCAATGAAAGTTATAAAAATCATAAGCATAAAAATGTAAGAGAAACAAATATACAGTGTATGTAATAAAGAGAAACATTTACATATCTGATAACGAAATATATATTATTTAATTCCCTAAATTAAACGTACCTATATAAAAAAAAATCAAAACTTAATTAATTTTTCTCTTCCGTGTCCAATCTACTCTTTGTGGTACGTATTTAAGCAACACTTTAATGATGATTTCTATATCCCCGGTTGTGTCTAAAGCTAATGTAGATTTGTTTCAATCTGTTAACAAATTAATAATCTTTACTGAATTTTAAATCTTAAAAATATAATGTTTATATATTTTTTTAATTAAAGTTATCTACTATGAGCTTAAAAGACTATACCCTCTAAATTAACTTTTCATTTTATATTTTAAAAATGTTTAGCAAATATAATAATACTGACAGAAACATCTTAAGTTTTGTACCTAAGTAATTATTTTCATAAAATTTACCGATTCTAAAGCGAATTTTTGTTGTCTGTTTCCCATTTGGCGTCAACAACTACAAAAGCTTTTTTGACAACAAAATATGTGAAAACCATTTGTGACGAAATTCATCTACACCAGTAGGCAAATTTCTAAACCACGATTAGAGGCTGGGCTAAAAAATAATCGGCCTAGGCAAGAAAACACAACTTTTTTTGGCAAAACTCAATTTATTTCTCAACATAGTCCCCTTTAAGCTCTTTACACTTTGTCCAACGATTCTCCAATTTTTCGATGCCCTTAAAATAGGCCTCTGTCGCAGCGATGACCTCCCCATTCGACTCAAATCTCTTACCACCGAACCATTTTTTCAAGTCTGGAAACAGATAATAGTCGCTGGGCGCCAAATCTGGGGAGTATGGCGGATGGGGAACCAATTCGTAACGCAATTCATATAGTTTTGCCATTGCGACTGCACATTTGTGCGCCGGCCGGTGCGTTGTCCTGGTGGAAGAGCACTTTCTTCTTCGCTAAATGCGGTCGTTTTTGCTTCAAATCGTCGTCCAATTGGTCCAACAGCTTTAAGTAATAATCGCCGGTGATGGTTTTGCCCTTTTCAAGGCAATCGATATGAATAATACCATGCGCATCCCAAAAAACTGTGGCCATGACCTTGTTGGCAGATAGACCCACCTTGGCTTTCTTTGGCTTTGACTCACCCTAAGAAACCCACTGCTTTGACTGTTCCTTCGTCTCTGGCGTATTGTGATGAATCCACGTTTCATCCACGGTTACAAAACGGCGCAAAAAGTCCATCTTATTGTGGTTAAACATTGCCAAACACTCCTTTGAAGTTGTCACACGGTTTCGCTTGTTGTCGGCATTGAGCAAACGCGGCACCTATCTGGCAGCGAGCTTCGTCATTCCCAAATATTCGTGCAATATATTCTCCACTCGTTCACGTCAGATGCCCACAGCCTCAGCAATCTCACACACTCTTACCCGTCGATCGTCAATTACCATAACATGGATTTTATCGACCACTTCTGGTGTGGTGGCCTCTTGGACGGCCTGGAAGCTCATCATCAAAAATTATCGTACGACCGCGTTTAAATTCGGCAGTCCAATATTTTATTGTTGATAACGAAGGTGCACACATCATCCAGTTCGATTTTGATCTCATCGTTCGTTTTTTTTTTTTTTTAAACAAGAATCTAATCACCGCGATATTCGATTTTATTAATTTTTGTAAAAATGCAAAATCTGTTTGCATTCAATCACTGTCAAGTACAAACTAAGTGATGCAGCTCGCTGAAAATTTGACAGAAGTCACATGAAAGATAGTTTTTACGAAAAACAATTGCATTTGTTCCTAGCACTCTTGCCGAGGCCGATTATTTCTCAGCACAGCCTCGTACAGTATAAAGATTAGACCTTCTTGGTTATATATCTATGGACCTTCTTTAATAATAATGTTTCTAAGATGTCAAAATCCATTAGTAGAAGTACAGCGATCAGTGGCGTAGCCAGCCATTTTTTATGGGAGGGGTTTTTGGGAACTATATATAAAAGAAATATTATATATTTTTATTTTTTACACATTTCTGTACCTTTTCCACATTCATTTCATTTATAATAGACCAGGTTTCTTTGGAGGCGTTTTTAGCTTTTCAATTGCAATTTTTGTAAAAATTTTTCCTAGCAGAAGGGGACATGCTGCATTTAAATACTTAATTATTTTATTTAGAAAGCCCAAAAATTTAGCGTTAATATCTTCAGATAGACTATTCCAGTCAGTAGCTAGAAATAAATTATAAAAATTTACAAACTTATGTTGAGAGAAGATTCTACCCAATTGAAAGACTTTTTCTAGGAGCTGCAGTAATTTGGCAAAAACTGCTAAGCTAAGCTAATAACTTGGTCCTCCACATCAGCGGGTTTAAAATAAAAGACTACATAATCAATAATTGTAGATGCTGTTCTTGTGATTCTAGTTAGTAAATCCGTGTTGATAATTATATATACTGACAGTTGGTCACTGATAAAGTTATTATTTAAAATACTTATTGTCGTTCTGCCCAATGTAACCCGCTTGTGGGGCTAGTTGGTCAATCTGCAGGGTTAAGTTGAGCATACTGGTACTGCAATGGTTTCCAAGTGATTTTTAAGTTTTTCCATATACAACTATAACTATAACTAACTGAGCTGCTTTCACAGCACGTACTGTTCTTAATATTATATCTCTTTGATACTTTTTTGTAGGTCCTCATAATTATATTAAATATTTTTTTCATACAAACCTGAGAGGATAAATAAAAACATCACTTAGTAGATATACTATAATGTACCGATAATTAAATATTTTGTAATGTAAAAACAGGCAGAAATCTGATCAACCATTGAGATAGAATAAGGAGGAGATGTTATAATGATGCTAAAGTGTCTGCACCTTTGCATTATACTTTTACGTCATATTTCAAACTCTGCAACGTGACACTTGATATTTTAACTATTTGTTATGTGTTAAAGCTCAATTGATTTTGGGCGTGGGTTAGGTTATTAAATAACTCGAATAACTTTGAAAAAGAAGTTGGGCACCACTATATTTATAACTTACTATACTTGATTTTAGATTAGTGATAAAAATATAGAAAATCACTAACCACTAACAAATTATATTTAAACCAAGTTTTAGATAAGGTAGTAGCAAATTCTTATTCAAATTTAAGATGATTTATTTTAAAGCACTTATCTTTAGTCAAAAGAAGGTAATATGAGGAATGTTATTGCATGGTATATCTTCGGGCAACTTCAAAGGGATTCGGTATCGTTATTCGTAATTCTACGACTTGAACGATCTCGAGATATTTGGTATTTTAACTTAACTCGAAACGTGTATATCTTCTATAGATAAACCAAACCACGGTCTTCAGATTGTACCAAACTTCTAGGTATAAAAACCATAAAACTTCTTGATAGGAATTCAAAACGTCTAGATATAAATCCAAATAAACCGTCTAGATATAAATCCAAATAAACCGTCTAGATATAAATTCAAATAAACCGTCTAGATATAGCTATGCTAAAAAGAAAAGGTTACAATGTTAAGACAAAAAATAGGAAATTGGAACAGGATTTAGATAAAATGCTTTAACCATTAAATGAACAATTTAAAACTATTAAATTAATAATTTCACAGAGACTAAAATTAATATGAAAAGGAAAAATCTTATTTAACATAGTTAAACATAGTAAAGCATAATATCGTATTCCAAATATCTTATTCCAAACAAAATATTATATAATTTTATATAAAACCAAAATATGTTACCCATTGTTGAGGTTATATTCAAAATTTGACATTTCATTTAAGAAATTCTTGTACAAAATATATATTTTTAACAATATATCAGTATTAAAACTTACCTTATAAAATCAAACGGATTATAAGAATATTAAAAATCAATTAGTACATCGGATGACCAAGATATATTAAAATTCAAATCAACTTGATTCGTTGACATCCAAATTAAAAATAAATCTCACAAAAAAAATAAAAAAAAAGAAGACGACAAATGACATTTGAGTAGAGGTGAATGTGTCAAAATAACGAATAGCGGTTCCAACCGTTACAACTCGAGATAGTGAAGATAGTCAGCTTTGGTGAAAATAAATGCCATTTTTGTTAAATAGCTACATTTAAATGATATAAAATCATTTTCATTGCGTCAGACTTCAAATATAAAATTTTTGACTTCAAAGAAATCAAAGTATCACTTAAGTCGCCATTTCCGTTACACTTTTCTGTCAGTCGAAGTGCGTTCATCTGTCATACTGCAAAACCCCGGCCTTCCCTATCATTAATAATCTTCTACTCATCCGAAAAATCCAAATTTTTGTCTTTGAATCACTAACAACTATTTTAGCTGCAGCTTGATCTATCTGAAATATGATCTGGTTCAAAGCCCATTTTTAAAACTTTATGCCTACTGTATCCTTTTAGCTAGTTAATTTTATTTCAGGAGGAAAATGTTATCTCTGTTAACTGTTAATTTAAAATTTATTTGAAGAACATAATCTTTATGTATTTAAAAAGTTCTGTCTAGACAGAAACATTTTCCGCATGTTATCAAACATATTGGATTCTCGTAAGATGGGTAATTTTAAAAAGCTTTTATTTTCTTAAACGGAAACTTATATTGCACCTATTCATGATCTGCCACGCATCGTCCGATGTTGTTTATCAGCCAAGTTGCACGCTTTTTAGTATGTAATTACACACACGTATGCATCTGATTACCAATATTTCAAATCCTGTATATACATATAGGAGTGGTTGAGTTAAAGCTTTCATTACGACCGTACAAAAGGGGCTCTATTCATACGTTGAGATTTCCCATGGATCTTTCAATCACGATATTTTTGTTGTGTTTTATACCCGCTAAGCTAATTGTGTACCTACACTTTTTTTAAAGAACGCCAGTCAATAAGATAGTGATTTTTTTAGAAGGCTTAAGTAAGTATTTACGAGTTGATAGGTGTTATTTCAAGAGCGATTTGCATAGTTGGATGATCACTGTAATTATAAGGAAGTTGAACAAACAACACCAACGGTTAGTAGTGAGTAAATTTGAAAATGTTCGTAAATTATTTTGTGCTTTTGTGGAAGTTGTAATTTTCTTATTAACATAAACATGAATGCTAATGGAAATATAATGATATACTGTTATTTAGGGATATTAAAAACTTGACAGACAGGAATTAAAATTGCTGAAATCAAATCTGCAAAGTTGGCCATGCCAGTCATGTGCAACTTAAGATTAAAGAGACCAGAGATGTAACCACGATGAAAGACAATTATTATAGGTGTTTCAACTTCCCTCAAATCCCATATAAATACAAAAGACGATATGGCACCAAACACAACGTAGTTTCAAAAATCCACCAGAGGTCATTAGAAGGTGAGGTACCCGTTTGACCATTATAAGAGCTATATAAAGCATGTTTTAACATCAACATGTATTCAACTTTAAGATCTGGCCATTAGATGATTGATCAATTATTTGACAGGTTATTGTACTAATGTTTAAGGAGCATGACATATATTACAATTACGAACAAATATAATTGTATAATATTATCAATATTAGTTATTGTTTTTAGTTTAAGTAATGCCTTTTTCATCTTTTTTGAGGTCTAGTTATTGTTGTCTAGTCTAGTTATTGCTGATCTTAGATATGAATGATGTACTGAAGTCAAATGTTAATTTTAATCAAAAGTAGAAGGACGATGTAGAAATAAAATAATAAAAACGCTAGTAATTACTATTATAGGGGTTATAACATTTTGTAGATAAAGAAAAGAAACGAATAAAGGTATTTTCAATTTTTTTAGTATGCATGTGTGTACAGTTTTTTAGAATTAGCAGTTCAGTTGAAAATAAATCATCCCGATACCTATTATAAATGTAAACAAGAAAAATGGAATGATTGATAATATTTTGTTCTGTTTTCGCATTTATAATGCAAGCTCTTGGCGAATACTAATAAAATTTCCATACCTTTCCTTCGTTTTCCTTTATCAATCTGTGTGTAGCTACACCTGCAAATCTTTGTTTTATTTTGTAAACGATTAAATTAGTATAAGTTAATGAATCTATGGAAAACAATCCTCTGCGTTTATATACACGGTGACTGGTAAGTGGACGTATTTCTTTGAGGAGGTGAATTAGAGCCTATTTGCTACCGATTAAACATAATTTACCTCTATACCATTCTTAACGGTTTTAGAGATATATATATATATATTTTTTTTTTTATAAATTTTAATAATTCCTATCTTTGCGAAACAAATATTTAAAATTAACGAAAATAATAAAAGCCTTTTTAAATATCGCTTTTTAAATTTCAAATTGACATAAATACACAAAATATGCCCATTTTATAGTCTTTAATATAAGATACATTTTTCCCGAATATGCTTTTTGTTTTTTTATTAAATACATAATTTTTAATTGTAAGAGTAACGGTTTTATTTTCAACAAAATTCACATTTATAGTAAGAAAAAATTACTTGATTTGTTTTTAATATTAAGTGTTGCAATAAAAATGTTGTTAAATAATATTGTTAAAATTTACCTCAACAACTTACGGCCTAAACTGTTTTTGTCAAATTTCTAACTACATAATAGTAATAATTACTAGTAAATATGTAGAAAAATTATTATTTTCTGCTTGGAAATTATGAAAATTTCATAATAAATAAACGTGCATTTTTTACCAAGCATTCCTGAAAACACTCTCTTTCAAGTAATGTACTGAATTGGCACCTTATTTTTTCTTTTTATAATAAAACAATAATTTCAAAAAAATGTATTTCCTACTTTATAATAAAAGAAACAACATTCTTAAATTGTTATAGAAAAACTTCTTTAAAAAATTTAATTTATAACTCATTCATTTTAAAAATTGCTTCCTCTATTCCTTATACAAGCACGAGCCCTTTTTCTTATTTCAAGTAGTTCTTAGCACGTATTTACCTCCGTTGCATACTCGATTTGATTTAGGTGTCCATATTCATAAAAATCCAACGGAGATAAATCAGGGCTTCTAGCAGGGCATATTATGAGTCCACCTTTTCCAATCCATCCGTTTGGAAACCATTCTTCTATAAGTTACCTTATTGTTAGATAATAGTATGCAGGACATCCATCATGCTGAAAAAACATCTGTTGCCTGTTTGCTAAAGGGGCATCTCCTAGTAACTCATTTAGGTTGTTACGTACACATTCTTCATAATTTTCACCGTTAAGGTTATTATGTAAAAATTGAGGACCAATTAAATTATTGCCAATAACTCCCATCCATACATTGACACTAAATTTTCTTTGGAAACTAATTTGTTTCTTCTGATGCGGATTATATTTGTTCCAACAGTGCAAATTATAAAAATTTATTATTTCTCCTCCACTAAATTTTGATTCATCGGTCCATAGAATTCTCGATAAAAATGTAGCATCCTTAACATCGGCATTCAGAATAAACCTGAAGAATTGGATTACTCTCGTCTAGTCCTTGCACAGGTGTATAATGGAACAGGTGAAGACCATTTTTGTGAACGACTGTTCAGACTTTCCATTGTGAGATTCCCAGCTGAAATTTTTCTTGTTATTATTATCTTCAAGTAGTCTTAAAATTTCACCATCAATATTGGCGTCTACAGTAGGAGCTTTTATACATTCTACACGTTAAAGACTGTCTGATTCTGAAATACGACGGTAGGTTGCACCAAACACACTTACATGCTGGATGCGCCTATTTGCGAAGCGACGTACTTATTCTCGTTGAGCTTCAGCTGCATTTCCATTAGAAAAACCATAAATAAATAAAATATCAGCCTATTCAGCATAACTAAACGTTGCCATTTTATATACCGTAATTGATTTGCAAAGATTTTAGTCAAAACTGTTTAGATCAAAACTCTCGAAGATAAACTGAAACTAAATTTCGTTATTGTTAATAATTCAAAAAATTAATGCATATGGTGTGACTTATTTCTTATAAAAGCGAAAACAAAACCAGACTTGCAAATAAAAATTACTTAGTTAATAATAAAACAAAAAGATAATTCTGAAATAATTTGACTTATTTTAAAGACAATAAAATGGAGATCTTTTAACAATAATTTTAACGTTTGATGTACTATGAAATTTTCGAAATTTTTAAGCAAAAAGGAACCATTAGTAAGAAACTTCGCAAGAAAAGTTAAGTTTAAACCGAAATAATTTAAAGTTAACATTAGTATTTCAATAATTTTCACCGCTGATATTTGTGTAAGTGTATCATCTTATAATTTAAAAAGCAGCATTTAACAATCGTTAAGAACGGTATAGAGGTAAATAATATTTAATCGGTAGCAAATAGGTTCTACTTTCACCTCCTCAAAAAAATACGTTCACTTACCAGTCACCCTGTATAATAAAAAGTTTAATACAACACTTATTTATATAGGTAGTTAAGGTTTACATATTCAACATTTTTGTACCTACCCTTTTCATCAATTTGCCTTTTTATAATAAAAATTTTTTATTGCAATTTGGAGACCCCCCATGTGAGATTGTTTAGGACTGGTAACATGTATCTTTGGAATATGTTTATTAATTATCTAAAATGTGAGTTATAATTTAATACCTTCTCTTCTGTAAATATATCAAAATGTCACTTAACACTTATTTTTTCAAAATCCATTTGAACAATATTCACAATTTTATAGGAAAGGATACACACTATTTTCCTTATTTAATTATTGTTGTCCCGTACACTCTAAAAATGATGAAAATTAGTAATGTCCCCACTTTATTTTGTTGAAATATATGGGTGGTTATTATTATAGGTATGTTGTAGTATTTTTCTTCTCGTTGTTTTCACTTTTCATTTCGTTTGTTACATAGAGGATGATTAGTATACATTAATAAATTACAATTATTTAAAAAAAAAATGGATACAGACGTATTTTTCACTTTATAAAGATACAAATAAGTGAATTTTTCTGACAGATCGCAGTCATTATTTATTTTCAGTTGCGGTACATCACCTTCTACCAACCTCTGGTGGAATCTTTAGTACTATGCACAGTTTGGTGCCATATTTTAAAAAGTTGAAACACCTGTAAAATGTCATTCATCGCGGATTTAACAGACACCGGTTTTTAACCTGCGCGAATGTTGCCAATTTCTAAAGAAAGGTTAACGGAGTGGGGGAACTGAGAGAAGACCCAAACTCTGTGAAAGAGGCGGACTTTGTTTATTACCATCATAATGAACTATTAGATTTACTAAAAGTGTGTTTAATGGAATGTTGTATTATGAAATAAAATTAACGTAATTTTTTAATATCAAACCGATGCAACGACATTTTATGTAAAGAGCAGACAATAGTTCTTTTATAAAATATTTCATTAGCTTTTATTTACTATGGACTACAATAAAATGTTGAAATTAAATATTGTTAATCGAGCAAGGAATGATACTCATTAGCTACGTGTATTATAAAAGCAGCATGTGCGCAGGCAAATCAAAACTTATGAGTTGAACATTATATTTTTTCTACGGCAATTATATAATTTTAAAAATTAGTCATAATAAAAAGACTGTTTTGCATAATAACCTCGAAAAATGGTGTATTTAAGATTTTTTCTTTGAGAATATTAACTAATATAGAGGATGTGTCACATAAATCTCTTGAAATGCATATTTTTGAAACCAAATAACATTTTAAATATTAAACCTAATAAAAGTTATTCGGTCGCTAGGAATGGGCAATTATCGAATTAAATTATCAATCATTAAAAATAATCGATTATTTTCGATCAATCGATTATTTTCAAACCATCTATTTTTTTTTCGTGTTTTCTTTAATATCGATAATTCGATTATCTTTAAACAATTAAAAATAATAGAATAATTAAAGAACCGATTGATCTATAAATCGGTGTTTCCAAAAAATAATAAAGGAATTATATGAATATTTTAAATAATCGATTATTTGCAAATAATTTATTTTTTGTTCATATTTCCCTTGAAATAGATTTTTCGATATTATTTGAAAAATCTAAAATAATCGATTAATCAAAAATAATCGTTCAAGTAAAAAGCTGATTAACCGATAAATCAATTAAAAAAAAAAATAACCGAATTATCGATTATTTTAAATAAACGATAATTTTCGATCAATCGATTATTTATCATCAAATCTATTTTTTTTTGTATTTCCTTTAAGTTATTGAAAATAATCAATTATTCGAATATAATGGCTTAATCGAAAATAATAGAATTATTAAGAAGCCAATTTTACGATAAATCAAAAAATAAACCGAATTATCGATTTTTTTCAAAATATTTTCTTTTGGTATTTCCTTTAAAATTTATCATTCGATTATCTTTAAAAAAAATTTATAAAATCGAGAAATCGAAAAAATCGATAAATCGAAAAAATCGATAAATCCTAAAATAATCTATAAATCGAAAATAATTGATAAATTGAAAATAATCGATAAATCGAAAACAGTCGATTAATTAAAAAGCCGATTAACCGATAAATCGATAATTCTAAAAAAATAACCGATATATCGATTATATAAAATAACTGATTATATTCGATCAATCAATTATTTGCAAATCTTTTTTTCGTATTTCTTTTTAAATAGATTACTCAAATACTTTTGAAACATCGAAAATAATTGATTAATTACAACAGCTAATTAAAGTTTAAATCGATTTTTTAAAAAAAATCGATTATAATTGATTATTTTCAATCAATCGAATATTTTCAATAAATCTATTTCCTTTCTGTATTTCCTTTAAAATCTATAAAAAAAATGAAAGTAAATATTCGATCAATCGAAAATAATCGATTAAATATAACGGATAATCGATTTTCAATAAAAAAACAAAATCGATTGATAGATTATTTTTGTAACCTCTATCGATCACTTGCTTTTCCAGGCAAATTTAAAGATTCGAATTTTTTTGATCCCTTTATCTTTAAAACCGCATTCGATTGTATAGTAAATAATAAATATTGCAAGAATTTTGATTTTTTAGTAAACATATTTTTTTTAGGGGTTTATAATGTAACATTTTATTAACAATGTGACTATCTCTCGTAACTTTATACTTTTTTTGCTTATACTAGATCATATTGTGCGTTTTAATTTGTTTTAAGATCAAAATGTGACCTCCGATTTAACCGTAAATAGGAAGAACTTTAAACTTAAAAAACCCTTTATAGTAAATGTTCTTATAAAACTACTTTTTAAAAACAAAATTTAGTCCTTTTGTAAATTTATTTTAGTACTATGAAATCTGTTTTCTGAAACATTTGATGCTCAATTTTTATTGAAACTACTTCATGTGGATCTGAAGTATTCAGATCAAAGGATCAGGCGGCTTTATGTCAAAACGTTAATAAATATTTACGGCTGAAAACGAATATGTTTCTTTCTTTACATAACATTGATACTTATATTATTTGTATATATAATTTTTCACGATACATCGTGGCTTTTTCAATTTGAAATTGAAAACTAAAACCCTATAAATTGCTAATAACACCAACAAATAATTCAAAGAACGGCGGTCCATGATGATTTACTCATGCGGAGATGGGCGTACAATAGAAATGTCGGAGCAATTCGGGTGGCATCGTGGAAACAATAATTTTTAATTGGTGGGTTACTTAAGGTTAGAATAAACAACATGCGGCTATGTGCAATGTTACATCTCCGGTCCCTTTAATCTAAGTGCGCAACTTCTCATATTTGAATTTCTGTAGTCGAGGCCTTAAATTCATTCAAAATTTAAGTTTTAATAAAGACACAAATTATCATCTTTGTTTCTCAAAGAATAATTAAACTAATATAAATCTAATTGAAGGTTCTAGGATATAATTATTTCACAGGTGATAGAACTATATTTTGTATCAACAATTTAAATCAATCCTGATCAAATCCGATATCAGTATTAATTACTGAGTAAATTACCAATTTAAGTTACACAAAAATATAAAAGGTAAACTAATAAGAACGAGAACTGTCGTTAAATAAATATTTCATGTGAATAAAAGTGATAGAAATATATTTTGTACAAGTAATTTAAACATGTAGGTAGGATGAAGAGCAGTGTACTGAAATGGTATCATCTCCCAAGTAGCACCGAATGGTTTTATTCAGTACTTCAGGGATGCTTTAGAATTGTAGAATAAAACTGCAATAAAAACCAATTAGTTTTAAAAGAAGACTTAAGGTTGTAATAAATACGCATTCAGCATAAAAGGGCCCACTCAGTAAAACCACCATAAAACTATATTTCCTTCAACAACTGATTTTAAAGCTACTGTGAACAAAGCCGTTATATGGTAAGTTTTAAAGCGCATTATTTACTGACCAAATTGTCTTAAGATCAAGCAGATATAATAATAGATATAATTAGTTACATTAAGAATATCTTTAGAACTACTTAAAAACTATAACGTCACAATCTGGAACATAATAAAACCAAACAACCTGCAAGTCCTTCATAAAACTAAGTAGTTTTAAAGTTAATTTAAAATAAACCATTTTAAAACTACAACAAGACAAACAAACTTTTAAGATTAATTACCCTTATAAGCGAATCTTATTAGAAGCTTTAAAAACTTGTATTAAATGCTAAACAGCTTTTAAGTGCCTCCAGTATATCTACAAGGTAACTTTAAAACCAGTATCTTCTTAGTTAGGTACCAAATTAAAAACATTTAAAAATTCAAATAAACCCAAAGTGTTTTTATGGTGCTACTTGGGCTGTGCAATAGTGTTACCATCCTAATGTCATTAGAGATAACATATCATAAAATATAATTATAGTCCAATTACATAACGAAAAAAAGCCCCTTCGAGCTTACATTAATTTGTAATTGGATGAAACAAAAAGGACCTTGTGTATTTTGATGTGATCTTTCCGAAAAAAAAAAAAACAAAAAAGATGTAGCAGTTTTTCAATTTTTTTTAAATTAGGAAAAACCGGGTTTTCCAGAATTTTCTATTGAAAAAATGCTAATTATCTGGGCAAGTATCATTCCGATAGTGAAAATAAATGCACCATTCGAAAGAGGATGCAAAAATAGTTCGGAAATTCAATGCACAGGTAGTTTTAATGGCGAATTTCTCGCCACCAGAAGTGCTTTTACCAAAAAGTCGTTTTTTCGTTTTTTTAATCAGAACCATGGACATGAAATTTGCGATGAATTTGTGGCGAAATTATAAATGTTAGACATATGTGCCCATGAGAGAAGTTGCGTATTTTTTTGTTGGCTCTCAAATAAAATAAGTCCCGCGGCGAAATCTGACAAAATTTTTCGGGAATTCGTAGGAAACCAGAGGCGTAGTTTTTTTTTTTTTAATTTTTTTCTCATATGGTTTTTTCCGGGTTTTCCGAAAACATCTAACAAAAAAAATATATTTGAAAAACTAACTTTGCCATCGAAAAGAGCACAAAAAAATACACAAAAAGGTATACTTTAAAAATGTTAGGAAATTAATCCTAAGCCTGAGTGTAAGTTCCAACTTGGTGATAAGCTTGCTTTTTGTTCGCTAATATCTGGTAATTCTATATTTTGAACAAAACTCAAGAAACGTCTTATAACAAGTCAGTAAAATACAATTTAATAAATTTTAAGCCTAATAAATTTAGATATGTAAGAAATTTAAAACTGGAAATCGCAAAAAAAAATCAAATTACAGTAATGTAGTGTATACACGAGTTTTGGATCCCGCGGAGCGCGTGTAATGGGACTTTTGTCGGGAGAATTCTACAACTTAGAAGAAACATACACACTTTAAACTTTGTATACACATTTAGAAGACATGAAATTTGGGTTTGTTTAATTTTCAGACA
The DNA here is from genome assembly GCA_927349885.1 of Psylliodes chrysocephalus. NCBI lineage: Eukaryota > Metazoa > Arthropoda > Insecta > Coleoptera > Chrysomelidae > Psylliodes > Psylliodes chrysocephalus. The sequence continues at coordinate 10,029,294 of OV651816.1, forward strand.
AAAAAAAAATAAAAATTGTCAATTTTAGGCAACTTTTCTCACTCAATGAACAGTGGTCAAAAAAATAGATAAAATATATTAGCAGAATTTTCCGTAATGTAATCATATTCTACACACAGTAGAGTACTCAAAAAAAAAGTTTTGAGCCATTGGGTGCATTTTTGGCATTTTTGTGCCACTTCAAACTTTCGAAAAAAAATTTATTTTTTTTTTAAGGAAAAAAAATTATTTAATTGTTTGATATCTTAGCCAATTATGGTCCGATATCGGTGAAATTAACACACACATAAGATTTTACATTTAAGAGTAAGCTTTGTAAGTGGCATTAAAAAAATTCAAATAGTTTGGCCGTTATAGGCAAACAATGAAATTAGGACCGCGGTGCATTTTGCCCTTCCGCATATGCCCAATTTTGGGATTTCTATTGCCCCCTTCTGGGAATCACTAGTCACATCCCTTAAGTTCAAAACGCATTTTTACCAATGTTATAAAGAATTTAGTGTTTGAACATTTAACAAATTCAATTTTTCGACCTTCGTCGCCTCAAAATACTATACAAATTTCAATCGTCTATACCGCGAGAACGGTGCATCGGATCAAAATTTCTCAAGAGACATAAAAATTAGCATTTTTCCTAAGCTTTCAAATGTCGTAAACTGCGTTTTAAAAATATTGATTTATTTCCGACATGCGCCTGCGCAAAATTGAAAAATTGACAAAATCCAAAATTTCGGCACTTTCGAAAAACTGCTACATTTTGTTTTGCCTTTTTTCGAAAAGATCACCTCAAAATACATAGAATTCAGTTTGTTTTATCTAATTACAATTTAATGTAAGCTCAAAACCCGTAATTTAATTCGATTATTAACTAAACATTGTTATTTACAAATTTCCTAAGAATTCTAAAAAAGTGATTAAACAGAAACCGTTGAGCAGAGACAAATATATATTTCTGTTAGAATAGAAAAAGCAGAAATATAACATTGCATTCTAATCAGTGACGGCTGGTGAGGGAGGGGGCTGGGGCTGCATAGCAGCAGGAGTCATCTGCAAATGAGGCATTTCCAAATAGTTAATTACTAATTTGGGTCAGATGCAGGGAGGGTTTCCACCTGTCCTTTTTTTAAATATGATCCGGATCCGCTTTTGTTACATATTTGTGTACGGCAAAAGTAAATGTTTTTTGTTTTTTTTTGTTTTTTGGTTCTCTTATGCTCAGCTCTCCCTATTACACAAGTTACGAGCGCCACTGATTCTAATAGAAATATATATTTGTATTAAGTATATATTCAAAAGTTGCCTTCTCATAGAATAGGCCACGAGCCGCGCCTGCCGTTGAGGAGTAGACTTTTTTATATAGGCTGGCTTAAAGGATGAAGGGACCAATCATTTTCACATGGACAGTCTTAAAGTATAAATGGACCAAATAATAATATATGAGCAGGCGTAAGGAGTTAAGGAGGTCCTTTCGCCACCAATGTTAAATAAAAAATATTAGATTATGACTAAAATTAATTTTTTTCTAATGGTAGAAGTCCTTATTTATCTAATAATGAACTTTTAACTATACCTTACGGTGCAAATTTTTGAGAATTTTTTTTTAAAAATGTGTGTGATTGTACAGTGTCTTACGAGAAAGTAAGACTTCAACAACAATTTTCGAATTATAATTAATTTTACTATTATTTATTGATTAGATGGAGTAGAAAAAAACTAAAAATAAGGTTTTTGAAATATTTAGGTTTTGTTTTTTACAATAAAATACATAGGTTACCGTGGAATTTATTAAAAAATTAATATTAAAAAATCACAAAAATTTTCAACTAGGTTACTTCAAATTTTTTTTTAATATTAATTTCTCAATAAATTCCAAGTTGACCTATATATTTTATTGTAAAAAACAAAACCTAAATATTTCAGAAACCCTATTTTTAGTTTTTTTCTACTCCATCTAATCAATAAATAATAATATAATTCGAGAATTGTTGTTGAGGTCTTATTTTCTCGTAAGACACTGTACAAATACTCATATTAAAAAAAATCTCAAAAATTTGCACGGTAAGGTATAGTTAAAAGTTCAACATTAGATAAATAAGGACTTCAACTATTTTTTTAGTCATAATCTAATATTTTTTATTTAACATTGGTGGCGAAAGGGGTGGCGAAAGGACCTCCTTAAAAGGCCAAATAGTTTTACATAAGCGAGCGGCTTAAGGTCAAAGGACCCAAATATTATTTCATGAGTGAGTCTAAGGGTAAAATGAGCAAATAGTTTTAGATAGGAAGGCTTAAAAGGCATAGGGTCCAAATAGTTTTACATAAGCAAGAAAAAAGGATAAAGGGCTTACATATTTTTAAATGGGGGGCTTAAATCGTCCAAGCAATTATTAAATCCTAATCAGAAGACGATATGGAATGATTCTCAAAAAACAAAAAAGAAGCAAGGTGAAGATGCTCTGGGGGTTTTAGTCTAAGTAATGCCAATGCTTCACAAACCTGAAATTCAACGTCTTAATATTTTTTTCAGATCTTCCTTCGTTTCTTTTATGTTACGAATTTGTTCGCACCGGTTCTATATTACAACAGTAAGTAATATTACTCTTGATTCACCCTGTAAACAAAAAAAAGTCTTCATTTGTTTAGAAACCCTAATTTTGATGAGTTGACTAATCGATCACATTTTAGATATTTAGAAAAAGAAAAATTCCATAAATAATTTACAATTATGAATTGTTATGATCTCGAATTTATTTAGCAGACATATATTGATTTAAATAAAGAAAAACGGTTTCGTTAAAGTAACATCTCATTTAAATTTTTATAAATTAGGTTGTTTAATATCTTGCCGTTCTCAACCCTTGGCTACCAACTTAATCTTAACTAATTCTGGAGGACTAAATGAGTTAAATTTCAGCGAATATTGAGCATGGGTGGAAGAAAGGAGGTTTAATCTTCGTAAATTAAAATTAAAGCCAATCAGTTGCTATTGGTACAGAATGCTTCTTTAAAGCATTATTTGTACGCCATTGAACATATACAATATTTAGTCTTAAAATTATAATTAAAATTATTGAAATGACTTACTAATAGTGAGGTTAAAATTTGAAGTTACAAATGCACAATATAGTTGACATCACAACACTAATGTATAAAATTTATAATGTATAATTTATTTCATCTTTAATACCGACATCAAATATTTTATTTCAAAATTCTCCTACAACTGTGTTATAACCGAAATAATCTGATAGTAATGATAAATATGTTGGTTTTTTATGTAGTTTTTTGTATATTCTGTGCATTTTGAATATGATTGGTCACTCAAGGATAATTCACGGCATAAGAAACAATCGGCAGGCTCACTTGCCGCTGATCGCATACAAATATTATACTAAGAAAATTTGACCTTGGCGACGCCATTTGGGGGTCTTAGTCAGGGTCAGATTAAAGCGTATTTAAAGATTTTGTAATAAAATAAGGTATTGATAGACAGGATCGTATTAAAACAAAAAAGTAAAAATTTACATAAAATATATTTTAATTTAACTTATAAAAATAGCATTAAGAAAGACAATATGCTCTACAGATTGCGCCAAATAATTAGCTTGTTTTTATTGATGGTCTTAAAATTTCTATTAATATATTTAAAGTGTAATATATGAGTAGCCTTAAATATAACTTCATAACATATATTTCTGGAAATCGGGGACAAGGAGCGTCAAATGTTATCTCGGAATTAATTAAATCTAAAAAAAAAAAAATACAAACGCCGGATTTAGTGATAATTCAAAATTTTGTTGAAAAATTATTTCAATTTTTGTTATTAAACATACAAAACTATTATTTGACATTTTTAAATTGCCAAAAATATCATTTACATTTTCGACAATATTGCCACCATTACACGCGATTTTGGAAAATGGCTCATCCTTACTAGTCCTACGAATTTCATGCAGCCTTACAAGTAAAGCATCCCCACCTGTTTCGCAGTTTTCAGTTCCAGAATGTAATAAATTTAAACATTGCAATTTTTTGAACGTCCTTTGAAATTGGACCGATGTAGGGTTTACACAGTTACCATCATGGAGGAAGGATAATTAAGAGTTGCAGATTCCTCACAGAAATTTGGGAGCATGTTTACCTTCAGCGACATATGGAATAGTTTTGTGAAATTAATACTCAGTCGGTAATATAGAAAGATGTAATGCTATTTTAGTTTGAAAATTGGCGGGCTTTTAATTTACTTCGACAAAATATAAGAATATTACATTTTTATAGCATTTTTTTAATACGCATCTCAGGCGTATTAAAAAATGCAAATAAAAATGTAAAATTTAATGTTAAATAATTTTAGAAGTGTAAAATCAATAATACAAAATTGTAACAACTAAATATTATTTGTAGAATCTTTATTGGTTTCAACAATAAACATATTATACATTTTCTGAATAAACAACTATATTAAATAATATAAAACAAACAAAATGTTTCTATAATCGTGCGAAATAAAATAAGAGTTCCAGCCATAAATCCTGAAACGAAAAACAAAAAAAAAAAACAATCGTTGAAAGCGAAAAACTGCTTAAGATACATGATTTTGATTGTATGTGACTCATTACTAATTTTTAATTTACTACTTATAATTTCTTTAATGGCTAATTAAGATTTTCTTGCTTTTTGTAATCAAAATACTTTAGATTTATCAAGATTATAAAGCTTTGTTATTCGCATATCTAGAATAATTATTATCAAAATAAATATCAGAATTAAATTTTTGTTAAGCATTTCAATATTTGGGAATAATAGAATTACGATTAATATTCATTTTTTTCTGAAAAAAAAGTTATTCCTTACAAAAAATTCTGCTTGTTAAAAAAAATTACAGGAAAAAGTTTCCTTTTAAAGTTATGAAGGAAAACCGATAGGAAAATCAATAGGTAAAATCAATAGGTAATACAGATTTTTGTCAATTTCAAGTTTCTTAATTTATTAAGACCCTGTACATCTGACCTAACATATTAATATAGTAAACCTATTTTTTCGTCAAACAGAATTTTTTTATAAGTAATGACTTTTAAAGATTTTTCCATTTTGTCAGGAGATGTTTAAAATATAACATTTTACTTTAAATCTTAATAATATACCTACATAAGTAAATATAAATTGACGCTAAACTTTACGTGACGTTAACTAGGCACCTACCTACATCTTACTAATAGGTTTATAACCGACAAACTGACCCATAACCTAGGATTTTTTTTAAAAGTATACCATACATACCTACCTAATAGGATCTTTAAGAAACCGAAAAAATCTTTTAACACAGTTTATTTATATAGTTTTTTGGTGCGCAACTTTGCCCAGACATAGTAAAAGTTAACAAATTAACACTGGAAAACAACTACTATATAAAAAGTGTCAAAAAATATCTATAATTCTAAAAAAATAACAATAACTACATAATACACACATCACAAACAAAATATATTTAAGACCCACGCTACTGATTCCGAGCTGCTGCAACTTGTTTGTTTTTGTCGATATAAACGACGACAGTGACGCCACTGGCTTAATTAAGAGGTTGGACTCCAAAATGGCGGTGTGGTGGTAGATGTGCGCGTAGCGTTGCCGCCAAGACAAGTTAGCCTGCCAATTGTTTCTTATGCCGTGGATAAATTTTGAAAATTCTAGATGTCAGACAAGATACCAACTAAATTTATGATAGTGTTACCAACTTAAACAACTTAGTTATATTTTGTGGTAAAAAAAAGAGAAGAGAAAGGAACAAACATTTGATGTAGATAAATGAAGCAAATTTATTTTCGGGAAAATGAAAGCAACAAAAAATTATATCAAAACTTTTAAGTATATTAGATTTAACACTTTCGCTACCCATGACGTTCATTAACGTCATGATAGTTCTTTCCCCCATGCTCATGATGTTTTGTAACGTCATTTGAAGGTGTATGCTTCGATGAATGTAGACAAGCCGCTATGTAGTGGACTGTTTTTATATTTAGTGCATTATGAATTTGGTTTTGATATTATGTTTGTGAATTTACCATAACAAGGCTTTAACAGGTTCTAATTAAATGATGTACCTAATTGTACGATATTTTAATTTGTGGCATAAACACGCAAACAACTCTTTTATAAAAGTTATATGGATTTGAAAAACACTTCATATAAAAATATTTTTGGATATACAGTGTGTTACGCTTTTGCTTGGAAAGTAAAAATATATAATTGTTAAATGGAGCACTGTATTTTATCTCACTTTTAGAATTCTTAGGAATCCCTAGAATATTTTTAAAAAGTATTACAGGTTGGCCAAGCAATTAATTTTTTGTAATATAAAATGATACAGACCCCCATAATAAAATTATCAGAATATCAATGAGTTGAACATTATTTAAAATACAGGATTATAGGATACCAAACTAACGAATAGACATGATAAAACTAGTTTATTTTATACAGAGGGTTCTGAAACCTCTCGTAAATATGACTCATTTTAACTTCATTTTACCCAATTTGAATGCAACACCCTGTATATCATTTTAGCATTAAATTCATTATAAATTTACCTATCTAACGATACCATCATGTTAGTCTAGTATGTATATACAGTGCGTAATTGATCGATAGCTGTTTTATTATTAAAGATACGAAGACATTTTTAAGTTGTACGACCTTATTTTAAAATTATTCATAAGTATACAGGAAAGTTCATAAATGAGTGGTGGAAAAACTTATAGTGTTTTAAAATAAAACCCCCTTGTATAACAAATTTATTTGTTCTCACATCGTCAAACAATTTAAATAGACAACGTTTCTAAAAATCTTTCTACTTTCCATTTATTTGCTACGTTGTATATAGGGTGTGCCAAAACGCAAGATTACGATTTTATTATTTTTTTTTTTGGAAATGAAATGCCCTGTATGTTTCTTTACTTTTTATTTTTTTTTGCCATTCTTGAGCCTAAACTGATTTCTAAATTTTATTTGCAATGGTTCATATTACTTGTAACGTCGAAGGAATAGAAAATCATTCATTAATTCTGACAAATTACATTAGCATTTTACCCTAAATAAGTTCATATTTTCAAAAGCCAATTAGAAAAATGTGAAAAAAGTATGTCAGTTTTCATGGTAAAACCGTCTTGAGAAAAAATTCGTTTGAAAGTAGATGCCAAACAAAATAAAAAAAGTAAAGAAATTAATTTATAAATTGGTGGTAAAACACACAGGATATATTTGAAAAAATTGTATGCATCACAGCAAATAAATAAATATGTTTAACATTTTTAGGAACGTTTAGTCTATTAAAAATATAAAACGATGTGAAAACAAGCAAATCTGTAGGGCGTAACTACCTACAGGGTGTTTGGTTTAAAAAACTATCTGTTTGGTTTTCCCCTTATTTATAGACTACCATGTATATATAATAATAATTGTAAAATATAATCTTACAACTTTTATATTAAACATCTCCAATAATAAAATACCTATAGATCAATTACCCACTGATGGGGTATATGTATAATTAAAACAGTGTATAAAATTAACCAATTCTTTCATCACACCTTGGTCCTTATAAGTTGAAAAATATTCTAGTGATAAATACAGTATTTCTATGCTACTCTAAAACTGAAATAAAATACAAGGTGTTCCATTAAAAATATTTTCTGGGATAGCCTGTATAGAACAACGACGACAGTTTACGTCTTTTTTCATCCTTTCAGACTTTCTTTTAAACTACTCTTGATTGTTTTTGACTCATTGGCTAATTGTACCACCATTTGAATACCCTACTTTTTTCAATTTATTAATTCCTTATTTATTCCACTCCCTAGATAGGCTTCCGAGAACTTATAGTCTCGGGTCAACCATTCATGAAGTGCTTGACTACCTTATCGAAAAATGAATTTATCTTTGACATCAGTACTTGACGTCCTATAGAGGTTTATATTCTTTTCTCTTTCTGTGTTAACTTCTGTCTGTATTTATAATCACCCTGTATATATAATAGCTAGTCTCCAGAATACAATTTAAGATTTTCATTGTGTATGGCCCATGCATGATGTTAATGAACGTCCCAACGTTTAAATGTTCGCATATCGATGGGCCAGAGCGTGTAAGTTGGCATTAAAGCTTGGGCAGCAAAAGCGTTAAGAAAGAAATTAGGTCTTTACTATTTAATAATGTTATATAACTCACAAGATGGTGTATTTTAGTAATCTAAAATATAATAAATAATTGTTTTTGTAATATAAATTAGGTAAGGTAGTTTGCATTAGTTAAAAAAAAACAATCATTAATCTTAGTTTTTTCATATAACGGATTTATTGGAAGGGCACCACTGTAGATGAACTACTCCTTGAAATTTCCTAATGTAATGCATGTAACGTAATAAATATCGTAGCAAATAATGTGACAGTTCTTGTAATATGGATTGTTTTCGTAACAAGTAGGTTGATCAAATTTAAAATCATTTTAGTTGATGGCCAGTAGTATATTAATAATAATAAAATAATGATAATTTTACTGAAAAAATATAGATAAATTATTCGATGAAATGTGAACTTGCTTGAATTCTCATTGGGAAACATAGTAAAAGAAAAGCAATTAAAATTTGATAATAAAATTATTGAAAAAAGTGGTTTGAGCAAATAAAAATTACTTTATCTTCTGGCGTATCATAATGAAATCATGTTAAGCATCAATTTTAGTCTCAAAAACACACATTTTATTGGACTAAGGACTCTAATGGATCCATTATAGTACTAGGATCATAATCGATTCATTATAGTCCTGGGAATGTAAGACACATACGTAAAATCATACAAATTTTATTGAAAACAAACATAGTTATTAACGATTCTAAATTTCATGACACAATTTTACAATATGTAATAATTTGTAACAAATTTATTCTAAGCAGAAACAAAAAAAACAACTGGTTTTCGAATAAATTTTCTCTTCAAATTTGACATGTACTGTCAAAAATGAAACTAGGAATATTTTTTAACAAAATTTGTAAATTGATTTATTCAATTGACACCAGAAGATAAAGTTTTGTATGTTATTCCGATAAAAATAACGATCTTTATGATACACGTCGTGTTATCAGCCTCGGCTAACGCCTTGTCTGATAATATTTACGGCTAGTATCACAATAATCGATCACTCATTTTTGATCAGTTAATTATGTATCTTATCAAAACATTTTTTTTTAAATAGTCTCAGAAATAATCGAATAATTGAATAATAACTGATTCTCATTTATTTTTTCCTAATTAGTCACTTAATGCTCGAAGTACTGTACATTTTATAAAAAACACTTACTATAAATGAATGAGGTCGGCGATGGTTTTTAAATTATTGCAGCCTGCTTAAGGGTTTCTTCCGTCTTACATGGTAGAGTTGTGGACTGTATATAAACGAAGAATCTTGTAGAAAGAAAATCTTTCTGCTAGGCTGATTGATTGATTGTCGTGAAATGCAGAAATTAAAGCAATTCTTTTTAATAACTGGTTTATTTTAACTTCTTAAACTTTGTATTCAATAACCACAAAACAATTGAGTGATATTCTCACATAAAACTAAAAACAAAACATGTTTGAAAGATCATTTTATAACATTTATTTATTAAATTATAAAATTGCAACTGTTTCGCGCTGATATTCATAGGTGTTCTTTCTTGCAGAGGTTCAAATAGTTTACAAACAGAAAAATGTCTTGTCGTGTCGAGTTGAAGAGTTTGTAACACTGTTTTGTGATTGGTTTGAAGAAATACTATGGTTGACAAAGTTCGACGTGGAGAGAGGTAGCTGTTGAGCAAACGTTTGTATTTATTTAACAATTTAATTTCGAGTATTTTCCATTAAGTGAGAAAGCTATACCTCGTCTAGGTTTTCAAATGTTTGCTTGCAGCTTGTTACCAAGCAGAAGATTTTTGGTATTTTAAAATACGTTAGAAGCGACTTGCTAGGTTTGGCTTAGATTTTAGTTGATGATTTATGCATTTAAAACATGATTTTATAATGAAATATATTGTTGTTCTTATGTTAACTACACAGTATTACGTTACCTTACTTACGGGGATAGATCACTTAACTAGTATCAAAAGTATTTGGTAGAGAATAGTTGTCGTTTTTGAACAATTAATTCAATACATATCCATAGCAATAAAATGTGGATTACAGTCCATATTACCCTAAAACCGTCTATGCATGATACACCGCTGGATGCAAGATCAAAGTTATTTCGAGTAGTGTCATAAAATGTACGGGTCCATAAAATATAAAATGTTGGATGCATAATAGTCCATGGAATTGGTATATTTTGCCTCACATCAAATGCTTTTTTTATAGGCTGGTAGTGATGAGATGGTAATGACAAATCCAAATTTTTCACCTCGAAAGCCCTTCAGATCTTTGTTAAATACTTTAAATTTTAGGACTTTTTTCAGTTTTTGTCAATTTTTACCACCAAGGACTTGTGGCAAAAGTTACTATAAGAATGAGAATAATTTAATGTTGGTAGGCCAAATAGTTTATAAAATACGGCTATTTAAAAGTTTGCAAAATTAAAAAAAAAGGAAATAGTACTTTCTTTTTTAGTTTTCGACAATTGTTACCCCTAAGAAGTAAGTTTATGGAAAAATTTACTTTTTTAGTTATTAAGGTCCACTACATTCCCCACAAAATGAAACCAATTATGTCAACTTACACCTGATAGTTCCTGAGACACAGCTGTTCTAACTTGTTAAGGTAAGTAAACAATTATGCACTAGCAGGATTTGCAAAATGAAGTATATAGTGAAATAAGTAATACAATTTATTAAAATTAACATTTTACTAATTAAAACATTAATATGAAAAATGTAATGAAACGCCTCATTGTATTTTATATACAACACAGTTGCGGAAATAGTTATTACTCGCATTTTTTGTATATTTTTGATAGACAAGGCTCGTCCTCTGAATACACAGCACACCTTTTGAGGCCAGCTTGCTGAGGTAGAATTTCTTCATCGAACTGCTCAGGAAGGTCCAAATCGTCATTTGATGCTGTGTCATCAATGAATGGTTCATCAATGTCGTCACACATCAGGTCTGGTATGTTCTCACAAGATTGGCCAGTGCAGTAGCTGTAAACAGCATTTCAGTCCTGCTTTCCTTCAACCACAACTGCTGATACAACCTTTTTTTCAGTTACAGAAAATCATATTTAGCAGATCTTGAGGATCTGGTGGTGCCGTCATCTGTTTAGGAACGAGGCCTTCTGTACTTCGTATCCAGCCCCAATCGAAAGGATTCTTCTCAATTCCCAGCCATTTCTGTACCTGAACAAAATCAAAAACAAAATAAGAAACCATGTATAAAAAATGTGGTCTCAAGCAGAAAGGAATACTAGCAAAAAACTTATTCGCGCCTCGTTGTATGTTCGCAGAGAGTAAAATCTTTCAGCATCCCTGGTTGGAGTCAATTTGGCGAGGTTCATGTTGGGCTTAACTGCCGCCCTAGTGAACAACTGGAAGCGAAGAGCGCTAAGATTTTGCGATTCTCTGTTGCCACTATAAAGTGAAACGAGGCAACTTGCTCAAGTGTGGCATTAAAAAAACCTCTGCGTTTTGTTCGAGGCGTGGATATTTTTTTATTGTCGATAGATCTTTCTTTTTTCCTTGGCCAAAAGGTGCTAATGTTGTATCACAACCGCTAAAGGCGTAAAGAAACAGTGCTATTCCGGGTTGTAATAATTGCGTAAAGGAATTTGTCGAGTAGGTGACATCTGGGTTTTTTTCTCTCCCACATTTTACAAATATAATATTGTTATTTGGTCTGTTTGTTGGAAGGATGTGATATCCTCCATCTCGTGACAAACCACAAAGTAAGACCAACAAATCTACATCCTCGCCGATGATCTTCACTACTTCGTAGAAAGAGGATATGGAAATGTCTGTGGTTACTATTAACTTATCAGCATCTTCCTCTGCCTGGAATGTTAGAATTTTGTTATTCTCCTGGTGAATTTTCAACATGTATTCCTGTCATTCAATAGGAACTTGTCCTGAGCAACTGAAGCAATGGTTGTTTCATCGAATATAACATCAGGAGAGGACGTTGCTAGAGCTCTACGCAGACGTTCAGAGTTCTCGGTATTTTTGTCTGATGCGTCAGACGGATAGCCATCAAAAACTACAGTTATATTTGAGCCGTAGTGTTTTTGCAAGTACTGGACATATCTGGAACCAATTTCTCCAAAAGACGCATTACGAGGCCACACTACTTTGTGGAGCAGATTTCTATCGTCTACAACTACGTGCCTATCATTCCTCTGTTGATTCTTATTCAGACTCACAGGATTGAAAGATGTGTAGAATGATAACTTTGTACCCTTCCTGATTCCATCTTCATTAAATAATGATATGGGAAATGGTGACAATTCATGTGTGAAAAAGTCTCTCTACTCTTCATTATAATATTTAATATATGTTATGTTACACAAAAAAGTAAAAACAAAACACACTTTCAGTAAAAATCTACCAGACAACTAAAAAAAATTGATATACTTCCTTTTTTTTAAATTTTGCAAACTATCTGGTCTACCAAAACCAAATTACATAATTGTTTACTTACCTCAACAATTTTGAACAGCTGGTGCAAGTTGACATAATTGGTCTCATTTTGTTGGGAATTTAGTGGACTTTATTAACTACAAAGAAACTTTTTCAATAAAACCACTACTTGGTGGTAAATATTGTCGAAAATTAAAAAAAACTGTAATACTTCCTTTTTTTTTTAAATTTTGAAAACTTTAATATAGCCGTATCTTAAAAACTATTTGGCCTACCAAAACCACATTATTCTCATTTACTTGCAAATTTAGTCTACTTAAAAAATGCCCATATTAACTTTTGCCGTAACGTAGGTCCTTGGTGGTGAAATTGACAAAAAACCGAAAAAACTTCTAAATTTTAATGAACTACCTCATTTGATTTAAGGCAACACTTCTTTTTTGGTACGATTTCCATGTACTATAATCTGAAAAAGTCAAATCAAAGAGAATTAATTTACTGTCGAATAAAAATTCTCCAACATATTTTTTGGTAATTTTGAAAATAAATGAAAAACCCGAAATAATCGAATCTTGTTTTAATGTGTTATCTAAAGAAGCGGCCCTGTTATTTTCGATTAGTTTCTACTGCCAGGTACGCAAATTTTTCTCCATTTAATCCAATCCAATCCCATTAAAAAAGCATCCATCCTATATTACTAATATTATTTAGCTATTTGTCGACCACATTTAATGCTTTTTGATGGCAAATTGACTTTGAGTTTTAGTTTCGTTTTAAATAATTATATCTATATGATCTCATCTCCAAAATATTTATTGAATAATATGGTAGCTAGTGTTCTTCTCGGTTCAAATTGAAATTCATTCCTTGTTGACCAAACTTGGTCATCAAATCGGCAAAGAATTGTTGAGAGTTGCACATACACAACGACATTACCTCGAAGCTGAACGTGCCACTCGAAAATTTATGCACAAATACACATACAAACGAAGCGAGGCTTTCATCAATTATCCATTTGATTCAATTTATAATTCATATTGGTGAATTATTCACATACATATAGACCCTTGTTCAATTCAGACTAGGAATTTGCGATAATTGCAGAAATAGATCCTCAATGTGTTATGAATGCTTGCCTTAGTCGCTTTAATTTTCAATTTAACTTTCAACTTCGACTTCCTCACTCATTCGCTAAAATTTAATTCGTTCTGCATGTAAAAACTGATTAAGATAGCAAGGAATGTACGATTATTAACAGCTTAACACGTAGGTGGGTATTTCGCAAATAATTTTATTCCAAAATAATTAACAAAACCTGGAGTAATATGTATAGTAAGGACAGGAATAAGTGAGATAAAATAATTGAATATAAAGAGGGTTATTAATTAATTAAAGAAATCGGTTAGAAATCTGGGTAGGTTATCAAACCAAAGAAAATTTAAAAATTTGAAAACAATTCTGCTCTGGACGGGACACGAACCCGTGACTTCTGGATCTACGTTCCATCTTCCATCGTCATAACCACTAGACCAACAGAGCTTGTCTATCTGGTGTCCTAGTTGTTAAACTGAGTTAGAATCAAATTTAAATACTCAAATTAACAACCAGGACACTAGATAGACAAGCCCTGGGGGTCGAATGGTTATGATGATTAAACGTAGATTCAGAAGTCGCGGATTCGTGCCCCGCCCAGAGTAATTCTTTTTACATTTTTTAAATTTTCTTTGATTTGTTAATTTTTTTTTGATTTGTTAACGCACCCAGATTTCCCCCCGATTTTTTAGCATTTGTTTCGGCAATTTAAACCTACAAATTTTCATAATAAAGCTTCAGTTTATTCATCATCTCTTTTAATTATGTGTTCAAAAAGAAGTATATAAAAGAGATAATTATGTCACATTAAATTTTCAAACCAAATTAGCGCCACATTTTGTCTGAGGTTACTTTAGGATATAAGTTGGAAGGACAGCAAAATGCTTAAAGAAGAAGTAAAATAAACGTAAGAATTATATATTTTTGAAAACATGCTTTAAAATGCTTTCATATTTGATATCACTCGATGGCATCAAAAAAATTCTAACTTCCAATTTAATACCCTCCCAACTGACTTTCAAGACGTTTCTAGTGAACGCCTAATTTGGGCCACTGATTACTTCAAATTTCAATTGTGTATGTATACTAGTCTCTGAGTAAAACAACTGTGACAGAGAGACACAATTTGGGTACTAATGAGACATATTACTTAAAAAATTCTTTGTTATTGTCTTCCAAATTTTTCAGTTTTTACATGTTTCATCCAAAGTAGGTATATCTTTTCCAAATTTAAATTTGATACATGTTTTTATTACGAGAGAAACGAGACGAGAAAAGATGAGACGAGAGAAAGTCTCTCTCGAGCGAGAGAAGCGTCGTCTCGTCGATTCGAGAGAAGAATTTGCTCTCGCCCTACGAGACTAGACGAGAGATGCTCTCTCTTGTCTCGTCTCGCGGCATAACTATAAATTATAATATTTTCTTTGTGTTTAAATATTTTCTTTACATTATGAGCAAAACTATTAAAAAAAATATAACGAATTGAGAACCTTTTTCTTTTCTGAAGGTTAAAAATATTATGCACATTTTTTAAATAATATATTTTGGGTAACCTATAAATTGTTCAGGTTTAACTATCAATTGTTGACTGATTGATATCTCTTAGTTTTCTGAAATACCTTTTCTTTTTTCTATCATAAGTTGCCCATTTATCTACAAATCCTATAATATATTCTAATTCTTTTTTATCTTAGTTTTCTTTTGGAACAAATTAGATCTTCATCTTTTAAAAATTAATTCAGATTTTCGTTTGTTTAAGGCCACCGACATCTTGGGTAAATAGATCCATTTATTAATACACTTTATTTTACATAACGCACCCGTCATAATATTCTAGACCTTTTTGTATTTATTTTTACATTTATTTTACATTTTTCATCCTGCATGGTAATTAAATCACTTTGCCACATTAGCTATTCTCGTTTGAGCGTGTATTCGTTTACCACGTAGGGACTAGGACATCTGAAGAACAGATAAATTACTACCAGTTTTACCCTTTAATTACTTGCTTGGCTGCTTTATACTTCTGAAAGTATATTAAATATTCAACCTGTATCCTCCAAAAATTTCGCTGAACTTTGGCACAATGACAGATGACAGCATTCTTCACACGTTCGGATTTATCTATAGTAACCAAAAATACGATTTGCTGAAGAAAAGTTCAAGTTTTTCATCTACAAGAATTAATTTAACCCATCCCTACTATTTGATAAACATCCTTTAACTACCATTGGTTCGTTTAAGCTAACACGAACCAAGGATCATTCCTGCTTCCATTTTGACTTTAACACAACAAAAGCTACATCATAGGTTTCGTCATGTGGTTACACAGCGTTTCTCAACCGTTTAGTATTCGGGGCAGAATTTTTATGGGGCCCCCTTCCTTTCTTTTTCATGTAATAATAAAATACGACATATATTATGCGTTGAAAATTGTGACCCTAATCCTCTTATTGCAGCGTGTTGTTAGTGCCCTAGACTCTAGGCCCAGAGCCCTAATATAGAACTTAATTACAGACCTTTAAAATTATCGACAATTTATTTTATTTATTGAAACTTGACCACAGAACACTTACTCTTAGAACGGTAACTCCCATGTTAGAAAACGGTGATAGAATTTCAGCGCCACCTGGTGGACGTGGTTGATTATTTTTCAATGAAGTCCTTATCGGGTAAGAGGCCATATGAAAAAAGAAGAAGAGGAGAAAAGCGCAGGGCCATTCAAATTTGACAGTAAAAATAACTCGCATTAAAAACTGTTAGCCAAATTAAGATTTGTTCACACAAACTGCATTTTTGCGTTATTATTCGATATTCGCTATAATAAAGTGAACGAAATGAACTTGCCTCTTACAAAGTATCATATAAAATAGTGTTGTGGTTCAGAATGAGTCAGTTTTCTTCTTGGGAAGAACTGATGCAAAAATTGCGTGTAGACTTCCAACCATATGATTATGAGAATGCGTTATGGGAAGAGATACGCCACCGAACCCAAGGTGCACAAGAAAAAGTAATCATTTTTGTATCGGCGATGGAAAATCTTTTTCGGAAACTGTCTGTTTTCCCATTGGAGTCTGCTCGGATTCAAATTATAAAAAGAAATTTTTTGCCTTACATCCAGAGACAATTAACTACGCATTCTATCAACTCCATACATGATTTGATTCAGATTGCTAAGATGATAGAGGAAACTGAGGTCCGGACTCAACGGTTTTGTCCTCCACCGGTGACTACTCGACAGTTAGTTGAACCGGAACTGGCTTATCGTAAACCCTCTAATCCCATCTTTTCAGTTAGTTCTAATGATAACACTACACCCATATTTGAAATAGCTAGAAGTATTGGTTGCTTTAATTGTGGCGAAGCTGGTCACAAATTTAGGAAATGTGGTAAACCTAGAAAGGTATTTTGTTTTCGTTGTGGAAAACCAAACACAGTGAGTACATCGTGTTGTGCAAAAAACGCTCGAACCCCTCCACAATAGGTCGTGGAATGGAGGATGTTCCTAATGTTATACCGACCACCCACTCTAAAGACTTTGCCGTCTTGAATTTCATATTAGCCCATGCAAGAGGTGATCAACGACCCTATTTAAAAGTAAGGATCTTAGGGAAAGAATTTCTTGGACTCTTGGATAGTGGAGCCTCTAGAACAATTTTAGGTGGTCCAGGGTGGCACATATTAAGCAAAGTGTGCTCACTGAATTCCGAAAGTCGAGTAACATGTACCGTGGCAACAGGACAAACTTGTGTAAGTTTAGGATCCTGTTTACTTCCTATTCAGTTGGAAGACAGGGTTTCAGCAATTAATGTTCTGGTTATACCTTCCCTACCTCACAAATTAATTCTTGGGATCGATTTTTGGGTTACTATGGAAATTATTCCGGATATGTATACTGGGCAATGGAGTTTTAGGAAAGACGATAATATCGATAGTATTGATGCGGCTGGTATCCGAGATGTTGAGTCTTTGACAGTTGAACAACGAAATACTATGGATAATTTATTGGACCAGGCTTTTAAGGGTATGGACGGGAAACTTGGTGGTACACATCTTGTCGAACATGTTATCCATACAAATTCCCCTCCCATCAAGCAGAGATACTACCCTATCTCTCCTGCTTTACAAAAAGATGTGAATGCAGAATTGGAAGACATGCTAAAGAATGATATAATTGAGCCATCGAAAAGCCCATGGAGCTCTCCAATTGTCATGGTGAAGAAATCAGATGGTAGGTGGCGCTTTTGTGTCAACTACAAAAGACTAAATGCAGTCAGTGTTCCGGACGCCTATCCAATCCCCTTTGTCAGCTCAATATTGGACAAATTACGAGACGCGCGATACTTGAGTACCCTGGACATAAAGTCCGCTTACTGGCAAATCCCCATGGCATATGAATCTCGTCCCCTTACCGCCTTCACTGTCCCAAATAGAGGATTATTCCAATTTAAAAGAATGCCATTTGGCCTGCATTCGGCACCTGCCACGTGGCAGCGGTTGATCGACCAGGTTATAGGGGTTGATTTAGAACCATTTACTTTTGTATACTTGGATGATGTGATTATATGTACTCCAACCTGGGAGAAGCATATGGACGTGCTGGAGACTGTTCTTCAGCGCATTAAGGCTGCTGGGCTAACTTTAAATAGGGAAAAGTGTATTTTTTTGTAGATCAGAATTGCGTTATCTAGGGTATCTTGTAAATGAACACGGGCTCTTAGTTGATCCTGAAAAGGTGGAAGCTATTTTAAAAATTCCAACTCCTGGAACGGTGAAAGAGGTCAGGCGAATTGTTGGCATGGCATCCTGGTATCGGCGCTTCATACCAAATTTTTCAGAACTAATGGCTCCATTAACTCGTCTCACACAAAAGAATAAAACTTTTGTATGGGATTTAGCTTGTGAAGAAGCGTTGAATAAGGTAAAACAAGTTTTGGTTAAGGCTCCAATTCTCGCATGTCCAGATTTCTCTCTTCCTTTTATTGTGGAAACTGATGCGAGTGACTTCGGTCTCGGGGCAACCCTTTCTCAGAACTTTCCAGGTGGAGATAGAGTAATTTGTTATTTAAGCAGATCTCTCACGAAGACAGAACGCAAATACTCAACTACGGAGAAGGAGTGTCTTGCCGTCATTTTTGCTATCGAAAAACTACGACCGTATTTAGAAGGCTCTAAGTTTGTCGTTATTTCAGACCATTATAGCCTAAAATGGCTATTTAATATTAAAGACCCTGTGGGCCGCATAGCAAGATGGGCGTTACGTCTACAAGCTTATGACTTTGAGGTGGTTCATAGGAAAGGAAAAGACCATTTAGTGCCTGACGCATTATCCCGGGCTGTGCCTTGTATAGATGTTGTGGACACCCCCCCGGTAACTCCTTCCTCGTCTTTGGACAAATGGTATTCCGAAATGTTTCATAAAGTTCAGGCAGATCCAGTTAAATATCCTCTGTGGATGGTTCAAAACGGTGAGCTTTTTAGAAATTGTCACTCAAATTATCCAGATTTATCGTATTCCGAATGGGTGTTAGTTGTTCCTAAAAATAAGAGAGCGGAGATCATACGCAATTACCACGATCCTCCTACTGCTGGTCACTTGGGTGTGGCTAAGACTGTGGCTAGAATTGTCCAAAAGTACTACTGGCCCAAACTAAAAACTGATGTTGGTAGGTACATTCGAAGATGTATCACTTGTCAGAAAATCAAACCTGAACAGAAACCCCCAGTTGGACAGATGCTTTCCTCGCAAGTCACAGCTTCCAGGCCATGGCAATTAGTCAGCGCAGATCTGGTAGGCCCGTTACCTAGAACCACGACTGGGTTTAATTTCATTCTAACGGTAATGGATTGTTTTAGTAAATTTTTGTTAGCTTTTCCTATACGCTCAGTCACGGCACCAAATTTGTTATATATTTCTTTCGTATATTTAAAGAAAATTCATGATTCTGGGTTCGAGTAGTACAATAATAAACAATGATTACTTTTCTTTTCTATATTTAACACAAATGGGTTAAAGTGGATTATATGTCAAAGATTTGGGGTTGAGGTAAGTCTTTTGTTGCTATATCATATAATTATTTTTACTAATGTGATTCTTTTTTTTTTTTTTAGGTTAAAACAAACAAAATAGCCCTTTAGATACAGAGCTTTTAGCGGCACTTCTAGAAGATTTGCTTTACAAAGTGAGTGTAAATTACCGGAAAAATTAATGAAATTAAGTGTAAAAGGCAATTGATTATTTTAAATAAATTATATCTTTGAGTTTTAATTTTCAAACTTATGTCTAAGGCTTATCTGTAACTTCCAGGGATCCTCCGTATTTTCCCATTCAATATGTACACAATTTCCATCACCATTTGACAGTACAGAGTGGATTCAAGGATGGTTCTGCAGTTAAACATCCATACTACAGCAAGAGACAATTTACTTCCAATTATTATACTATGACTCTTGACATGAGTAGGTTTACTAGGTAGCCAGAGGTAGGTATACCTTGCCACGGTTATACTATACCTATTTAAGTTGTAAATGAGCTAGTTAAAAAAAACTAACAATAAAAGGCCTAAAATAATGATTTATTTTATGTAAAATGATGTAAGAATTATTATTTTAACTAATTTTATATCCAAACTATATTTTAAACCTACCTGAGGTGGTATGGGGCCAAATGTGGCTTCCAAAGAAGCGGTAATTAAATCGAAAAAGTTATATGGATTTTTCTATCCTCAAAAGTAGAGTCTTGTTTATGTTTCCTAAACAAAATAATCTTCCAAATAAACTTTTTCTTTGTGAAAAATCCGCAAAAATGCGAGAGCAAGCTTCCTCTGAAAACGTGCTTTTCAAAAGAAAGCTTGAAAAAAAACCTGTCAGTTTTTTTTTCTTAATACCGAGTTTATCAGCTAATTCTAGTGTAATTTGATATATAAGGTTGGCCATATGATAATTTAAAATAATTAGATATCTAATTAATAAGTTCTGTGGTTCTTGATGAGAACCAGGAAGAAAAAGAAGACTAAAATTTGACCATTAACTACTCATATTTACAACTCGGTTTTAAAAATATGTCAATTTATGATTTATAATAAATTATTTTTAAGAAGAAAAGTAATTTTGTTTTTATTCCTATATGCCAAATATAAAATCTTTTAACCCATAACAACACCACCCATTCGTGCAAAAAAGTTTCTAAGAACTTTTTAGTCCTAGACTAGAATACAGAAAAGAAAAAAAAAATATATATATATATATATACATGTAAGTACATTTATCTTCATTACCATCAGCATAAGTACTTATCTATGAAGTATATCTTTAAGGCTAGAAGTCGTTGGAAAGGGTCAAATTACATTAACAGTATCTTCATCGGGGGGATGAACCTTAATGTCTTTTGCGTTCCAAGTGCCAGCAGGTCTATTATTTTCATCTACCAATTGATACGACCAAGGGGAAACTATTTTGGATATTTTATAAGGACCGACAAATTTCTGAGCCAACTTAGCACTAAAGTGTTTAGCTTTATCCGACTGAATATGATTGCGTCTCCAAACCTTTTGCCCTTCCGTAAATTTGTCACTTCTGCGCCTCAAGTTATACGGGATTCTTGCCTTGTTATAGGCTGACTGTAGACGTTTTTTAACATCTTGAAAAAGTTTAACAAGTGCTGCACTTTGTTCAGTTAGATCAAACTGATTCAATGGTAGGCCGTCAACCTCTAAGTTGTTGAGAATTATTTCTCTCCCGAAATTAATTAGATTAGGTGTTACACCTGTAACTTCGTGTTTAGCGGATCTAATTGCACACAAAATTTTTGGTAGGAGTGTATCCCAATTTCGCTGGTCTTCGGAAACATAGGCACTCAACATAGTTTTTATCACTCGGTGACTTCTCTCCACTGGATTAGCTTGTGGATGATAGAGAGCAGTGAACTTAATCTGAACTTTATATTTGTCCATAGTTTGTCGGAAGAAATGACTTACAAACTGAACTCCATTATCCACAATAATAGTCCTTGGTGCTCCATACATTAGTATGACCTGATCTTCTAAGATCTTGACAACGTTTGCCGCCGTGGCTGAGCGTATAGGAAAAGCTAACAAAAATTTACTAAAACAATCCATTACCGTTAGAATGAAATTAAACCCAGTCGTGGTTCTAGGTAACGGGCCTACCAGATCTGCGCTGACTAATTGCCATGGCCTGGAAGCTGTGACTTGCGAGGAAAGCATCTGTCCAACTGGGGGTTTCTGTTCAGGTTTGATTTTCTGACAAGTGATACATCTTCGAATGTACCTACCAACATCAGTTTTTAGTTTGGGCCAGTAGTACTTTTGGACAATTCTAGCCACAGTCTTAGCCACACCCAAGTGACCAGCAGTAGGAGGATCGTGGTAATTGCGTATGATCTCCGCTCTCTTATTTTTAGGAACAACTAACACCCATTCGGAATACGATAAATCTGGATAATTTGAGTGACAATTTCTAAAAAGCTCACCGTTTTGAACCATCCACAGAGGATATTTAACTGGATCTGCCTGAACTTTATGAAACATTTCGGAATACCATTTGTCCAAAGACGAGGAAGGAGTTACCGGGGGGGTGTCCACAACATCTATACAAGGCACAGCCCGGGATAATGCGTCAGGCACTAAATGGTCTTTTCCTTTCCTATGAACCACCTCAAAGTCATAAGCTTGTAGACGTAACGCCCATCTTGCTATGCGGCCCACAGGGTCTTTAATATTAAATAGCCATTTTAGGCTATAATGGTCTGAAATAACGACAAACTTAGAGCCTTCTAAATACGGTCGTAGTTTTTCGATAGCAAAAATGACGGCAAGACACTCCTTCTCCGTAGTTGAGTATTTGCGTTCTGTCTTCGTGAGAGATCTGCTTAAATAACAAATTACTCTATCTCCACCTGGAAAGTTCTGAGAAAGGGTTGCCCCGAGACCGAAGTCACTCGCATCAGTTTCCACAATAAAAGGAAGAGAGAAATCTGGACATGCGAGAATTGGAGCCTTAACCAAAACTTGTTTTACCTTATTCAACGCTTCTTCACAAGCTAAATCCCATACAAAAGTTTTATTCTTTTGTGTGAGACGAGTTAATGGAGCCATTAGTTCTGAAAAATTTGGTATGAAGCGCCGATACCAGGATGCCATGCCAACAATTCGCCTGACCTCTTTCACCGTTCCAGGAGTTGGAATTTTTAAAATAGCTTCCACCTTTTCAGGATCAACTAAGAGCCCGTGTTCATTTACAAGATACCCTAGATAACGCAATTCTGATCTACAAAAAAATACACTTTTCCCTATTTAAAGTTAGCCCAGCAGCCTTAATGCGCTGAAGAACAGTCTCCAGCACGTCCATATGCTTCTCCCAGGTTGGAGTACATATAATCACATCATCCAAGTATACAAAAGTAAATGGTTCTAAATCAACCCCTATAACCTGGTCGATCAACCGCTGCCACGTGGCAGGTGCCGAATGCAGGCCAAATGGCATTCTTTTAAATTGGAATAATCCTCTATTTGGGACAGTGAAGGCGGTAAGGGGACGAGATTCATATGCCATGGGGATTTGCCAGTAAGCGGACTTTATGTCCAGGGTACTCAAGTATCGCGCGTCTCGTAATTTGTCCAATATTGAGCTGACAAAGGGGATTGGATAGGCGTCCGGAACACTGACTGCATTTAGTCTTTTGTAGTTGACACAAAAGCGCCACCTACCATCTGATTTCTTCACCATGACAATTGGAGAGCTCCATGGGCTTTTCGATGGCTCAATTATATCATTCTTTAGCATGTCTTCCAATTCTGCATTCACATCTTTTTGTAAAGCAGGAGAGATAGGGTAGTATCTCTGCTTGATGGGAGGGGAATTTGTATGGATAACATGTTCGACAAGATGTGTACCACCAAGTTTCCCGTCCATACCCTTAAAAGCCTGGTCCAATAAATTATCCATAGTATTTCGTTGTTCAACTGTCAAAGACTCAACATCTCGGATACCAGCCGCATCAATACTATCGATATTATCGTCTTTCCTAAAACTCCATTGCCCAGTATACATATCCGGAATAATTTCCATAGTAACCCAAAAATCGATCCCAAGAATTAATTTGTGAGGTAGGGAAGGTATAACCAGAACATTAATTGCTGAAACCCTGTCTTCCAACTGAATAGGAAGTAAACAGGATCCTAAACTTACACAAGTTTGTCCTGTTGCCACGGTACATGTTACTCGACTTTCGGAATTCAGTGAGCACACTTTGCTTAATATGTGCCACCCTGGACCACCTAAAATTGTTCTAGAGGCTCCACTATCCAAGAGTCCAAGAAATTCTTTCCCTAAGATCCTTACTTTTAAATAGGGTCGTTGATCACCTCTTGCATGGGCTAATATGAAATTCAAGACGGCAAAGTCTTTAGAGTGGGTGGTCGGTATAACATTAGGAACATCCTCCATTCCACGACCTATTGTGGAGGGGTTCGAGCGTTTTTTGCACAACACGATGTACTCACTGTGTTTGGTTTTCCACAACGAAAACAAAATACCTTTCTAGGTTTACCACATTTCCTAAATTTGTGACCAGCTTCGCCACAATTAAAGCAACCAATACTTCTAGCTATTTCAAATATGGGTGTAGTGTTATCATTAGAACTAACTGAAAAGATGGGATTAGAGGGTTTACGATAAGCCAGTTCCGGTTCAACTAACTGTCGAGTAGTCACCGGTGGAGGACAAAACCGTTGAGTCCGGACCTCAGTTTCCTCTATCATCTTAGCAATCTGAATCAAATCATGTATGGAGTTGATAGAATGCGTAGTTAATTGTCTCTGGATGTAAGGCAAAAAATTTCTTTTTATAATTTGAATCCGAGCAGACTCCAATGGGAAAACAGACAGTTTCCGAAAAAGATTTTCCATCGCCGATACAAAAATGATTACTTTTTCTTGTGCACCTTGGGTTCGGTGGCGTATCTCTTCCCATAACGCATTCTCATAATCATATGGTTGGAAGTCTACACGCAATTTTTGCATCAGTTCTTCCCAAGAAGAAAACTGACTCATTCTGAACCACAACAGGGCATCCTTTGTAAACAGTTCTGCAGCGGATCGCAATAAGCGTTCCTTTGAAACACCGCGAGACACTCGTAATTCCTCGATACGCTCCAGAAAACTCGTCACACTACCTACCCCATCAAATTTAACAGGCCATCTAGAAATATCTGAAAGTTCGCTTTGTGGGACTGCAGGTGATCGGTAATTAATAGGATTGTCACCAGCCAGTTGGTAATTTTGGGGTCTATTACCGCTTGAGTAAATAGATGGATTTGCTCGAAGTGAATTAAAGGAAGTTTGTCCCAGGGAAAAAGTATTTAGGGTCAGATTTTCAATATTAGACGAAATAGGTTCCCCGTATGCGGCATGAGAAAGTGTAGGCAAAGGAAATGATGATTGAGTGTAAACTGGCAATAATGAAGGAGTATAACTCGATCCAACACAAGTTGTCTGAATATGCCTCTCGTTTTGGTAAGAAGCAGCGCTAGTACACGTAGATATAATCGGAACCCTAGGAGGGTTTCCTCCTCCACCTAAATCATTAGTACTTTCAAAAAAATTTCGTAACGTCGAGACTCTAGATAAGCCACGATCAACAGATAAAACCGTATTTGTAGACGTAATGGGGTTAATAGATACCTGACGAGCATTTCCCACTTCCGATATCTCACTCCCATCATGAGAAGCAAATGAAACGATATGTTCGATCGTGTTATCTCGGTTTGACCTATGTAAAACTTTCGGAAGTAAAATATTTGGTTCGTCCAGTATAGACCGCTCAGCACTAACCGTATTCAAATTATTATAAATATGTTTAACTTTCGTTTCTAATTCTTTACAAACGCTTTTCAAATAAGAACATTTCTCTATCGTGCCCGAGTCACATGATAATCTTTCTAATCGTAATGTTAAATGAATTAAACGCGAATAAATTCTTTTGAATTCGTTATGTTTATTGGCTTCATTAAAATTGTCAATATCTTCAGACAAATCACTTAATTTGCATTCACACGTTATCATCTCCGCGTTTGAATCTAAAGTTACTGAAGTTGGTGGCTCGCGTTCCCCTTCCCGTTCTAATCTAAGAGCTTCACTCAATAATGATCGTTTCTGAGCAACCGTTCCTTCTATGGGATAATTCCTAATCAGTAACTCATAGGTGACCTCATCACCCAACAGCCTCTTATATTCCATGGCAAAATTTTTCCAATTATGGATCCCAAAATTATTTAATCACTATATTCTAAGTTGTGTATTATAGAATTATTTAATATGTAGTATAGCAAAGGTAACCCCACGCTTGGGTATTAAAAAAAAAAGAAAAAAAAAATAAATAAGAACCTACCTAACTTAAAAATTGGTACAGCGAAAGTACCTAACCCAAAACCAAAAAAATTAAAAAATATATCTATCTATGCTTATAAACTGCGCTTATGTAAACGCTATCTCGCTGCTATAAAAATAAAAACAGAATCCCAAAAACTAATTGTCATCTGACGTCATTAATCCTATCCCAATATTATTTCCGACCGTAACGCTAGGAAATGCCTAAATCGATTCACAATCGATTGTGTCTGTCAAATGGTACTGAATTGGAGACAACTGACATTGACTTGACAGTGTCAAAATTGTAGGTTAATAAACCAAATCATTGAAAACAACACAAAATATCTCAAAAATATTATGGAAATTATGGAAAACCACCTGAAGTTCCCCAAATCTTTGCAAAAAGTAAGAAGAAAAGTATTTAAAACACGTTGGGCGCCAATTTGTTATATATTTCTTTCGTATATTTAAAGAAAATTCATGATTCTGGGTTCGAGTAGTACAATAATAAACAATGATTACTTTTCTTTTCTATATTTAACACAAATGGGTTAAAGTGGATTATATGTCAAAGATTTGGGGTTGAGGTAAGTCTTTTGTTGCTATATCATATAATTATTTTTACTAATGTGATTCTTTTTTTTTTTTTTAGGTTAAAACAAACAAAATAGCCCTTTAGATACAGAGCTTTTAGCGGCACTTCTAGAAGATTTGCTTTACAAAGTGAGTGTAAATTACCGGAAAAATTAATGAAATTAAGTGTAAAAGGCAATTGATTATTTTAAATAAATTATATCTTTGAGTTTTAATTTTCAAACTTATGTCTAAGGCTTATCTGTAACTTCCAGGGATCCTCCGTATTTTCCCATTCAATATGTACACAATTTCCATCACCATTTGACAGTACAGAGTGGATTCAAGGATGGTTCTGCAGTTAAACATCCATACTACAGCAAGAGACAATTTACTTCCAATTATTATACTATGACTCTTGACATGAGTAGGTTTACTAGGTAGCCAGAGGTAGGTATACCTTGCCACGGTTATACTATACCTATTTAAGTTGTAAATGAGCTAGTTAAAAAAAACTAACAATAAAAGGCCTAAAATAATGATTTATTTTATGTAAAATGATGTAAGAATTATTATTTTAACTAATTTTATATCCAAACTATATTTTAAACCTACCTGAGGTGGTATGGGGCCAAATGTGGCTTCCAAAGAAGCGGTAATTAAATCGAAAAAGTTATATGGATTTTTCTATCCTCAAAAGTAGAGTCTTGTTTATGTTTCCTAAACAAAATAATCTTCCAAATAAACTTTTTCTTTGTGAAAAATCCGCAAAAATGCGAGAGCAAGCTTCCTCTGAAAACGTGCTTTTCAAAAGAAAGCTTGAAAAAAAACCTGTCAGTTTTTTTTTCTTAATACCGAGTTTATCAGCTAATTCTAGTGTAATTTGATATATAAGGTTGGCCATATGATAATTTAAAATAATTAGATATCTAATTAATAAGTTCTGTGGTTCTTGATGAGAACCAGGAAGAAAAAGAAGACTAAAATTTGACCATTAACTACTCATATTTACAACTCGGTTTTAAAAATATGTCAATTTATGATTTATAATAAATTATTTTTAAGAAGAAAAGTAATTTTGTTTTTATTCCTATATGCCAAATATAAAATCTTTTAACCCATAACAATAGCCAAATCTACAAAGGCTCACAATATTGGTGAATACCTTATACTGTCAGTTGCGATGGAGATTGTAGAAATTGTGTTTGGAGATAATTTTGATAAACAATTGCAATCGATACCTTTTTCAAATGATACTGTTTGTCAACGAACTGTAGCTATTACCGAAGATTTAGAGCATCAGCTTTTTGAAAAGTTGCGTGGCAAACTACCTACTTTTCTGCGCACCTATAAAACTCAAAGCAACATCACTCGCTTTGTTTGATATTTTAAATGATTTTATTAGTGAGGCAAACATAGAGTGGAAGAATTGCGTTGGAATATGCACCGATGGTGCTTGAACAATGTCTGAAAGATACTAAAGTGTACAATCACTTGTGAAACAAAAATCTCCGCAATGTGCCTGTTGCCTGTACTCATCGCATGATCCACAGAGAGGCTCTGCCTTCCAAAGAAATGAGACCTGGTCTCAACATTTTGCTAACGATGGTTGTAACTGTAGTAAATTATATAAAAATAAGAATTTTTAATGCACTTTGCAAAGATTGCAGAATATTCGACGTTGCTATTTTATTGCGAGGCAAGATGGTTATCGGAGGGAAATGTTTACAACAATGAGTTAAAAGTGGAAATTGCCACTTTCCTAGAAGAGAAAAACCACCAGGAAGCCAAAAAGATTGGAGATGCTTTATTTGTGATGAAATTAAGTTACTTGGTCGATATATTCGAGAAATTAAATACCCTGTATCTAACTCGAAGGAGCAAATACATTTATGTTGGATACCTGTATTAAAGTTAGTGCTTTCTGCAGAAAGTTGGAGCTTTAGAGCAAAAATGTGAAAGAAAAAACTAGAAAAACTAGGAGTGTGTCAAAACATACAAGGAAGAAGAACAGTATGTGAAAGTTGTTTTGTAAGAATAGAAAGTTATTTTGCCATGTTGGCACATGACGACAAATTGGTAACAAGTTACAAGTGGGTTAGGGACCCATTTCGAACTACTTCCGAAGGTCTCCCAATTGGAGAAGAAGAAATCTTCATAGACTTTACTATAAGAGGCGAAATCAAGAGGGAATTTAGTAATAAATAAATTTTGGACCGGAATGGAAGATGCCTTTTCAAAGAACTGAGAGTGGCAATTCGTAATATAAAACCATTTTTTGAAAATATTTGCTGTGCGAGAGAGGCCCAAGGGAGACACTAATAATTATTTAAGCTACTTCTAATTTAGAACTGATAAGTTTATTATTAGTTTTATTTGGCAATTGACAGTACCTGCTGATACAATCATATTAATATTAACAATAATTCAATTATATATTAGTTTAAAAGTATACTGTTCTTACTTAATATTTTGTAATGTCAGAATAAATATCATTTTGCTTGTCTTTCTGTAAATTAATTTTGTTTATTAGTATTTATAGTTTTCTTTTTTTTTTCATTTTTATTTGCTAGGTTGTGAAACGCTGGATTAAAATACTATTTACAGCCAGAGAAGTCCCATTTTGATAATATTTTTTAATTTTGCTATAAATTGATTCAACACTAGTCAAGTTGAATATTAAACTATAAAACTATAAGTATGTGAATGCATTTTAAGTAACTGTGAATCACATTATGAACTCGTATGAACGATGCATTTCCCCAAGAAGAGGAAGTATTGAGTGGCCCCCACAGTCTCCGGATTTAACTCCGTTAAACTTTTTTGTGAGGCCACTTATAAACTAAAATGTATGCCACTTAGCCAACATCACTGGAAAATCTGCGACAACGGACAAATGAAAAAGTCATTTGAGTATTTTGAACAAAACCTCCAGTATTGCATGGAGGCCTAAGGTAAGCATTTCCAGCATTTAATCGAGTAACTGGTAAGCATTTAAAGAAAATAAAAATCGTTAAAAGATCATGACTAGGAAGACAGCGATTTAAAATTCGGGGTTTATAATCTAGGTAAATATACCTTCAAAATAAGATATCATTCGACCCCTCTTTCTATTTAACATTATAGTGGTGATTCACACACCCGCTAGAGGGTTTCAGTTCATGGGGTGAAACTGGCAAAAAAATGTTTCCCCCTAAAATAAAAAATTGAGAGGTGAGAGTGTTTTTTCGTAAATGACTTGGGTGCCCAAAATTGGCTCTAGTTCGTTTTCAAATGGCCACCCTGTTTAAGAACCCTTAAATATTTTGCGTGAGTTCACAATTCAACAAACCCTGATGCTATATCTCATCACTTATTTTCGATCTAATCTATACAATATACATTTTATGACTCCTTGGATGGAGAAGTTCCATACTTCTGGTTCATTTTGAGGATACTGGTATAATCATTAAGGTAGTTTATTGTGGGGTCTGACAAAACTATTTTCAAAATATGATAATGAATTTCAAAACCACATTCAAACACCATAATTATCATTATCTGTTAATGTCAACGAATCTAAACGTTTTATTAACAATAATTCCTTGAAAAACTCAACATGAAAACAAAACGATTGTTCGATTTCCTAATTTATTTACTATCTTCAACTTAGCAAAAAAATAAAACAGTGACTTTTTCTTAATTTCCAACATTCGTCTCAGTTTATTGGAAATACCTAACATGTGTTTTTTCGTTGTAACTAAATAACATCCCTAAATACTAACACAAGAACGTTTAGAGTAATGCAATCCATTATTCAGAGCGACAGCGGTAATAGCATATGGGTTTTGGGTCTCAGACTCGCTACCTTCCACACAAACACTACGAACAAGACAAGGAAAAAAGGTGGATTTATACAGATATTTTAAGTCGTAAAAATGGGGAGACTGGAGTAGAAATGTTTTTTTGTCAATTTTAATTATTGTTGCAAAAATATGTGAACAGGAAAGAATCCTTTTAATCAGACTTATATTGAAATCCTGGAAAGGTATAGGAAGAATAATAATATTTTTCAAACCGCAAATAATTTGACAAATTCTTTTTCGTCATTTCTTAATAATCACACTTTAATTACTTAGCTAAATTTCAGGAGAAATAGAGTACCAACTTTTCTACCATTATTTCGGTGTTCTTTCTTCAGGTCTTCTTTCTTTTGTGGGGATTATTGTTTCTTATCATTTCTGCTACTCGGTCATATTTTATCCATGTCATTTGTTGATTTTATCCTCCTCTTCTTTTTCTCGCTCACATTAAAATATCATCTGTTTTATTGTATTGCTTTCTGCCAATTATGACCTATGAGTTCAAATAATGTTTAATAAAAAGGGGACGAGATCACGTGTTAAAAAAACGAGTTGGGCTGGATCTTTATGGGGAAGTGTTTAACGGTAGATATGTAAAACTCCAATATCTCTGGAGTTCTTAGTAGGTGTGGAGAACTTTAATCGTGAGGAAATCAGTGGTTGTGAAAAAGAGTATGAGTACTTCGAGAGCAGTGTTGCTAGATGCACGATAATAATTATCGTATTAGAACGATAAAATAAAAAAAATTGAAGATTCCCAATTTTTCGAAATTATTATTTTCCAACTTACTAGCTAGATTGAATTTCTGTTGCGTACACATAATTTTGTGATATGTTATTACATACAAAAAATATTTGTAATTACAGGATGATTAACAAATGTATGACGGTAGTTTTTTGTAAATAATAATAATAATAATGATAATAATAATGAATTTATTTACATCAATTTACAAAATATAATAATACAATCTTGAGATAGGTATAAATAAATGAAAAGAAACCGAATTTTTCACTTGTTTCGATACAATTACAATCACAAAAACAATAAAATAGAAAAACTTACAATAAATGTAGGTAAATACAAAAAAAATTATAGATAATAATATAACAAAGATCAAAAAGTGGTAGTATAGCTTCATATGTATATACAAATATATTTAGATACAATAAATTTAGATAAATACAAAAAAGTACCAGTTATTAAAGCTCAGAAAGATTTAATATATACACAAAAAAAAATTATCATCTACATTCAAGAAAAGCTTTACACTTGGAAGATTACATTTGTTTGAAATAAAGCAGTTTGCTTTAAATAATATTTCTCGATACAATCAGAAAATAAATGTTGAGAGAAGTATAGGCATAATCTTAAGAGTTATAATAATTAATCTGAGAATATATTATTTCATTCGAGTATAGAATTAACCCAAGAAAGCTCTTACGTTTAATATAAGTATGATATGCTCTTAAAACAGACTATTGCGTACTTGATTCAATGTTATAAAAGGATTCGATTCAAAGCATTTAAATTTCAAAACAAGAATTGTGGATAGGTACCAGGGAGAACCCTATTAAAAAGCAAGAACAGCCTGATCTTATTTCAAGATTATTAATTTCTTCAATAAAACTATCCTATAATTCAACCAAAATCAATATATTTATACCAAAGATCATATTATTATTGTAACAAATTTAGTTGTATTGGATTTAAGAACAAGGTATTATTGAATATAAATAAAGTATATTTAAAACAAGTGTGAGACTATTTCATTAACCCTATTAAAAAGCAAGAACAGCCTCATCTTATTTCAAGATTATTAATTTTTTCAATGAAACTATCCTATAATTCAACCAAAATCAATATATTTGTCAAAGATCATATTATTATTGTAACAAATTTAGTTATATTGGATTTAAGAAAAGGTATTATTGAATATTAATAAAGTATACTTAAAACAAGTGTAAGACTATTTCATTTAAGATGTACATAATACTGCAATAGAGCAATAGAAAATGTTTCTTCATTTAATTAGAGGTATTTTGGTTAGGGCAAGTTGATTCTAATCTTGAAGCAAGGCTTATTAGCTATTGTTGAACAAGTATTACGAGAATTTCAAATCGAGACGAGTTTTACTTGCAGATATACAAACACAACAAAGCATTGAAATAAGACCATTCATCTTGAATATAGTACACCTTTTTTCTGTGTACAAATAGAGAACGCTGGATCTAGGAATTTTCAACTATACAAATTATTGACTGTCGAGTTTGTTTAACCCGTAACTTGTGACGTGAAATATTTTAGCACTGTTGGTGACATGGAGTCTACCAGACTCCTCAAAAATTAAGCATGGTAGGGCTTCAGGAATTTTTACCTGGGTTATAAATAATTTTCACAATTATACTCTGAGGTATTTTGAAAATGTTTATTGATCAAAAGAGTTACAATCAACAATTATTTTATTATTAAAAATAATAATGCAAAAGAATGAACATTTGTAGTAAAAAAAACTAACTTAACTTAAATCCTATTTTTTATAAAAAAATAACTGATAGAGTGTAAAAAAAAGTGTTTCTACAAAGACTAATACCTAACAAATACAACTGTATATAATAGTTGCGTTTAGTTACAAAATGACACCAAAACTACAAGTCTCTAAATTATTCATTTTTTGTAAGACATTCTCGGCACACTTTTTTGGCGCATTCTAAGCAAATAGGTTTTTTGCATTAAAAACACTGGTATTTCGTTTTCCGATGCAGTCTGGATGGACATAAGTAACAATATTTTCTTTTTTCCAAAGTTTCCTCAACTTCTTCACTTCCTGGAATATTTAGAACACGGCCGATTCCTTTAAGAATGTCAGTTGAAATTCTCTTATTCAAATACCTACGTTCCAAATGCGGCCTTACAAGTTCCATGGCAAGTTGTTTCATAAAATCTAGACGTGTAATCTGAAGGTTTCCTTTATAGATCTGAAACATTATAAATGCATTTACTGTGCTCATATCTCGTATTTGAAAAAATACCGCCATTGGCCAACGCTGGGTTCGGCGCGATGAGCTATACACTGCACATTTCTCATCTAATGAGTCCACGCCTCCATTTGTACTATTATAAAAGTCTATTATTTCTGGCTATTCATTTATTGACAATTTAGAGTGATGCATGGATGATACTAATACGACGGCTTTACCTTTTTTAGGCACAAAAGATATAATAGTAATGTCTTTAGTGAAACCATATAAACACGAACCAACTTCTCGTTTTCTGTTTGGTAAAAAACATGGCGGTATTTCCTTTTTATTTTTTCGTAGTGTGCCTACGTATGTGAGTTTCATAGATTTTAGCTTTTCTACTAATTCAATCGAACTAAACCAATTATCGGCGGTAATATTTCTATTAGTGGCTTCAATTGGTTTTGCAAGCCTGATTACTGACTGAGTAGGTATTTTTAGTTTTTTTCTTCATTGTTTAAACCCATGCTATCAGAACCTTTTCCGGTATAAATGTAACCATTAAAAGCAAAACCGCTTCGAGCATCTGTAAGTAACATTACCTTTAAACCGTATTTCACTGGTTTTTGCGGCATATACATTTTAAATCTGCAGCGTCCCCTAAAGCCAATAAGCATCTCATCTATGGTAGTGTTTTCTCCTACAGTATACATCGATTGACAGTTTTGAAAAAACATGGTAAATAACTCACTAATTGCAGCAGCTGGATTTGATAATGCTCTCATAATCCTGTCTTCGGGATTGTCAAACCTGAGGCATGCGAGTAATACGGAAAATCTTTTTTCACTCATAACCAATCTAAAAATCTCTCTTCCCGTTCCGTCCGTAGCAAATAAAGCTGAGATATGTTCATGATTAGACTTAAAAGCCGAACTAAATACTAGAAGACCCAAAAAAGCTTTCATCTCAACATAGTCCACATCCTTTAGTTCTGGTTTATCTTTTCTTTTGTAGCCCTCTGCCATAGTTCGTAATTTTACATTAGTCCATTGCACAATGCGATTTATCATATCGTCACTGAACAACAAGTTCCAAACTTTTTGAGGATTATTGTATTCCTGAATTTTTGCCGGTTGCCGTAAGCCTGGAAAATGAACGATTAAATTGTGTGAAGGGGTTCTAACATGCCTTGTAGGTTCTTGACGCGACCATTTGTACCTATTTTTACCATAATAGTTTTTACTTGACTTTGATGTGTCGCTATTTCGCGGTTCTTCAAACACTTCTTCCAACTCTTCTTCTAACTCTTCTTCTAGTCCCTCTTCCATATATTCATGCTGTTTTTTGTGTTATTAATAAATTCCTCTTCCATCTCAGATTCTGATAATAAGTCCGGAACTGTATCCTCACTTTCCATGTAAAAGTCTTCATCAACGTTATCGACGTCACTGGACTGGCAGCTATCTTCTTCATACCACTGCATAAGAGTAGCATCATAATCTGGATCTCCAAATTTTACTCCTTTAGATGGTCCGGGTTTGTTTTCCATTTTTATTTTTCTAAACAGTAAAAAATAATGAGACCAAGTCGTTATAAATTTTCTTTGTATACTTACGTTATTGGTGACGTGGAGTCTGCTGGACTCCTCGGAAATTTCAAATGCACGTACTACCACTACTACGTCTTTCACGACACTAACGTTACCGCATGTGATTGTTGTAGGCATTGGTAGAAGGTACCTAGGAGGGGGTTCATATATGTTAAAATTCAAAGATGGCGTGATTCAAAGAAGTTGTTGGAGGCTGGCAGACTCCATGTCACCAGTTACGAGTTAAGTAGATATGATTTTAAATAATTTTTAAATTTATGTGGATTAGTTATTATTCTTAATTATAATTAAACAATTTTGGGCTCATGTATGTACAGGAAAGCTGCCCAATTGATTTTTGCATATAGGGAGTTATTTGAAATTGTTTATTCCGTGTGTAGTAAGTATGTGAAGGTACAGCGAATTTCTTATTAATGTAGTAAGAAAAAACAGTTTTGAAATAATATAGCTGACGAATATCAAAAATGTTTGCCTTAATATATAATTGGTCAGAGGGAAATGTCGGTCCTTTATATATTAATTTTATAAATCTTGTCTGTAAAATCTCTAATGGATGAAGGTGAGTTTTCAGTGCATTACCCCAACTAAGAAGACCATATCCAAATATATACCCAGATATTTCCTGTTACTTACTGAATTTATTATATATTGGTTGTTACTGATAATAATATTTAGTTTTGTTTTATAACGTTTAATTTGTGGTGAAATAAATTAAAGGCACCGTAAACGTACCAGTATACTTAAACGGTATACATGTACAAGTTTATCGCAGAAGTATACTGGAGCGAGTATTTGGTAATATTTGCACAAGTACGTTAATTGTACAAGTGACATGAGACTTGTGGAAATTCTATATTTTTACTTGTGGATGTTGGACTTGCACAAGTGGAATTGAGCGTGTGTATGTGAAATACTTGTAAAGCTTAAAACAGTTGAAATTTGATCATCTCTAGAGTAGTGCGATTTACGATTTTGATGCTATGACGGGTCACTTGAAAAAATGGGAGGACATCGAGAATGTTTCGAATAATTTATTTCAATTTACGAATATGAGCCATGTATGTGGTGCAATAAAAGCAAAGAGTACCAATATAGGGGAAAGAGGGAACAGTATTTAAAAAAGTAAGAGAAAAATTAAGGGTATTCCAGAAACTACCGGAGGAGCCAATCTAATAAATGGTGGGTCTGCCAACGTATGTTTTGGTTCCAGAGGAATGACTTCTAGAATTTTCATAGCAAGTTTTGGTGAATGCGAGAACACTCGGAGCGCAACATTTAGGTAACATTTTCAATAGATTTGTTATTTTTTTGTAATATTTTGTAGAAAAATCATAGGATATCAAAAGCAAATTTACCTAAATTAGTCAACAATGGCACAGACTGGAAAAGCTTCAAAATCAACTAATTGATCTCCCGATTCCATTAAGAACTAAGAAACAATTGGACCAACAATTTTTACTGTTTGACAAAAATATTCAACAAACAACGTGGGAAAACACTCTTGAGATTAAATGCACACATTGATAAAACAACTTTAAACAACGCAACACAACAACCAAAACGTGAAATACGGCGCATTAAAAATGAGTCGATGGTCGAAAACAAAAAAAAAAAAACAAAAAATATATTATTTTGTTGTTTTTTTTTTAGTATCTATTATAATAAATTGCATAGAAATGTGGCTTCTTTGGTGTTATAATTCTAGTTTAGTTTGTATGCTCTGAGCAGATAGAATTGACCCGCCCTATAGAAGTCAAGTTATATGAACAAAACGCAATTAGTGTCTACTGTGGGCAAATTATGTGAAACTTAGAATTACAATTAAAAAAATACAATTTTATTTTAAAATAGGAATGCATTTAAACCCGCAAACAACGAGTGTATTTTTCTTTAATTCCAAGACAAAATTAAAAAACCGTTTATTTAATCTCGTTTTCCTAGCATTAAAACAATTAGAAACTAACATCCAGAACTCCCGGCTACGATTCGTATGACTTGCATCCCATATTTCATTTACTTAATTTAGTTTTCCGCAATGTCCCTCTCCGCCCCATTCCGCTGGAAGTTCGGTGTGTGTGCTGAAAGGTGGAATAGATCGGGGAACTTCAGGAATTTTGTTTAAATACACGTACGCATACCTGAATATTGTTGAGCGTCAAGCGGAAGTTATCTTGCGGAAAGATTATCTTCCGCGAATAAACGA
This sequence comes from Psylliodes chrysocephalus, assembly GCA_927349885.1. Lineage (NCBI taxonomy): Eukaryota > Metazoa > Arthropoda > Insecta > Coleoptera > Chrysomelidae > Psylliodes > Psylliodes chrysocephalus. Next base: position 10,066,546 of record OV651816.1, read on the forward strand.
ATGAAACTTTGGCCTATTAATTGACTAAAAGCGATTTTGCAGAATGTATTATTTGTTACAAATCTGATTTGTTTGTTCTCTTCGTTCATGAAATATTGTACAAGAATTTATATTCGTATAAATATGTTAATGGTGTTTTAATACGAGTAATAGTGTTATTTTTAGTATGGTTATATTTACTATCTCCGTGAAGTAGGCACTACAATAGTGCAAAAATTATGCAAAAATTTGTGACTTGATTAGTTACTTGGTAGGCATTCCAGCTTATCTACACATAACAAAATTCTATTATATAAACAAGTTCTTAAACCAATTTGGATCTATGGCATTCAGCTCTGAGGTTGTGCCAGCTACAGTAATATTCTAATAATCCAGAGATTCCAGAACAAAGTATTGAGGAACATTGTCGATATTCCTTGGTACATTAGAAACAGCGACCTTCATCGAGACCTTCAGATGGACACTGTTGACCAGACTATCACCAGATTCGCTAGGAGTCACGAACAACGGCTCCACCAACATGTGGACGTTGAGGCGATCCAGCTTCTTGACAACACGAACCTGACAAGAAGATTCAAGAGAGTGAAACCTTTTGAGTTAGCCAAGTGATTGTGATAATAACAAAGCAAATCATTGTGCGGTTTAGTGTTACACGTTAGTTTAGTGTAATTAAGTTATCAGACCCTAAGGTATACTAGCGAGTAGAACTTTAGTTTTTAAGATTGCAACCCTAGTTAAGTAAGGGTTATAACAAAATTACTCATTGATCAACTCTTGATCAGATTGTAATATCAATAAACGCCCCTTTTGGAGTGTTTTTTTCACAAAAAAAAAAAATTGTCACGGAAACTCAAAAATTTTGGAGCTCGGTTTTTATTTGTGATGCTTCGAGACGAGACGAGATAAGACGAGAGAGGCTTTTCTTTTCTCGTCTTGTAGGGTGATAGAAAACTTTTCTTCGTCTCGACGAGAAGGAGCTTCTCTGGCTTGAAAGAGCCTTCTTCTCAACTTGCCTCGACTCGTCTCGTTTCGTTTTTCTCGTGACAAAAACATATATCAAATTTAAATTTGGAAAAGATACTTAGGACAAAACATAAAGAAACTATAAAATTTTAATCACAAAAAGAAATTTTTCAAGTAATTTGTCTCATTAGTACCCAAATTGGCAAAAAGAAATACTTATGGAATCACCTCGGTGTCTATCTGTTTGACCGTCTATCACAGTTACTTTACTCAAAGACTATTTGACATAAACAACTAAAATTTGAAATCATTAGTGGCCCAAACTAGGCGTTAACTAAAAACGTAAATACTTTGTCTAGGAACTAAGTTAGGGGGGAGGGGGGTTAAATTGGAAGTTAGAAATTTTCTGATGTCATCGTGTGATATCAAATAAAAACATTTTGAAACAAGGCAAAAATAATGCAAAATTGTGGAAATTAGGACAAATTTTAAAAAAATTATAGATTTTTTCTAATGGTGCTAGTGATGGAGCGTTAATTTAAAACATATACGGTACGGAACGCTATTTTTAAAATTTAAAAATTGTATAATTACTTATTTGCCTGAAATAATTCGCTAAATAAAAACATAAAATCTGACATAAAGAAAGAATGTATCCCAAAAATTTTAATACAAATGGAAAAATTTTTATCTTGTTTAAAAATTCTGTATCACTTCCAAATCCATAATCAAGCATCAAATTTGCTAAAAATTGAAAAAATTTCTAATACATAGAATAAGTGGGTTATATATAATTTTTTGACTATCTGGAAATCTGATACCTATGTTCAAATTTTAAGTTACGATAAGCAATTAGAAATTTCAAATAAGCAAAAAGTAAATTACTCGAGAGAGGTCGAGAGAAACAAGAAATTCTCATCGAGAGATGACACTCTCTCGTCTCGTCTCAACTGCGTTTTCGAGAAAAAATTGTCTCTCTCGTCGCGTCGAGTGGAGATCTGACGAGAGATGAGAATCTCTCGTCTCGCGGCATCACTAATGAATTAGCTAAAAAATCTCTAGTCTAGTTAAAGGGAAATTGACCAGATTTTGTTTCAAGTTAAACTGTTTAATATTACTTCAAAGAATAAACAATGAACATTAGAATTATTAATTTTAATTTAATATATTATCAATTTTAGATTTATTTCATAATAAAATATTGTGCCAATTTTTAAAATCACAACACCATTAAAGTCTAAAAAAAAGTTTAGCTAATCGGAACCAAAAAGATGACAATATTCATAAAGCAATCATGTTCAGTTAAGAAAAGATGATAACAGTTTTTTTTTGGAATTGTGAATGGAACAAATAACTGTCATAGCGTTTCGGCCGGTTTATTTTTTTGCACTCACAATCAAACGCAAAAACAAAATGACATTTTCGGATGTGTAATTAACAGTGTAAACACATAACAACAAATTTTGGTAACTTTATGAGAAAGTAGAATTTCCGTAAGCATAAAAGGGACTATAAAAAAGAGTATAGATCTATTGCAGCATATGAAAGGGCATATACTGTAGCAAAAATCAATAAAATAAACTTTCTCTGCAAATGTGTTAATATTAATTCGATTTTAAAGCTCATATTTTTAAAATTAATAATATAAAGACCAGTAAAACGTTTTTTGGGTCACCACACAAACAACACTGATGTTATAGTAAGTGTGGGAGCTGCCCGGTCGATTGCTTTTTCTTACCAAATTCGATTTTTATCTAATAATTATCCATCCTGCAACATAAACATTAAGTGCATTCGCATTCATTATTTCACCATCACATCAGGTCCGTCACATCTTGATAACATTAGCGTGAGCTTGTCAGCGCGGTCTATCTCACAGCGATCTGGAGATCAGAGAAAAACCAACTTCATTACCCCGTTTAATACACAAATCAATTATGAAAATTATATAAGAGCAGCGTTTTCGAAATGAATATGCTAATTTGCGATTATGAGCGCAATCGGACAAGACGTGGCCTTCTCATTCGGAATTGTACATAACCATACCATGACCACTATGGATTGGTTTAAACGAGAAAAATTGTTTCAGCTGATCGAATTTAACCATGGGCGTTCAATTTGTAACTCTTCTAGATACCTGTTTTGTAAAATTCATTTAATTTTTTTGTAACTGGTGTTCTACCTAACTAGATATAATCGATTCGACATTTCGATTACGCTAGTTTTTGATAGGTGAATATTTACTTACCTTGTCAGAACGAACGTGATTGGTGAATGTACTTTCCTTACTATAATATTGCCCACATCAAGACATTCTTAATAACTATACTCTGTTTTTAAACTAGGAGGAGCGAATTGAAAAGACTCATTTACACAGGGAAAAGTAACTAGAATAGTTACTAAGAACATGTTCCGAAATATAGTCGTGTTTAAAATGTATGTAATAGTTGTTATTATTGGCCCTAGTCGGCAAACGGCCAATGAAAGATTAAGGAACAAATAAATGTCATGGGAATCGAATTTTTTATTGGTTACAAACAACGGTAGTAAATTTCACATTATTGTGACTTAAAAAGTGTGTCTAAAACAAACTGTCACTGTCAAATGAAATTTAATATGGCCGTTGATTTGCTGACGTTATCAGAAATATATTTTTCTTGCTTTTGAAATCGACTTTTTGAGGAAAATTATTTTTTTAAATGTATACTGAATATTTATGAAAATTGTTAAAAGAATATCAAGATGCAGGTTAGTATAAAACAAAAATGTGATCGTTTTACATTTTCAATGATTTATTTGTTATAGGTATAAACTTAAGTAAAAGTTAGTCAGTGAATGGCAACTGGATTACACAATGACTGGAATTTATCCTAAAAGTAATAAGGACATTTTAGCTAATTTAGTGTTAACCCATAGTTAATACGCTAAAGGGCAAATGAAGGCATTCAAAAGTTTACAGGCCTATGACATAAAGCAAAAGATAAAGATGAGTCAGGATTTGGTTTGAAAACTAGATTTTTTAATTTAAATTGAACTATTCATACATACCTATACCTATGTATTAATGTTAAGTAGATATTTTTAAAATATTTGTTGTGGAAGTAATGTTAAATTAAGATTATGTCTAATGTATTATTAGATGGTGTTTTAAATGTGAATTAACAATTTTGTAAATGGTTTTCTAATAAATAAAATGTATTTGAATATTTAGTTACGTTTTAATCAGTTTGATAAGAAATTTAACAATTTTTAGTTTAAAAAAATCAGTAATAAAGTTGTTAGGTTTTTCTGGAATATTTCGGAATTCATCTCTTCATGTTAATCTCCCGTCTTTTTGCCTTCAAAACCATTAATGTATTTTCTACAAAATCCTCTTCAGAATCAGCATGTTAAATAATAAGTCGTCTTCCCTTTCTTGTAGGGCCTTTCAGGAATTGCTACCCTTAATAGTAATCGATAAAGAAGGATCCATAATCGTAGAAATTCAAAACAATTGCTTATGTTCTGAAAAGAACTATTATTTACGAAATAAAGTAAAAAACTAAGTAATAACGATGAGATATCAAAATATAAAATGTCAGAACTGTCAACAATATCAATTATTAGCTGATATTAATGCTAAAAAGTAATGTGTGAAACTGACTGCAATCTGACCAATCAGAAGTCTACAGGATTGCCAACCTTAATTAAAATCGCTCCTCCTAGTTTAAAAACAGAGTATAGTACATTAACCAAATCATGATTGTCGTTTTAATTTGATGTCAAACCATTGACATATTTGAAGCAGACGTCTTGAAATATTTCGATGAAACTGTGCCTCTTTGTCATCACTTATTTCAAGATAATTCTACAGGAATCATAATTTCTCCAAAATCCATGTCAGCTAAAATATCTACAATATAAATGAAAGAAACTGCTCCAAGCACTTACATATACAGGGTAGCGAAAAAGTTTGGCAACAAGGTATTTTCTTTGAAATAATTATGAAATTGTAGGAAGATGAATTGGACTGTAATTTGCATGTTAACGTTTAGCGTACCGCCGTCATTTTAATTTTTTAAATATATCATATATCAGAGAAAAGCTTATTTTTTCCACCTATCAAAAATACTAAAAAAGTACTAATAAAAAACCATATAACGTTGATTCTAATATTCTACTTTTATTTTTACTATTCTTGGTTTACCACTGGTAGATTGTTATTCTGAAACTAAAAACAGTAATAGGCACTAAAATGCTAAAAATATTGTATATACAATAAAGTGTCAGATTTAATTTAGTCTTAATTGTATTTGATATCTACACTGTTTAAAAGTAAATTAATTAAGAATGATGGAAAATTTATAAGAAAGAGAACGAATCCAGATAATAATGTTGATTGGATATGGTGATAAAAACGTACCTATGAAATAGTAAGTCACCTGTTCAATGATTTAAATTCTCAAAGATCTCCTAAAACTAGGTCTACTGTTTCAAAACTATCAACGAAACCAGTAAAGTAGAGGATCGCTCAAGATCTGGCAGACCAAAACCTGCAGCTATTAGAGATAAGACTTTAGATGTCCTACTAGATGTTTAAGAAAAACCTAAAACGTTTACATGTAAACTTTCAAAATATTTTGCATAATAATAAGTTGCACTTGTGTAAAATTCAAAACCATCAAGAAATAACAGAAGACGATTTTGAGCGCAGGTTAGATTTTTCTGAAAAAGTTTTAGATATAATTGTAGGCAAAACAATGTCTTAGATTCTGTTTTATTTAGTGATGAAGCTACATTCTGTTTGAATGTTAATGTTAACCCAGGAAACGGATTGGCCAGAGGGATGCAGTTGATTGGCCGGCAAGATCTCCTGACATTACCCTGCTTGATTTTTGTCAGGCTATCTAAAGAACTGCGTCTATGTAAACAGATCAACTAATATAAACGAGTTAAAGGATAGCTTACGTCTTGAAATGTACCAAATTTATCCAGAAATGTTCAATAATGTTATTCGGAGCTTCTAAGACAGATTATACAGGGTGTTTCATTGGGAAAGGGAAATATTTTAACCCTATATAGAGGTTACCCAGGGAATCACAGGACACCTACATAGTATGGGTCTTGCGACCTTTATAACGGAGTTATAGGGTGTTTTTTAAATTTGGCCCATTTCTTCCGTGCTCCATAACTTCTGAATGACTCAGTATATTTTTTTGATATTTGGCATAAACATTCTACACCTACAGGATAATTTATCGACACATTAAAAAATTACAAAATCCTGGCCCACCTTAAAACAACACCCTATACAATAAATTTAAATTATATTTCAAATTCGGAAAGAACATAAAAAACTGAATAAATTAATCAAAATATTAATTTTTCCGGGTGCCGTTTTGCTAACAAAATTTTAATGTTAAAATGTATATTATAAGAATTTTAGTCTATCCAAAATGTAGTTGAAGGGGTTTTAATTATTTTTTCTTCATTTAAATTAATTTTACTTAACTTTTTCATGGAAATTTCTGAAAAAAACTTATTGAACTTGAAGTAACATTCACAAAAACCAATAAAAATTACAAGTACAGATCCGTACTTAAGAAAATTTAAATGATTCATATTCATTTAATAATTAAACATTAATTAATTTTTACATTTTTACAAGAAAAAAATTGAATTTCCACATGTTATTTAATGTTAAAAAATGAATTAAAAATTAAGAAATATAAAAAAGGGTTAACATATTTTCCTTTTCCAGTGAAACACCCTGTATTATTGCCAAGAGACAGATGACCAACACTTTGAGCAATTGTTGTGAGAAAATAGCATTTTTGTTTAAATTTTAGTTATTACTTTTGTAAATTAATATAACTGTTCAACAATTACATCTATTTTTTTTTGTATTACATTAGTAATGTGGTACTTTTTAGTATTCTTAAAAAGAGGAAAAGATTTTCTATGATATATCAATCGGTCTCTGTTGCTATTTATAAAAATTTAAAAAAACCTAAATTTGACAGGTCCTCTTAAAAATGCCGAATACAATCTCTACCCTATAATTTCAAAGAAAATAACTTGCTGCCAGACTTTTTTGGTAACCACAATCAGCCACATCTTGATTTGAATTTCCATAGCTATATTTCCTTCTTCAATATTTTTTGTTGAAACTATTTTATGGTTCTAGGAAAAATATTATACATCACTTGTGTAAAAGTGATTTTTTACACTCGTGTGATTGTTGCACTCGACTCACACCTCGACCAAAAATATTTCCGGCTTATTTGAGAAATATCACTTTCTTTATTTGTATATATTATAACATATTATAACGTATCAACACCTTTTGGAATTGTTGGATAACAGCTTTAGACGAGGTGACAATCCTTCAAACTTGTTTAAATACGTTACATATGATCTAAGAAATAAATTTGGAAGTAAATTAATAAACATAATAATAAACATAAGTAGAATAATAATAATAGGCTTCTAAATTTAAAGAAATAAAGTAATACTAGTCCTAGGTCTTCGGGAACCAGTTACTCCGTAAATCGTGCAATGGATATTTTTGTCATACTGCCCTTACCTCGGTACTGCAAATACTTTATCAATAATAATGATCCTCCTGTATGTAATTTATACAGTGAGCACCATAAGTCTTACCCCCCCTATCTAACTCATTACTGGAGTCTTGTTAGGAAAATCGCCGAGACAAGTCGATTTTTGTTTTTTACAATGTACATTTTTGTATGAATAGTTTACCCTTAATTTCATCTCTTACTGGAGGGGAGCAACCATTTCGAAAAATTTAAAGGGCATGGGGTGGTGAGTGATAGCTCATTTGAAAGAGAGTTTAATTCTCTATTCAACCGTGTAAAATTTTTTTAAATTTGCTTCATTAATTCTCGACTAATTGTTGTTTCAGAATAACGGAAATTAAAGTAGCGCACTCATCCTTAGAATTAAAATTCGGCCCTGCATGATTTTGGTTTTGGTTCAGACGTGAAGTAAGACATTTTGCCATTAGAAGGTCACTGTTAGTTTAGTTGCTTTCCTATTTTGTAAGGTTTTGTTATTTTTAAACATTAATAAATCAACACGTAATGAAGCAAATTTCAAATTTTTTTGCACGGTTGAGTAGAGAATAAAACCCCCTTTCAAATGAGCTATTACTCACCACCCCATGTCATTTAAATTTTTCGAAAGGGTTGCTCCCCTCCAGTAAGGGATGAAATTAAGGGTAAACTAATCATACAAAAATGTACATTGTAGAAATCATAAATCGACCTGTCTCGGCAATTTTCCTAACAAGACTCCAGTAATGAGTTAGATAGGAGGGGTAAGACTTATGGTGCTCACTGTATAAAGATATGACTGATAATTCGGTCCCAAACATTTTTCCGATACAGAATCTCATAATAAAAACGACCTAATACTACCTAATTACTTAACTAATGTGACGGTAGTATCTGCTCTCGGCATTTGGAAGATTATTGGTCCAACCGGCTCTGATGAGTATGAATATCTCAGTTTTAGAATCCCTGTTAACTAAAGAAATATTCAGTTATCAGACATGGAAGTATTTGAATAAGCTAGTAAAATATTCCATTAAAAAAGCTTTTACCAGTAAGTCCCTTTCTAGATCAAAAAACCTGGATTCGCCTATAACTGTTAGATATCGCACTGTTTGGTTCTGTGGAAAGATCCACCTACTTTCCACGTGTGCGTGGATCAACTGTCAAATTAACCAAATAAATACATTGTATTTTGATTTATGTAAGCAAATCTGCTTTATATTTTTGTGGATATTTCTTATTGTTTAATAATCTTTGGCATAGTTATATTAATATTGGTAGTTGTCATCAAAATTTGCTACTTAGTGTTTGCAAAAGGTATTTTCTTTTCTATCCAACTTCAACTACTTCTCCTATTTTATTCTACAGTTTTGTTCTAGTATCTTAAATCTTTACTCCAGATCAAACTGAGAATAGCGACAAACCTTTGGCGTGTTGGTTATAGTAAACTCTTGTCTTATCTTGTTGCATTATCCTCCTGTTCTGTTAGCTTCGATTTATATTTTTTGTTTGTATAAAATGTAAAGGGTCATCTTATAAAAATGTCCTATTTTTAACTGTGCACTGTGGTTCAATTCATTGCGATAATGTTCAGATTGTGTTTACAGTCAGTTCTAACAAATGCTAATAGCAGATTTCACAGCGCGTACAATTGGTTAAACTTTTTTTAACAAAATTGGCATTATATCAGGTAAACGTACCGAGCATTACGTGAAATTTACAATCGTTATAACCGTTCAACAGAGAAAAAAAATTCGGCGTTTAATAAAAACATATAAAAATACTGATTCAGTTAGTGATAACTGTTTGTCGACGTACTGCCCGTTCCATTGAAAATTAGCTTATCTACAGAACGAAAAAGTATGGTATTGCGTTCAACTGGACGAATATATTTCATATACATTCTAGGTAGCAAGAACACTGCGACAAACATGAAATTCCCCAATCACAGTTCATATTTTGGTCAACCGACTGCTATTATTTTTAATATTTTAAATTGGTGACAATTCTGCCAAACTAATTGTCAGTATATTTTATGGTTATTGAGATTAAATATACATTAAAATGAGTTATTTTTGTGTAGAATCGATAAATAATAACATTTCTTTTTTATTTCGTCTATAATTAAAATTCGTTAATGAAGTAAATTTAATTAAGAGTATTAAAGCAAAAACATTGAGCACGTCAAAGGTGGTGAGATCAGGGCACTTGGCTTTCATGCGAAAGGCCCGGGTTCAAATCTAGAATAGGGACAAATGAAACCTTTTTTTTTCTTGTTAATTTTATTTTATATATTAGTTAAAATCATTATTCATTGGACTCTCTATATCCACTCTTGTTGTACAAACTACTATTATTTACATGCAGTAATTGTTATTTATACACACGACAAATACCGAAGCGCCTTAAAACTCATATTTAGACCACACATTTTACACTATTGTATTTTGGATTATTTAATACTGGATTTTTTGTTGAATCTGTCGGCGCCTTTCGTAGAAAAAGTAGAGTGCATAAGTCGCCTGAAAATGATATCTATAGAACGTATTACGTATTTTTAGACTAGTTATGTAATACATCATTTTCTCACATAATAATCTATTATTAAAACTGGTAATAATATAATATATTATTAATATTATTCTTACAAGTATAACTAATTTGGATTTTAGGTAAATGAAATATATAACAATTTTTTTTACTTTACGTGAAATATTATTTGCGAAGACTAATATTGTCGGACGCCATTGGTGACAAGAGAAAGCTCCTAGTAGGTATTGTGTGATTTTGCATTTTTTTGCTAGAAATCAATCGATTGTAGATTCAATTGTCATTAATATGCTAGTCCAAGTCTGAAATGAGTGTATCTAACCGGCAGTTACCGAACTGATTATATACATGGTGAACTCTAGCCTTAGTGCATGCGAAAATACCGTCAAATACGTTCCAGTTTCCGTGGGATATGAGTTAAGTATATAAGCGAGGCTATACAGGGTGGCTAATTATCATAAGTCGTTATTCTTCGCTATTTTCACTACTTAAACGATGAATAAACTTGGATGTACAATGATCACGAGGTCTGATCTACCAAACAGGCATATCGTGTAAGTACCAGAAGTACATAAGGAAGATGTATTCCTCAGAAATACCCGATAAAAAGAAATGGATACTCATACGTGTTAGGTCACTTCTTCTTCTTCCTCTGGTTTATTAGGGCTCAATCCATCAGGATTATGTACCTAGACTGTCCGATAAAAAATTGCTATTTTATTTATAAATTATATTTTTTTGTTAAATGAGATTTCATGAAAAAGCACTTTCGTGCGTGTGAACGTAGTCATCACTTTTTCACTACACTTGATATTTAACTTAAATAACTTAAAATATTGATATTTAAGTTAAAATATTGAAATTTAACTTAAAATATTGTATTTCACTTTTAGCCCTAATAACACTGATCTGCCAGAAACATCCCATTTGGGTTTTATGTATGTTTCTCTGTTTCTGACATAAATGGTACGTCCCTACGATGTTTCTAAAGAAAAGTTTCTAGAGTGATTTCTTAAAAACGTTTTAGCAACATCGTAATGTACTTATAGGTATCCTATTTTCGTTTTAAATATTATTTTAAAATATCAGTAAATTATAAAATTACTGCAGAAATCTATAATAATATCAAACAGCAATATTTTGAATATTAATATGAAAATATCGTTCTATTTATATAAATTGTGTGGATGGCAAATGTCATGCCTGCGGATTGACAATTATAGTTTGTAGATAAAGCTAAATGAAAAATCACTACCAATTCGAAGTTTGATTGCGCTTGGAAAATGCAGAAACAATCCTTTTACATTCAAGATATGCAAGCCAAATTTTGGTTGCAATATGGCAAGGGGATTATTCCCAAAATGAAGTAGGTAACTTTTAATTTGCTTTAACAAAATGTGGCGTTTGAAAATGACTATCTTAGGTATTGTATTTTGAAAACCAAGGTGGCGATAATGTGTATGAATTCATCAGAGGATGCATAGCTCCCTTATTAGAGAATAAGTTGTGTAGTTGTTTTCATGTACTGGAAAAACAGAAAAGGATGTTCGCCAGTTAAAAATAGCTAAAGCCATTATGGGTAATGATTTTAACTTAATATTAATCGTTTGTATTGTCATTTATTTAAAACAATATTTAAATAGGTGACTGGTTCTGGAGGGCTCCAGAATGAAATTGGTGCAATAAATCAGAGCGAAATAATTAACTTTTATTTTTAAGTCAAAAAAATTTATTTTTAAATAAATGTATGAAAAAAGTAATAGATTTGATTATCCTAATAAAAAAAAAAAAAAACGTTTAGGTCATTCTAGAACGTATCAGTAATAGTATAAAAAACGTTTGAGGATCATCACAGGATGTTTCAAAAGCGCCTCTGTAAAACGTCTCTAATATGTTACAAATGATGACATGGGCATTGCCAAAAACATCCCAAGTATGTTTGAGGGAGAATGAGAAACATGACAGAGACATTTCTGATGTCCCAAGTGCATGTTTCTGGAACGTTTATGTAACGACACTGTGTTTAATTGTTACATTAAATAATGTACTGTAATAAATCGAAATGAAACAAATTTTTACTTGGAGAGCAGACAGCAAAAACGATTAAAGTCACTTTTTTTCTGAAAATGAGTTAAATACATGATACAATAACTAAAAGAGTGTAGTATTCGCTCCGTGCGAAGTCATGGAAAGGGAAGCAAAAGCGATACTAGCGCTAGCTGCGGATAATTCGTTCAATTTAGGGCGATATTTTGTAATTTTGGCATATCAAATACACGTATACATTTTACTTTTTTTCAAAAAAAGTAGGTAAAAACAATACAATAAGCAACCGGAGTTGCTGTGTTGAAAATTGTACAAATACTAGCAAAACAACAGTGAAACTTATATAAAAAATTTGAGTAGCAAAGTGGAAATTAAATCAAAGAAATAAATGGATAGATATACAATAAGTAGAAAAATTACCTTTATTTTTGTAATAATAACCGTAATGCTGCAAATAGTAGACATCAGAATCTTGAAAGGTTTTAAATAAACAATAAATTATCATTTTACCATGTTCTTTAATATCCCTTATTCTTAAATGTTCATTCAGCAAGGACTAGATTTCAAGATTTCTGCCTTTGATTATTATATGTGGTTGGAACACAATTTTGTAACTTACTGATGGGAAATCAGTTTTAATCATTCATTCTATGTTTTCTTTCGAACAAAAATGAAAATATAATTAATGATCCTTTTTTTATACATTTTAACTTCACGCTATTATTAAATGGTATTTTTTTATTTTGACAGAATAGACTAATTCTTCAATGAAAACTTATTAGACTTAGGCAACTTCTCATACATTTTCCAGTAAATACTGTTGCCTGCCTATATTTTATTATTGATTTTTATCGATTATACATAATTTTCTTTAATTTAAGCGATAAAAATATATAATAATAATAAATTAATGTTTTACTTGTTTCACAAATCCATATACTTTTATTAAAACTACCATATATACTTTTTAATTACGAATTCTATTAAAAGTTGCATTTGTCAGTGTACGCAGAAATAGTCCATTAGTATCAAAACGAATTGGCGCAGCTGTCGCGCACGGAGCGAATATGCTGAACAGTTTAACCCCAGTATATTTATCAATCAGTACTGGCACTCTGAGGCGGCACGTTCGATCTTTAAAAGTAGAAATTTTACTTGACACTTGACGTTTTCAGGATATGAAAAGTTTTCTTTACACGAACTTGGTATACCTGGTTAGTTGAATTTTTTTATACATGTGAAATATTACTTTTTAGTGAAAAGTTTAATTACTTTTAGTTCAAAATACAACGTTAGTTTGTCACAGGAAATATATAACACATAAGGTTACAGTAACAAAATAGAGGTTTTGCTTTATTTCTTAAGAATTACTCTAATCTAAAACTTTTCTAGTATATTGTAGAAATTTATTCTATACGTTATTTAGGTACTGCAAAATCTAGGAAAGTAGGTAGTTTAAATATAAAAATTTATAACGGAGACATATTTAGAGTAGTTTTTTTACCAATATATACTCAGTGACTTGTTTTTGTGACGTGTTCAAGTATGGCAGACGAAAATCGTTACTTTTTATTATGAATTAATTTGAATTTATTTAAAAATGGGAACTATATGTATATGGTTTTCGTAGTTTTCACACTTGTAACAAAAATATCAAAGTTATGTATATTGCCCATTTACTACACACAGCAAATTCATAGACACAATACATATTACTATTTGACATTCTTATTAAACTCATTAATTTAAAAATTGACTTTAAACTAAGTGACTACACACAAAATTCTTTGAAAGGTATAATTTACTTATTGGATACTATATAAAAATTAATAGTAGTTACATGTAGAATTAAGCAACAAGAAATTTAAAAATAAAACAAACCTTTATATCTAGTGAACTTAATTTAGTACAGTCCTCAACTTTTTTAGGCTAACATTAAAGATATCTATTTGGACCTCACTAAGAAACTCATTGGTAATAGCCATCATCTGGTTAAAAGGAGATATACTACTTGGGTCTAAACTAAATAATATTTTGTTACTTGGGATTCTTAGATTAATCTTTGCCACATTAAAATTTATATAGTCAATCAAATCACAATCTTTGTACTTAACATTATTTAAAATAGAGTACAAAATATATCACAGCTTGTTGCTTTCTTCTTAGTATTAGTAAAAGATATTTAATCTTAAAACTATCGAGTATAGTTTTATATGAGATCTTATAAGGGTACGAGTATTTTTTATGATATGAAGGTACCTTAAAAATATTTTTTGTACTTTTTAATATGATCAATATGTGTGGCTTCCAAGGGTATCCATATTTGTGAAACATACTTAAGATGGGGTCTTACTAAGGCATTATATAATCTGATTTTGGTGGTAATCCTAAAATTTGTTGTATTTCTGATTTAAAAACCCAAAGCTTTTATTGCTTTTTTAGTTAGGTCAGAAATGGTTATTGAACTTCAAATTAGACTGAGCCAACTCCCAAATCCTTTACCTCATATTCACAATTTAATGTGACATCACAGGTCTTGTGTCTATTGTAAAAAATTAAGAGGCTACGGATCCTTACAAACTTAAAATATACATATGTTTGTAAGTGTTAAATAGACGGATAAAAAGTATTGATTTTTATTTACAACTATAATAAGAACCTATTAAAAAGATTAAGACCAATAGAACATTTCAACAAATTTCTATAGGTACACATATTTTTGATACCTGAAAATCAATAAACAATATATTTTTAGGAGTAGCAATAGGTTTATTAATACGAAACTATTATTTTGTTACAAATATTTATATTATATTATTTATATTTAATATAATAGTTGATATAAGTCCTTTAAAAATAATATATTTTGATTTAATTGCTGAATTTATACATGAGCAATTTTCCTTGTAGCGTTGTTTACATTTTGCTGAGAAATATTGTATTCTGCTTTTAGCTGATACATCATGTACATGTAAATAAGTTGAATGTAGACAATGTTAATGTTTTTGCTACTACTGCTGGCTAAGAATATTGGGCTGGGATACCACCAAAACACAAAGCACTAGATCAGTTTCTATCACTTATAAACTTACAATTTACAACCATTCAAGTAACTAGCATGTTGGAAATGCTTCACGAAAACATACTAAACATAAATCAGTCGAATGCAATGTATTTTCATTTTATAGCACACCTTTTTAGCTTGATTACTTCTAGTACTATATTTATTCCAATGTCCTCAAATAAAACAATAATACGTAACAATAAGGATAAAACACACACCAATGTATTTGGGGTATTTTTGATCTAAGTCCACTATCAAAATAACAAATTTTTCAAGCTGTGAATGTATTACAAAACCTACTTCGATAAAATGTAAACAAAATTTTGTATTTGTGTACGAAATATGGGTTGCCTGCGCATGGGAGCGAGTTTTTAAACGGATTTATGACAAGTGATAGATTATATCCCGAAAACGTCAGCGCAGTAAAAGCTACGCGTCTTTTCCCGTCCAGGAACTGTCATAGGCCTGGTTTAACCTAGCAATAAAGCCTATAGCCACGAAATTATTTCAAATAAAAAAAATTGTATAGACAGCGAAAACGATGAATGTCATACGCAAAAACGGTTAGGATCAGGGTGCAACGTGCGTATAGAAGAACAAGAACAAAGATGACGTTTTTTACATAATAGTATCTAATAAATATTACACAAAATGGCTACTAACTCATTTTCTTTAATATTCCTGCTCTAACTGCATTTTGGTTTCTAACCTTAAAATTAAATTTACAAAGAATGAAGCTTTTAATGACCATGGTTATAATTGTCATTTTTTTTTGTAGAGTTGGGCAAAAATATAACTCATTGTTTAACGACAAAATGACAATCTCAAGCGCCATTAAAAAACACTGATCTTACGCTCTTAATACAAAAAAAATCTATTGCATTTGAATGAGTGTGTTCACATCGCAAACTTAAATATTCGCGATAAAAGCGTTCACCCTCTATAACTAGTTGATATTCGAAAAATTGTAAAAATAGTAAACAATAGTTCATGTATGCATAAGCGGACACAATTTGTAACGTTGTAAGTTAGCGAACCGTATAGAAGGAAACCATAAGATCACTGTAATACCTGATGCTATTTCGAACCAGATTTCTGTCTCATAATTTCTATATTTGTTTGCTAAATGAAACAGTAAATTGTTCATAAAATTATTGTAATATATATTTTGAATTGAATTACGAATTAAAAAATGTAGAATTTTAAACTGGCTTAGTAGGTAGGTACCAATTTTTATTTTAATATGACAATACAACTATTGCAGAACAAAGTAAAAGTTGTGTATTTTTTTGGTATAAACTTGGTGGATTTTTTTATTTTTTTATTAAATATTTCAATCTCCTTTAACCTCCCCACTTTTCTTAAAAATTTTTTCACGATCAATAGGCCTCATCTTCTTATAGAGCTTGATTTTTACTAAAAATTTCATGTTGATTTCGCTTTTTATTTTTGATTTGATTTTTTTTTTTTTAATTTTAACCCCCCTTAAACACCCATTTTTAATCCGATTTTTTTTTTAATCAAAGGGCTTTTTCTCCTTATAAAGCTTGATATTTGCTAAAAATTTCATGTTGTTATCGCTTGTTGTTTTTCGTTTTTAATTTAGGATTTTTTTTTAATATCAACCCCATCTAAACCCCCTATTTTTAATCAGATTTTTTTAAAAATCAATAGACTTTGTCCCCTCATAGAGCTTCTTTTTTGCTTAAAATTTTCAAGTTGATATCAGTTTTCGTTTTTAACTTATCGTGCAGACAAAAAAAATTTTTTCTTAACATTATAAATAAAATCATTATTACAAAGTTTGAAATCTTTTGTAATTAATGTGAAATTTTCAAAATAGGATGTCTTTATTGACTGGCCTAATAGGTAAGTAACAGTGGCTTAGCCACAAGGGGATCTTGGGGGTCAGAACCCCCATGAAGCTTCTTCACGTCGCCGCCGTTTCCGCTATCCTATTGGCGCTGATTGCTATTAAATTAGTTTTTATTTACTTTTTTTTAATGAAAACAATCTAATCTGAAAAATTTAACTTTGTTAGTAGAAACCCTCCCCATAGTTTTCAGAAACCCCTCCAATAAAAAATTTCTGGCTATGCCACTGGGTGAGTATGAAGAGTCAAATATAAGTGTATAATAATTATAAAATCCACGTAATAAAAGTCGCAGAGAAAAAAGCTACTTTAATATAGGATAGAAACAGATAACTCTCATAATATCGAGGGGCACACAAACAGTTTCATTCCCCTAAGCAGGTTGCAGTTCTCTATTATGATTCCACATCAATTTTAAGTATGGGTGAACTATAAATCTCGAAATGAGATCAAGTGGCGAGGAGCACTCGCGACGTACAACCAACCTTACATGGAGCAAGAATCTTGGGTCTCCACGGTTGGCTAAACTCCACCGTGCTTACAAATTGTGTCTGTCCGCTCGCTTTTATGCATACATGAACTATTGTTTATTATTTTTAAGTTTTTCGAATATGAATTATCGCTCCGTATACCAAATTCAAACTCATATCCCGTGGAAACTGAGAAGGTTTGTTCGCAGTTTTGCATTTATTAAGTTGTTCTCGTTTTATACACCGGGGTTTATTAAACAGATAAGATTTGTTAATATTTCCTCAGTTTTGTATTTATTAGTTAAGAGTTTTTAGTTGTTTCAGGTGTTTACGTTTTTTTTAGAGGATTACATTAAAAATAGATGCTTATTTAAGAATACAAAATGTAAATTTTAAATATGAATAAAAAGTAATTACGAGGGTAGCCTTTTAACTTTTTATGATCAACCAGTAGATGGCACTGGTTTCTAAAAATGATATGTTTGTTATTGTTAAAATAGAGACAGATCAGAAATCGGCCAAGTAACTCATTTATAGCGAACATTTAAAGTGAAAAATGGAAATTTCATGAATAGGTAATCTTTTGATATTTTTTTGCTGTTTTAAGAGGCCCCGACACCACCTGATCTGTTCAAATGCTGTTTTGATGGTCACCGTTGTGTCTAGAATCCGTCTCTTTTCATCGAAGCAACTGAGAATAAACTGAAAAAGTTGTTTTATTTTTACTTTCCTATCTGTATACAGATATAAGGAAAGTATAGGAATCATGATTTTTATCGACCTCGAGTTTTCGACGGATTTTTACGTTTTGAGGTCCCCTAAATCCGTTTTGACTATTTTCGCGATGGTGTCTGTGTGTGTGTCTGTGTGTGTCTGTGTGTGTGTCTGTATGTCGCATAACTCATGAACCGATACACATAATAACACCAAATTTTAAACTTAAGCTTTATTCCAGCGTCTTATGAACTGATTAGATTTTGGGCAGAGTCGGAACATCTGGGGGGTACTTTATGAGTGGTCATTTTTATATTTTATGGAATATATCTGTTATTTACGTTTGAAGAAGAAAATTCTTCAAATAAAAGTTACTTCTAATATTATTATCTATAATTTTTGTTCTATACAAAATTTTCCTAAAATGGTCCGTATTCGAGAAATTTGACAAAATGTAAAAAAAATATTTTTTTTTTAAAATTGTTCAAATAAACGTTGTTTGTAATATAATTCTCTAAATTTTTATTCTATACATAATTTCTCTAAAATGGACCGTATTCGAGATATTTGAGAAAATGTGTAAATTTCGAATTTTGAAGAAAACTCAAAAACGGATAAAGAAAAAAACATTAAATTTTAAACCTAAGGTTTATTTCGGCCTGACGTGAAATGATTAGATTTTCGACAAAGTCGGAACATCTAGGGGGTACTTTATGGGAGGCCGTTTTTATATTTTATGGAATATATCTGTTATTTATGTTTGGAGAAGAAAATTGTTCAAATAAAAGTTACTTCTAATATTATTATCTATAATTTTTGTTTTATGTCAAAATTTCCTGAAATGGTCCGTATCCGAGAAATTTGACAAAATGTGCAAAATTCTGATTTTTATGAAAATTGTTGAACTAAAAGTTGTTTGCGATATCCATCTCTATAATTTTTGTTTATACATGATTTTTCTAAAATGGACCGTAATGGAAAAGTGCTAAATTTAAATTTTTCAGTATTTTCGTTTTCAATGAATATCTATAGAAAAATGTTTCGAGGTAGATGTATGTGGACAATGTATATATTTAGTTTATCCTCTAAACATTTATAGAGTTGCTGCAATAGGTTGTACAAAATAACCGGAAAAAATCTATAATAATTAGATAGGAAAGTCATGTGTTGGACACATTTTTAATTAGTATTATTAGGCAAAAGCATAAGGATTCCAATAGTTTTAAAATAATATTTTTATCATAAGTAATAAGCAAAATAATTAACATTAAGTAACACTATGTCACCATATGCTAAATGTGCAGAAGAATAGATCTTATAAATGCCCAAATTCCCTATAGGAATTAAAAGTGTATACTTTGTATTTTTTAATTTCATAAAAGAGATAAAAGCTAAAACATGTGTATTGTTTTAAAAAAAAAGTTCAACTAGTCATTATTTGGCTGAACAAAACTGTGCTCCAATACTGTTAGTTTTTCTTTTTATAAAATAACACAATAGGTGTCTATGCAACAAGAGTGGATATGATGGTCATATCGTAAGAATATAAAGTTTGTGCACAACGCCGTAGGCGCAGTGCTCCATTGAGTGTGATATGGACAATCCACTCAAATCGTACAGTATATTTTTTCTTCGACTTACTAACTAAAAATCTACAAATTTTAAATATTTATTTAGGCCACAAAAATAAAGTAAATAATTTATCACTTTTACTAATTTATAATATAAGGAAAACTTAAAATAATTGGCATTTAATCAGATTTGAATCCTAGACATTCCTCAAGAGAAGTCAGTAAGCAAATCGCGGGTAACACACCTAAGTTTTTATTTTTAATACTCATATATAAAAAACCAACCAATTATTGGGGAATTCAGCAATTAATAAGTTAAAGAAAGCTCTTTTTACTTCATCGGAAATTTATTAAATCATTTCCATCATCAGTGTAGACTACAAAATAATGTTAGAAAATAATTACAATGGACCAAATTTAACTAAAGTTACTACTTACAATAAGTTGAGATTGTTCACAATATTTCGTAACAAATTTGTATATATTTTTCATAAAATAGTCAATAAAATTAATATTAAATTTATATATTATAAATTAATTGACTAATTTATGAAAAATATATTTAAATTTGTTACAACATATTGTGAATAATAAAAATTTAGCCAAAATTTTTTCCCTACAAAATTATAAAACCTTCGTTTGAAACGTTTTTTTTTTTTTATAAAAGGCGGTATTTAGCTGTAACACTTTAATTTGAACACCCGGTATATAAAATATAAAGGTATATTCGTTTACCCCCCACATGGCACAGACTACATAACGAAAAATTATGATATTACGTTCAATTGAACGAATATATTTCATATCAATTCTAGGTGGTTAGAAGACTCCAAAAAATGAAATCCACCAATCACAGATTATGTTTTAATCACCCAACTACTATTATTTTTAACATTTTAAATAAGTGACAATTCTGTCAAACTAATTGTCAGTATATTTTTTAGTTATTGATAATAAATATATATTAAAATGAGTTATTCTTGTGCAAAATCGATAAATAATAGCATTTATAGATATTTAGAGTATTAGAGTATTAAACGAGTATTAAAGCAAGCCATTTAAAAACCTCTGTGGTGGTGAGATCAGAAAACCTGCGTTTCATGCGAAAGCCCTCGGTTCAAATTTAGGATAAGGACAAATTAAATTAAATCTTTTTCTTATGTTTATTTTATTTTATAAAGCAGTAAGAGTCCTAAATTAGTTATTTTATATTAATAACATAATTGTAGTATCTGCAAGAAGAGTGGATATGGACAATTCGCTCGAATTGTACAGTATATTTTTTCTACGACCCATTAACGAAAATCTACAAATTTAAAAAATATTTTAGGTTATTAAGAAAAAATAATTAATTTTAAAATGATTTATGAATTTTACTAATTTATAAAATAAAAATAAACATGAAAAAAGAAGATTTAGTTTAATTAGTTACTAGTCTCGAATCGATCCCGGGCTTTTCGGATATTAGTTTTTATATTCGTAATTAAATTAGTTTCATATAGTTTAATTAATTTTTTTTTCAAAATGTAAATCAAATAAAGCTAAAAATTCTATTATTTATCGATTCTACAGAAAAATAACTCATTTTAATGTATAATTAATCTTAAGAACTAAAAAATATACTGACAATTAGTTTGACAGAATTGTCACTTATTTAAAATTTTAGAAATACTAGTAGTTGGGTGTCCAAAATATAAAATGTGATTGGTGTATTTCATTTTTGGCAGTGTTCTTACTACCTAGAATGGATATGAAATATATTCGTTCAGTTAAAGGCAATAGCATACTTTTTCGTTTTGTAGTCTGTTTGTAGATTAGCTAATGTCCACGTGGGTGTAGAAAAAATAATTTTGAATATTTTTTGTTTTACGTTAGTGGGTCGTAGAAAAAATATACTATACAACTCGAGTGGATACCTAGCTGTGGATTCTAGTAAAGTTTGTTTGGATGTTTTCAATGATCTTTCAAAGGCTTTTGATACTGTAAGACATTCATTAATTATACAAACTTTGGAATATATTGGTATTTGGGGTAGTTGTTTAGAAATATTTCGTAGATACTTAAATAATAGAACGCAATAGAAAATGTATTTAGTGATCATCGTAGCGTCCAATATGGTGTTCCGTAGGGTAGACTTCTAGGACCTATCCATTTTAATTTATAAATGAATGGTGTTTCTCTTTACAATCTGTTGGTGATGTCATGGCTTTGCAGATGATAAGCTTATTTTATATAAAGAACGAAACTAGACCCTATATAAACAAATGATTAGATTCTAACATTTTAAATGAAATGAAGTCTTAACCATTAAAACTTTTCTAAACCAACTTTGATAAAACTTAAATTTACGTCCAATAAGAAATAATATTCATCGTTTTTCAATTAGTTTTATTTCAGTAAACATTTAACAGATCAAAAGAAACAATTTTTTGAGTACATAATATCAAAATCCCTAGTTTCCTACAAATCTGACTTATGCATTTTCAAGCGCTGACCACAGAATTATTTTAGAGTAAATAATGTTTGTTCTTAAAATAATTTTTTCGAACACGATTCCTTCTAAAAATTTTTAGATTAAATAAATTTCTTTGAAACTAAATAATCAATCGAAGTTATATGTAGTTAGAAGGAATTGTGTTCCAAAGAATCTTTTTTCGAACATTATTTATTCTAAAGTAATTATTTCAAATTATGTATATAAATATATTTCAGACCCAAAGGTATACTAGCGAGTAGAAGCGAGTAGAAGTTTTTAAGATTACAACTCAAGTTAGGTGTTTTTTCACAAAAAAATATTTTATTTGGAAAGGAGACTCCAAACACTAATTTTTCTGGAAAATTATTTTATGTATGTATATTTTTTTGAATACATATTTTTAACGGAATCTTTGTCATAATGAACTTAAAACATTTTAAACCTAACAGTTAACTACTATACCTAAACAGGAATTAGAGAAGATATGCAATGTTTTTTAAATAAACGAATAACTCTTCATTTCATCCATTGACATCAAATGATTTTACTACATTTTGAAACCTCTGAGTAAGATTCAAATGTTTTTTCTTCGTTGTTTTCCTAATTCGTTCTCCTGTTTCCTCCTTTAATATTTTGAGTCCACTAAAGATTTGTTCCTTACATAAATTATCTAAAAAATTCCAAGTCGATTACTTTGCAGTCAAAAATCCTCTATTCCAGTCCTTGACATTGTTGTTTGTAATATATTTATTATTCTTGATACGCTAATAACAACTCCACATGCTATGTGGGAATGTAGGTTTTTTCTAAGTCTTCTTTCTATTGTTCCTATCTACACATTTTCAATATAGTTGAACTATATTTTGAAATTCCGCGATATTTTATTATGTTCCATAATGACATTAAAAGCATATTTACAATCAAATTTTTGGGAACAAATGCAATGGATTGTAACAGTTAGCCTTAAACGAAAAATCAGTATCGCCATCGTTTATTTTTTTAATCTATTTTTTTGAATTTGTCTATAGAAGCATTGCCTAAAATAAAAGAAGCAGCCGTAATGATTCGCAGAAAGAAAAATCAATTTTAGGATATTCATTACAGCTATCTCATAGTCTGTCATTACTGCTGTTACTCTAATATTTCTATTTAATAGTTTCCTTTTTTCGGAAAATACTCGAATAATAGTATATTGTTTCACGAGCGACGAAAATAACATTTTTTGAAGCGAGAGAACAATTTACCAACCGAGTCGAAGCCGAGGTTGGTAATGTTCGCGAGCTTCAAAAAATGATTTTCGACGAGTAAAACACTATACTTTTTCTACGAACTCTATTATGTCATGTAGGTACCTACTAAAATGAAAAAAAAAAAAAACAAACGTTAGCAAATGCTTTATTTTGTGTTAGGAATAACAAAAAATTAACCAACAATTAAATATTTCAGAAATATTATTTATTATTTAAATATTGATTTATTGTTATATTTGAACAATTGTTCAAAATTATGGGGGTATCACACTCAAGCTTTTTATTTATTGAGGTAGATGCCGACATATTTGTTCTACAGTTAAATGTCATTTCAGATGATGATGCGCCATAATCGGATGAACTAGTAGTTTCCTTATTTTGTACAGATTGTAAAATTTGGATTGTATTTGGTTTTTACTGTTCGTGGATTCATCAACATATCCTTCAGCAACACTACTAGATTTCCAACCACCGTGCTTTTTTAACAGAAGCAAGTCACCTCCTGCATCCACTAATAGCGTTGCGGATGTTCTGCGGAAACAGTGCCCAGTGTAATCTTGAGGATTCGGAAGCGTTAAAAACTGAGCAATTTCGTTAGGAAATTTACTGATTTTATTAATTCCAATAACCTGTCTGCTACACTTTCCATTCTGATAGTTAATAAAGAATCTTGAATTAATTTGATCCATGTTTGCGGGACGTAGGCTCATATATTTTTTAGAAATATCATAAAAGGGTCCAGAAATATGAAAAGAACGCGGAACTTTTGTTTTTGTATTACGGATTTTAACTAACAGAATACTTCCAGTATCCTTTACATCGCTTATTGTTAAATCTTTTAGTTCGTGGCAACGACAAGCGCCAGATAATCCAAAAACTAATGCTACCTACAAATATTAGTAGTTATGTATTAAGTATTTGTTAAAATAATAGTACATTATATACCTAGGGTGAGAAGTGAGCTATTATTTACCGAGCACTTTTATATCCTGAGGCGCGTAGCGCCGAGGGATATAATGTGCGAGGTAAATAATAGCTTTCTCAGCCGAGGTATATATAGAATTTGTTTTACTATTAACATTAATATATTAGCAATTTTTAATTTTGACATAAGTAATTTCCTAACAATTTGTTAAATATTTCGAAATATCAAGCAGACTGGAGCGTGTTTCTAATCAGACTGGCTTTATTTATGTAAAAATTTGGCATGTGTCAAATTTTGGTATGATTCTAGGAAATATCCCATTGCATTTTTGATATTTTAATGACATGGATTTATTGGTATTAATTAATAATTTTTTAAGCCTATTGCCGATGTTGAATTTCCTAGTTAATATATATTTTTACTGTTTACACTGATATATATTATCATATTTGATTTGATTAGATTTGATAAACCCAGCTTTAGTTATTTCCTACTTATTTTTCAAATATTTCAAAATATCAAGTAGTCTGGGAGTTTAGTTGTCAAATTAACAAAATGAAACTAATGAAATTTAGTTTCATTATTTACCTAGGTGTTTTTTTATTATCATTATTTACCTAGGGTGAGAAATATTACTTCTCATTAGAGGAATGGAGTAAATAATGGTGCTTTCTCATGTTAGTAGTAAAAAAATAATAATTCCGTTACCTTTGTTATTAAATATTTATAGTCAGGTACATTCTTTAGGAAAGTCTTTATGTCTTCAGGCGAACAAAAGTTTTGAACAAAAATTTTTGAATAAAATTCCGCGACCCGAAATAGGGTCAAGGCGTTATCTTGCAAGGAAAAATCGAAGCCGGAAAGGCTAGCCGCGAGAATATTGTACATTCTCGTTCTCGCTGGAGTTAAGCAAAGATGTCTCCGGTCACGTCTTGGATGCGTGACCGCTGGACCGATTAATGGTTAACCATCGAAGACGTGGAATGAATGATGATGAATAAATGTATGATCAATGGGAAGGAGTATGGTATCCAAATGATAGCAGAATAATAGTCCATATGGGCTTAAGTGCTGCCCTACGAACCCCAAGAGGAACTAAAGCAGGCTGGACCTCAGGCATGTTTAAGTGGAGCCAGTGGCTGGACCCAAGTCTGATTTGGGGGAGTCTGTTGGAATCCATCAGGGGGTAACAGAGGAATGCCTGAAAGGGTAAAAAAGAGGAAAATCGATATTTTAACCGATTTTTACACACGATTGTATGAAAATGCTTATCGTCAATAATCCAAAAAACATATTGGCTTGAATGACCAGAATAGATAAAAGCATTTTGGGGTCTGGAAATATTTCTGTTAAGGAAAATCGAATTCCCAAGAGCCACTCCTAAATTTCATTTTATGTTACTCAACATCGATGTACTTTTCATCCCTCTTCGAGGCTTTTATGCGAAACACCTAAATCGGTCATTATCTGACAGTCTATTATTTTAAAACAACAGTGGTATGTAAAATTATTGCGTAAGTACGACATTTTTTTGTTATTAAATCGGCTAGAGTACACGATTTTCTAAAACAGTGTTTAAATTGAATGGCAAAGAAATACATAAACTTCTATTAAAGCAGGTAATACAGATTACATACACATTGACATGCAAAAAAATGCAGGATATTCAGATCTGCATCTAAAATTTAGGCCATTTAAGATATTAGAACCTAAAGCAAATTTTGCTACCCATTTTGTCACTGCAACCTAATTAGGAATATTTATAGATGAATAACGATCAACGTATAGACCAATTTTGTTTACGAAAGGCATGTTATCCAACAAAGTTGCCAATTTATTACGGGAGGCTCTATGAACAGGGATTGTATGTGGTTTTAATTCGGAATTTATTTAACAGAATACTAAAATACGTAAAAGGTTTTAACAATAATACCAGTATAATATCTTTTTCTGCTTGCAAATATTGTAGTTTAAGTTGATTTCCAGAAAACATTCGTTTTGCAGTGTGACAACAGTGTAAAGCAAATATCGAGTCGTAAGTATTGATTCGTGCTTGCAAACACCATCCCCACTAAATTTAGTGGGTGTCTCGCTCTTTCTTATGCGACAGCCGAAGCGACAAATCTAACTGACTAACATAGAACGCGAAATAAATGCTTTCAAATAAACAAGTGTCTATTTATGAATGAAATTATTAATCTAATAGTTATTCGTTGGATATATTCCAAATACTGTAAGTTATTACCTGCTGTGTTTGCAGATATTGAGATATATAAATCTAAGAATGTTTCTGATGATGTTTTTCAGTAGCAAAGAAGCACCTCCCACATCACTTTTATTCTTTTTCTTTATTCTAATACGCCTTCGCTTTCTTGTGCATTTTTTATTTTTCATCCTCATTGTTAGCTCAATTCCCTCGCCAATTCCTCTCTTTCGATGAGTTCTAATTACAGCTTTTTTTTAGCATATTGTAAAACTAATCTAATTCTTTGTTACTTCCTTTCATCCAATTTATCTTTCAATAGTAAATAGTTCCATTAAATACGGTAGAAATTGACGGAATATACGATTGAAGTTGAGGAAGGAATCAAATGTAGACCAATTGTTTAACGATACAGGGTGGAAATATCACTAAAAGTTGCTAAAAACGACCATTATTAGAAACCAAATCAATTACTTCCAGCAATATATGCCCCTTCAGATATTGAATAATCACATGAGTTATAATATGCGTTAGCGATCAGTTTTCTTGAAAGAAAACTAAATTGTAACATTTTTAGTCGGTCTTTAAACACCGATTTAAATACCTTCTACTTTAAGTACCTTCTGTGATTTTCTTAAAAATATACAACAAAGGCGATGTTTATATTGTTAGAATTACGGACATTTTTGAAGTAGTTTATTTTAACATATTACATTTTGTACAAAATTCAAATACATTTTAAGGGCGTTCATTTTATTTTTTAATTATATATACACAGGATGTCCCGAAGTAAGACGGTAAAGGCGGGTATAGATCTGAGCACGTACGCGTATGAGGCAAGCCGAGGCCGAACTTAATGCCTCGTGCGGCGCATTTTGTACACACGAATGGTAGACGCACGAGGCACTATTCGCTACTCATCCAGTAAATTCGCGAGCACGGAACCGTACACCCAGAACACAAAACAAAAATGGAGGTCTGGTAGTTGAATGCCTGTTTTATTATTTTGTCTTGCTCTCCATAAAATATCCCGCTGAATATATACATCCAGGAGAAGCAAAACCTTTTCCTGGCTCCACTTCATGCAAAACAAACTTTGAAAACTGGCTATAATCTATTCGGTACAAATTCCCCGTCCAGACTGAGGACGTATTGCGCATTGCCTTACCTCGTCCACATCTGCATGCTCATGCGTCCTTGGCTTGCCTCATACGCGTACGTGCTCAGATCTGTGCCCGCCTTAATATTTTACAGCGCAATCAAAATGCTAAAATAGGAGTAAAAAATTTATAAACATAGGTTCGAAAACGTTTCGTTTCCCAAATAATGGGCGTTAAAAGTGAAGTCCTGATTACACATTTTTGTAAATATTTTCTAATAATTTAAAGGTAATTAAGTGAAATTTCGTACAAATGCTAAACTTTCTACGCTCTATTTAATAACAGTTTTTAAACTGTTATTTTTTTGACACTTTTTAAAACTTCTGACTAAAAAATTGGAAAACCAATTATAGTAAAGCTACTTTTGTTGTATCTCGCTAGAATGCACCATTTTCAAGAGAAAGGCATTTGAAAAGTTCATGATAAGTTTATATTATCCTATTGGAAAGTGCAAACAATAATTAGTAATTTTATATTTTTCAGCTTTGGAAAAGTGGTGACTAAAGAAATTTATATAGCTATAATTGTTTTTTAAATGTTTATTTTATAAAGAAACTTTAAATGGTAAATCTAAATCAGGGGTTCCCGAAGTGCGGCCCACAGGCCTATTGCGGCCCGGGAATCCGTTTCATGTGGCTCGCGAACAACTGGTCAAATAAACAAAATTGTATTGCTTAATGTACACATGAAAAAGGAAGTGAGGTAATCAAACTCAAAAACAACGAAAATTGAGAGAGTCAGCAAGAATTAAAAGAGACCAGATGATTAACCAGATTATTTTTTACTATAATACATCAACCAATAACAATCACCTTTTTTATCACACACCAATCAAAAACAAACTGAATCTGAGAACACTACATGGTGTCATGGTTGAATTTAAAAAATTTAATTCATTACCAGAGTAACATATCAATGATTTATGCAAAACTTCAATTTTAAGTTTGTCAAAAAGGTTGGATTTAAAAAATTTTATTTACCAGAGTACCATATCAATGATTTATGTGAAATGTTAAGAAGGTGACGAAAAATGGACCAAAATAGTTTTAGTTGAAATACATATTATAAATACAAAATCGACTGCATCTTATGGAAACAAAGCAAATGTTGTATTGTTAAATGTTTCAAAATACCACGCGGGGTGAGAATTTTTTTTAACATTTTGTTGTTTTCTGTCTAATTATGCAAATATCACTTAATCAATTTCTCCCTTCATCAGGCGCGCATGCTTATGAAACGTGGTTAGTCGCTACGGGTCTGCCTGATCCTAAATGTCCAATTTTTTAAATTGTCTACGGTATTCTTGTACCGCCGCTCTTGCCCTTCCATTACACAAACCATATATAAAATGAATATCTGTCAATTCTCTATTTTAAAATCTCTTTTTTATTAAAAGTATCTTTCTTTCACAGAAAGAAGCACACATAATTACACAATTGACAGCCAATTTTTGTTTATCACAGAATCTCAAAAAATTAATTAGCAGCTATTGGATTCCAGGTCTACTAACTATTGTTTGCACTTTTGAATAATACAATATGAACTTATCATGAAATTTGCAAAGGCTTTTTTCTTGAAAATGGTGGGTTCTAGCAAGATGCAATAAAAGTAGCTTTATTATAAAGAAAATATTGGTTTTCAAAATTTTGTAGTCAAATACTGTTCATAAAAATTTTACCCTAAGCCCCCCTACTAATTTACCCACCTATGACGATGATCAAAAACTGGGGTTTAGTCTATTAAATACAGCGTGAATAGTTTAGCATTTTTACCAAATTTCAGTTAGTTCAGTCTTTAAACGTTTATAAATTAAATAATGTGTAATTAGCACTTCACTTTTAACACCCTGTATCTCGGAAATAAAACGTTTTTGGACTTATGTTTATATTAACGTTTACTCCTATTTTAGAATGTAGATTACGCTATTAAAATTTGACAGCCAATTTTGGTACACTCTGTATATACAGTATATCCCAAAATATCTAGAGATTGAGGTACACATCATAAAATTTATTATAAGCTAAATATTTATCTAGTATAACTCACATTAAAAAATTACGCAGGTTAAAAGAAAAATATTTGGAAGGGCGACCGTTATGGACCCGTATATTCGTAGAGAGGGCCAAATTTATTGGAGATTATCCATATATTATGGGACACCCTGTATAATAAAATGATTTCAAACCCTGTTGATATTCAATAGGTGAAATGCTATCACATTGAAGTACTTGATATAGCAATATACATACATATATAGGTATAAATATCTTCAGAAAAAAAGGACATTTTTAAATGTATTGTTAGTACTTTGGTCACATAGTACGTGATCTATAAAGTCTGTAAATAATAGAGCATACACTTTGCACAAAATATGCATTACTCGATGTTGCGTGAAGAAAACAACCGTTTTATATCAAGCTGTATACAATATACATACATAAATGTATGTTTAGTTGGTCTCTTTCTATTATTTTTGCGGGCCGCCCAGTTCAGCCCTTATGTATACAGCATTTTACAGGATGGTCACCTAAACAAATTTACCCGTTTTATTTATGACAATTATAATCATATTTATTGATCTTTTCTTTGATACTAGCAAGTCGTATGACACAATTTAGGAATATGGTTTTATAATACACTTTATAGAATGGTCTCTCATTTTATGAAAGTATTAAAGGTTATATTTTAATGACCTTGTCTTTTCCAACATTCACAACTACCTTAGAAATATTTAGTTTTAAAACAAATAAATCTATTTTAAAAACAGTGGCTATGTTTGGAGCAATAAACAAATAAAGAAAATGTAAGTAATTAAGTTTGTTACAAAACAATATTTTTATAATACTGTCCGGAACTTCTTTGATGAATTGGTTTATTTTTTCGGATATGGAAATTTACGACCCTCCCTGTATACAGAAAATAAATTTCGCAATAAATAAATTTAATTAAATATAACGGTTAAATAATAAAACACTAAAAGAATTAAATTGGATATTTTCAGGACTCCTTGTATGTAGAAAATACATTTTCCACACATAAATTATTTATATGTAATGGTTAAATGATAGCAAAACTGAAATAATTAAAACGGAATTTTTCTGGACTCACTGTATGCAGAAACTAAATTTTCCACAAATAAATTATTTTTTCTACGCTCATGTCAGTAAACGTTCAAAATCTCACTGTCAACATTCCTTGTAAACTACATTTAACAATAACATGCATGTAATGAGATCTCATAACATACACGTGCGTTTTGATAAGAAAACTTAAATTTCCTATTTTAATCAAATTGCAATCAAATTTTTATCTACGTACGACTTTATTTGGTCTATTTACATAAATTTAGTCAATTAAAAAACATAAAAACTTTTAGTATTAGCGAGATACATTTTGGATTAAAAGAGTGATGCCCCTAAATGTCGGCAACACATTATACAATTTTTCAAAAAATAAGTCGCGTTTTCTTAGCATGCTATGGAAATAAACGTCATGTCATTTCTATTGTCAATTTTTGTGACAAAATATTGTATCCGAACATTTTTTCAACTTTACCTACCAATATGTCCGTTAGAAATAAAAGTGATGAAATTATGAGCACTCCACCGGTGATTTTAGAATAAGCTCAAGCTGCCACACATAATTTGTTACCGCTAAAATCCAAAGAAAGGTACGAACATTTATGGATTGCCGACACAAGCATAACGTTAAATCCTTAAAGGAGAATGTTTTACCTGCGTATTTTGAAGAAATATTAAAAACAATGAATACATCTTCTCTATGGGACATTTATTCGATGCTGAGGACTTTACTAAACATTTATAATAATATTAACATAGCAGATTATCCAAAACTTATCGCCCTACTGAAGCGGATATCGGATTGATTTTAAAGTAAAAAAGCGAAAATCTTTTCTTTAAAACAAATTAATCAGTTTCTTAAAGATGCCCCAGACGATAAACATTTGTTGTCAAAGATAAATAATTAAAATATTGTGTAATTATAATCACGTAAAAATGAGTTTAAATAATTGCGATGTCCTTTATTTAATAGAAGAAAATAAGTGGGCATAGAAAAAGTATAGTACGGTACACGAGTTGTAAGCCCATTACGCACTCGTGAAATTTATGCATTCACCGCTGCGCGGCTTCGTGCGTAATGGGTTACTTACAACTCTTGTTACGTAATATACTATAATTGTAATAGCTTAATGATAATGAAACTGAAAATAATCAAAACGGAGTTTTCGAGGCTCCCTGTGTGCAGAAAATAATTTTTTCCAAAAATAAATTTGTTTAACTGCAACGGTTGAATAATACAGAAGTTGAAAATAATTAATACGGAAGTTTACGACGCTCTTGGTATACGGAAAATGAATTTACCAATAAATAATATTAATTAAATATAGTGGTTAAATAATACAGAGACTAAAAATATTTAAAACGGAACTTATGGCTTTGCAAATCAATTAGAAAATGGACAGATCGCGCTGACTAGTGAAATTTGAGTGTCGGCCCCGCGATTCTCAGGATTCATGTGATTCGCAGGTCGCTTGGTTTGGGGAATCGACAGGATTATTTCGCGTTAGTTAATAAAATCAAATAACAACTATGAAGAATATTGATAACTTTTTGTCTTCTTTGTTGTTAATACCGTCAAAAGAGGTCATTGAAATTGTTTTTGCATGTTTTCTTTTTTCAAAATCGAAATTCTATTAGTTATTATTAGGAGGTATCACAAGTCCCTACTTCCTATTTACAAATTTGGGTGTTACAAGTGTCACTCGAATGGTGGAATTTTAATGTCACAGGAAGAGATTTTAGAATTTAAAAATGACGTGTTTCGGGATAGGACAGATTTAGTTTTAAATTCATTTTAAATTTTAAATTAATCATCAATTATAAGATCATCGTGTTGTTTACTGCGACATTGACTTATACGTTAGTTATAAGATTCCCATATTAAAACCTATATATGTTATAAATATTTCTCAATCAATGTTTTCAACGCAGACCTAGTGAGTGCGCCGTGGGTAAATATTATATAAGAAAATAACATTGAAAAGAAAATGCAGATTTTTAATAACCTAATCACAATATTATTCGACAACCATGCTCCTTATGTAGAAGCCAAAATTACTAAACCGTATGCTCTTTGATTGACACCTACAATATATGAGATGACGAAAATACGAGATAACGCACTTTCAAAATATAAAAGATCCTAAACTATATCAGACTTCATTTATTACAAAGAAATGCGGAATATCGTTACTAGTGCAATTAAGAAAGAAAAATCAGCTTATTTAAATTATTGTGCAAGCATGCAAAACAAAAAAGACCTTTGGAAAGCAATGAAATCCTTAAATATTTCAAATAATACTACATTCCATATTCCTGATAGCTTAAGTGACCCTACTGATATAAACAAGTATTTTACGTCTGTATTTAGTCAGAGAAATTGTTGTCCTAACAATACATCTTTTTTTAATTCAAATCTATTTAATCCTGGTATTATCTTCTCTTTTAAACTTACAGTAGTAAATGAAATTGGGTCAATAGTTTTAGAATTAAAATGAAATGCACTAAGAATTGATAACCCCTCAGCAAAAATGTTACAACTTTCTATTTCAGGCTGTGCTCCTTACATAACGCACATTCTAAATTGCTTTTTAAAAGTTGGTTACTTTCCTGACAGCTGGAAGTATTCTTTAATCAAGCCTTTACAAAAATCAAATAAGACTGAAACATTTAGCGACCTTCGGTCCATAAGTATTTTACCGACGTTATCCAAAATTATAGAAAAAGTAATTAGTAAACAAATATATACATACGTGTTTTCTCATATTATTGTAACCACTAAACAATCAAATTTTCAAAAGGAGTTCAGTACTACAACATTACTCTTAGATTTAACAGATAACATTATAAGATCAATGGATGAAGGAAAAGCTACAGCAGTTACTCTGATTGACTTTTCTAAAGCGTTTGATAACATAGATCATCAGCTTCTTTGTGCCAAACTCAAATATTTTGGTTTCGATGAAACTTCACTAAGATTTTTCAAATTTTATTTAAGTAACTGTTACCAAAAAGTAACGTTAGATAAATCATCTAACTTCATGTGTGTAACATCAGGAGTACCCCCAAGGCCCTGTCGTTGGTTCCTTTTTGTTTTCCATTTATATTTCCGACCTTTATAAATTATTGGAGCATGTAAATATACACTCTTTTGCTGACGATACGTAACTATATTATTTCTTTGGCCCATGTGAAGTAGATATAGCCTCGCAAAACATGAATTCAGATCCAAATGTAGTGTATATATATATATTATGTATATAATATTATTTTGTCCTACAAATAAAGAACATAATGTGCAACAGAACCTTAAGTTATTCATTCAAAATGAACCTCTAAAATCATGTAGAAGTGCCAAAAACTTAGGCATTATCTATGACTGCAAACTAAGGTTTCAGGACTATGTTTCGCTTCTAGTCAAAAAATCGAATCTGGTTATTCGTCAATTATACAGGAATCGATGTTTTTTGAGATTCAAATTACGTAATTTGCTCTGTGAAAGTCCTGTATTGTCCATCCTAAATTACGAACTATTAATTTACTATCCTTGTTTGGATCAAATAACCAAATACAGACCTCAAAAGATAGGAAATTTATTTAAAAATCAGATGACGGCCACGTTATTTCGAATTTTTTTAACCTTAACTCCCATATATTTAAAAAATAAATTGATATATCGGAAATATCTGTACAGTTTACATTTGAGATACACACAACTTAACGATTCCGAGTTACCGATTATCATTTTTCAAAAGATCTTTTACATACAACTCCGTTTCAATATATAACAGTCTACCTAGGGAAATTAGGACACATTCTCTGACATTTTTAAAACAAAATTATAAAACGTTGCTATTAGTTGAGCAATAAATACAGTGCTAACGTTAATATGTTATTATTTTCAAATATTTTTCCTTATTTAATTGTATTTTAAGTTCCATACATTTTTCTTGTTTTGCATTTTAGGACCTAAATTGATTTCAGTTTAGATTAAATATAGGGTTAACATTATTTAATCACAAGTTAATTGTATATTAAATTTCTTATTTTTTTATTTTGTAAATGATGGATACCTTTTGATTATTTTAAGTATATATTTATGTTGAGGTTAACTTGAGTATCGCAAGCTAGACTTCGCCTCATGCGCCTCAAGCAAATAAAGGCATTTTATCATTATTATTTTTTATAAATATACACTAAATATTTAAATTCTTTTAATATTATAATATTATTAGTGATAGCATGACCTCCAGAGATGTATAATATTTAAACTAATTGTATTATGAACTTGTTAATCAGAAACACCGCCTGTCCACTCTGTACGATCCTCTGTGCGCTGTGTGCCTTGTGTATACAGACCAGAGAAACTTTTCTTATTTTCGCCAGCGACTACGAAGAATTTGCGAGCTATTTTATTTAAATGCAATCTTGTATTGATTAAAAAGGCCGAGAAAACACGAATGTTTCAACAACTGGCGCAAGCACGTAGATTTGAACTGGTAATGAAGGGGACTAATTACTACAGTCGACAAAATAAAAATAATAAATCTTTAACTTTTATTGTCATTGAAGATAATCGATAGTAGACAATGATATCGGTTTAGTTTAAATGCCAGGATTTAAAAATAACGTCCGTTCCAATTAAAAATGTACCAAAATAAAGAAAGACGATAAATATATATTTTTTAAGAGAACTAATAGGTAATTGCTGTGTGGTTTGATGAAATAATTACGTTTCAAATAGTCAATGAGTAAACTAAATGACAGAGTCACGTCTCTATCAAATCTATTCAGTATCTAATATGTTTAGTTTCCAAAAATGTAATTGAAAAACTAAAAAAATTGGTGATAAATTGAAAGCAATGTTTCCTAATTGAATACTTTTGTCTCAGCATTCTGCCAGTTATAAAAATGAATTATAATGGCACTGACAAATCACTATTGTTTTAATAAATGACGCTTTGTCTTCATATATCATTTTTGAACAATAGATTACTTATTATTTTTTTTTTTAATCGGGCTTAACTATGAAAGTTTGACAACGTATATTCGGTTTGTTACTGCAGTCCGTTACCAATGGTTCGCAAACTGTTTTTGATACGTTGGTTGTGGTTGTGTACTTACAGTTTGGAAAAGGTTCGAATTTGGACTGCCGTAAGAAAGCAATTTTATGTTTTAAAAGATTTTATCCTAATATTCAGGAGCTATATATGAATCTAAATCGGAATCACTGTATTTGTTAACATTGACATGATATTTTTGTGGCAAAGGTCTATATACAGGATTGTTCAAAGCAGAAAAAGTAAATAGTGATACCTTCTTATCTAAAGTTTCACTAGATTTTAGTATGACCACCCCGAAAAATATCGAATACAATACATCATAAAATGTAAATGAGCAAACCTTAAGGGTTTTACCAATATATACCTCAGTGATGGGGAACACAAAATAACTTTAATATAAAAAATAGTAAACTGTCAATATTAAGTACCCACATTTATTTTTATAAAAATAGTATACTAGATATAAGGCTAGGACATTTTCATAAAATTTAATAATAAATATACACACAACCAAATTTATATGATATACTAAAAAAATATTTGCAAACAAATCTTTTCTCATAAAACACTCATATTTCGTTTTTAGAAATACGGGGTGAAATAAATAAGTCGATTTCTCCCATTATCATCAGTTTCCTCACTTTCCACAGAAATAATTGGTTCTGCTGCTTTCTCTATTAACATATCAAGTTTCCAGAATTTCCCTTCCTCTGCTATGACATGTCTCATAGCGTTTTGCCAATTATCCGGTGAAATTTTTGATATACATAGATTCACATATCATAGTTGACGAATATCTTGAAGTTTAAATGTTGTATTGTTTCCCGAGACAAATTCCTTCATTTGAACCCAGGTTAGTTCAATGGTGTTAAGTTTACAGTAATAAGGTGGTAACCGCAACACTCTAAGTCCATGTTCTTTTGCTATTTAATCTACACTACACTTCTTAAATTTTGGTGAATGTTGTTTACATAATAGTAATATCTCTTTTTGAGTAATCTCTCTTTTGCCACTATTTCTTTGGTTATTAGCCAATCGGAGAGTTCTTGATTTTCCATTTAGTGTTAGGTAACGGTTCCTTTAATCCTGAATGGCAGTTGGCATTGTTCACTATTACAGAATTGGTCGGTAATAAATCTATCATTTGGCTAAAATATTCTTCAAAAACCTCAGCAGTCATTTCATGGTAGTTTTTGTAGAATTTGAAACACATTCTAACAATCCTCTATCAAAAATTTTTTTATCTCCTCCAATATGAGTGATAATTAAACGGCGACCTATACCATTTGTAAATTTTAAGTCAGTTGACAAAACTTTCATAAATGCCTGACGAGCATTTGTAACCTGTTTATCTTGCCAAAGTATTTTTATAAAATGTCCTTTACATATCCATGTTTCACCCAAATAAAAAATATATTTATCTCTCTTCTCATGTTTCTAATTTCCCTTAAATATTGCCACCACCAACAAATAATTTTATCTTTCGTAATGAGCACAGATTTTTTAACGTTCTTCTTCCAAACGAAGTCTAATTCATGTAAAGTTTTCCACAATTTGTCTATTTTAACGTTTGGCAAAGTTTCGTCTCCATTAATGTCTACTACACTTGACGTTTTAGGTGTAATAATGTAATAATACTGTAATACTGTAATACTGTAATAATTCCATTCGTTGCTCCAAAAGTCTATAAATGGTTGCTTCTCCAACTTCGGTCATATTTGAAGACTTAGAAACTATACTCTGAACAGTACTATTGAAATGTTTATGTACAAGAGCGTCATCTGAATTTAACACAAAAGTTTTCATATGTATGGTTAAATTGCACTTTAATTTCACAAGATGAGTATAATTAGACGTTTGTGCCATTTTTATTGCACAAATTCACTTAATCAATATCGCTTTTTACCCCCTTATTATTACATAACTAACAATTCTTCGTGTAACTTACACATAACTATACAAACAGAAATATAATTCTTTAACTAAAATAAATTTAAATCTGCATAACACTTTCTGCCGATTAAAAAATTTTAATCCATTCTAAAAAAGTTGAGGGCTACTTAAATTTCTTCCATATCTGATTTATCTACTGGTTGATCTTGAATTTAATTCGTATCTGCCGTTGATTTATTTTTGTTTGCTGATAAAGTTGTAATGCAAACTTTTTTGACATACCCCGTTTTTCCGCAGTCTCTACATCTTAATTTATTCCGGTCTGTTTTACAATTTTTGACCATATGATTGTCTTTCCTACAACTAATACAACAGTAATCGATTCCAAAATTTTTGAAATCAATACTGGATTTTGGCATGGATTGATTTTTCTCATACGATTTCTAACAGTTTTGTTTTCGTGAATCTTTACTGGATAAATAATTTATTTTAATAACGTTAAGTTCTTTTTGGGTCAAACTTTTTTCTCCGCCTCCGAAAAATATGAAAATGGTGTCATTCGATTCGGAATAGCGTGTAGATTATTTTTGAAAAAATTTAAGAGCCGCTTGCAAAAATTGTAAAAGTTATAAACAATTAACTGTAAAAAATAGGGTTTGTTTTTTTGCCATTATCTCAAAAACTATTTGACATTTTCCAAATTTTCCGGAACTGTAGGACCAATATTTATAATTTTCCCAGAGGGTTGAAAATACCGCCGAAAACGGAGACTCTGGCTTGCGTAATCTCCGCCCACTGTGGACTTTTAATGAATACATATTATTTAAACTTATTAAATATGACGCGACTTTTCTATTAATTATGCAGTACACAGGCTGTTCACTATACTTCGGATCAAAAATTTTATGAGTATTTCCAGGTAAGTACCCGAAAGTTTGACCTGTTCTTTGGGGAAATATCAACTGGTTAAATGAAATGAAAAATAATGTACAACTTTTTAATTAAATAATAATGGAGAATCTTTTGTATAATTGTGGTTAATTAACATTTTTTTTCCTACTTGAACAGGAACATTGTAAGGGCGATAATTTTTAAATAACAAATCTGAGATTTTATCCTATCTTTGGAGCAATTTCTGAACGGTCTCAAAAGAGATTCCCGTAAGAAAAATTAAAAATTGTTATTTTTCACTTTATTATAATTTATTTTAAAAATTAAAAATCTTGATTAATCATTAATTTTTTTTTTATTTATATTACTATTAATCCGTTTTTTATCATCAAAAGCCACATGAAAATGATTTTAAAAATTTTTTATTTGCTATTGTTTACATAATTATAAACAAATGCGTTTTTTATAAGATAATTTAAATTTTTTTATTGGAAACATAATCTTTGATGCAAATTATGAGTTAAAAAAAATCGTTTCTTAAAAAAAAAATTTGCTTAAGAACGGATTTGTTAATTAACAATTTTTTTTCCACTTGAAATTATTGTTAAGGAACCATTTTTTTTTAATTATAATTTACCTTGCTATTTGATAACTAAAAAAAATTGTTTTTATTTAAATTTTCATTGTTTATTTAAAAAACAATTAATTTTTTTTATATATATTTTTTTATTTTTCTACATGATGAAACAAAAACACTGTTTTATTTTTTGGATCAAATCCTATAATTACCTTTAGTTGTAACTAAATTTTCTGATAGTTCTTTTTTATAAATAAATGCTCTAAATTAAATAAATAATTGGGTAAGAACTTGAATTTTAGGCTTAATTTGTTTTTTAATTAATAAATAATAAATAAATCTTAAGTTTTTTAATCGTATCTTAATTAGTTTATAAGTTATATTAATTTAAAAGACGAAAAACCAGGTAAGAATGGTAGAGTTACAGCTAAAGGTAATTATAAAATTCGATAAAAAATATGAATAAATTTTTTTCCCAATAAATCTTACATGGTTGTTTTTGTTTCATCATGTAGAAAAATAAAAAATATATATAAAAAAATTAATTATTTATAACAAATTGCTTTTTAAATAATTAATAAAAATAATTTTTTTTAGTTATATAAGAGCAAGATAAATTATTGTTATGTGAGCCATTTCATTATTCAATCACGCTCTAACCCTCCAAGTCCCTTTCTGTCTTATTTGGCCTTTGAGGCTCAACTTGTCCGATTATTACACATAATTAAACCCCTTTAGACTAAACCTATGTGACGACTATGGTGGAGACACTTTCACGAACATTTCAGAGTAAACGAGATACTATTTCTAGTCTAAATAAAACGTGATAACGTTTCTGGTACATTCTGGAAATTTTGGTGGAGGAGCATTCTAGACCACCAATTTGTATATAAATATTGGTGGAGGACCAACAAAAGTTAGTTATAATATGGACAGTGAAGATAAATAGTAATTAGTAGATAGACAGTGGTGAATATAAATAGTGATCAATTTAAAGACATTCATAAATAAGAATAGTTGTGTTATAAAATAAATAAGTGTTTAAATAAATTATTAATAAATAAACTGTTGTTTTAAAGTAAACAAATATCACATTGGTGTCGGGAAGTGAGATAGTGTAAATAAATAGTGGACAATAATGGCTAAAAAACTGTGTGATTTAAAAGTGGCGAATTGCGTCGAGAATTAGAAGATCGTGATCTGGAGACGACAGGAAAGAAAGCAGAGCTGACAGAACGACTTAAAGAAACACTAGAAAATGAAGGTTTGGATCCGGAAACGTTTTTATTTTCGGATGATACGTCTTCTATAATTTCTTCAATTTCCGATATGAAAAACGATATATGTTCTTTAAAAACTGATATTTCTTCTGATATGTCTGCTTTAAAAACCGATATTTCTTCCGACATTTCTTCTTTAGATAATAAAGTTTCTTCCATGGAAACTAAAGTTTCTTCTGATGTTTCTTCTATCAAAAATGACATTACTTCCTTAGAAGAAAAGATGAAATTTCTTCCGACTTGGAAAACAAAATGTCTTCTATGGAAAATAAATTTTCGTCTAATATTACTTCTTTAGAAGAAAAAGTGTCTTCCGAAATGTCTTCTATGAAAAACGAAATTTCTTCTATGGATGATAAGATTTCTTCCGTTGAGAATAAAATAATGTCTTCCGTTGAGGAAAAAATAAAAGAAATGGAAAAGAAGATTGAAGAAATGGAAAAGAAGATCGAAGAAATGGAAAAGAAGATTGAAGAAATGGAACACGTAGACCAAACCAAGAACGATGAAATAAGATACCATGAGGTGGAGTCGAAAATGAAATTGGAAGGAGCTGTAAACTCTCCTCGTGTTAAAGCCCCAACTTTTGACGGGAAGATGTCATGGACGAACTATCTTAAGCAATTCGAAACAACTGCCAGAGCAAACGAGTGGTCTGAACGAGAGAAGGCAATAAATTTGACCATCGCCCTTCGAGGAGACGCTTTGGATGTCCTTCAGACTATACCCGTGGAAGAGACAGATGATTTTGAACAACTCAAAAAGAGACTGAATATGCGATATGGCCACAAACACTTGGAGCATTTGTACCAGTCACAGTTGAAGAATCGTAAACAGAAACGAGACGAGACTCTTCAAGAGTATTGCCAGGTTGGTGCGATTTGCCTACCCATCAGCTCCAGAGAACATGATGGAATGTTTGGCAGTCCAAACATTTGTTGATGGACTTCGTGACCACGAGATGCAAAAAACACTTCGTCTAGCCCGTCACAAAACATTGGTCGATGTCTTGTCCGCTGCCCTTGAATATGAGGCAGCTACACAGGCCTCTGGTGGATACAATAAAGTCAGGACCTTAAAAGAGGAAGAAGAGGAAGGTAAACTCGATCAACTGGTGAATATGATGAAAAGCCTTACTGACAGAAAGATAAAGACGAAGACTATCAGGTGCTGGAATTGCGGGGAACTGGGACATGTACGCAGTTCGTGCAAATACCCTAGGGTCCCAACAACTCAAGACAACACGCCGCAGGAAAACTAGAGCGGGTCGGCCTAGAGGGGACAGCTTCGACCCGAAACCATTCCAAAGACCCTCTCATACTGATAGCCTCTTTGAAATGTCGCGATGATAGTGTATACGTAGACGGCGAAGTAAATGGCAAAAAGTATACACTGTTGGTAGATACTGGAGCAACTAGGACCATTATACGACAAACAACTATAAATAACCGTAAGAAATTTCTACCAACAAGATTGCGACTACGGACTCCCACAGGTGAAAGTGCCAACATCCATGGGGAAATCCAGGTTCAATTGGGAATTGGTACAGAAAAGTTCACTCATACTGTTATTGTCGCTGATATCGAAGAAGATGTTATTCTTGGAATGGATGTAATGAACTTACATGGTTTCCAGTTAGAGTGATCAAAGTTGGTGCCAAGAGGTATTCCTACATCCATATGGGGACAGTACCGTACCAGTTGCTGTACAGGAGAATACAGTGGTACCTGGCAGAAGTAAAACCGTTATAGTATCACGGCTTCAAGAAACTATGGAAGAAGGAACACCTGTCATGATGGAACCTTGGAACCACGATGAAGAGGTTGGACGAGGAATTCTGATCGGAAAGGGGTTGGTTACGACTGCTAAGGAGATTCCAGTTCGTCTTATAAACGTTAATGACCACCCAATTACCATCAAAAAGGAGACCAGAATCGGAACTTGTGTACCAGTAACTTCCATAATTCGTCAGACAACAACTTCTGATAATTCCAACGACAAATTCCAGCAAATGATTGCAGTTGCTGGTCAATCTCTGAATCAATCAGAGAAGAAGAAAATAAAGGAATTTCTTCGACGATATCGTGACATTTTTGTACCAAAAGGAGAAAAAACCGGAAGAACTTCTGTTGTAAAACACAAAATTGACACTGGTGACGCCAGACCGATTCGTCAATCAGCTCGAAGGTTACCAAAGGCCAAGAGAGAAGAAGCTGAAAGGATTGTTTAGGAAATGAAGGAAGACAGGGTAATAGAACCTTCTATCAGCCCATGGGTCTCTCCGGTAGCCCTGGTTCAGAAAAAGGATGGAACTACGAGGTTCTGTGTGGATTACCGTCAGTTGAACAATGTAACTAAGAAAGACAGTTATCCTCTTCCTCGGATTGACGATACCTTGGACACATTGGACGGAAGTAAAGTATTTTCTAACTTAGACCTAAAGTCTGGATATTGGCAGGTGGAAATGGACCCAGTAGACAAAGAAAAGACAGCTTTTACCACCATATCTGGATTGTGGCAATTTAATGTCATGCCATTTGGACTATGTAATGCCTCCGCGACATTTGAAAGACTTATGGAAAACGTATTGAGAGGGTTATCCTGGAAAACATGCCTGGTTTATTTAGACGACATAATAGTCTTGGGGAAGACATTTTATGAACATCTTAAGAACTTAGAAGATGTTTTTAAAAGACTTCAAGCTGCCCAACTGATGCTTAACCCCAAGAAATGCCAGCTATTCCAAAATAAAGTCAATTACCTGGGTCATGTAGTCAGTAAGGATGGCGTGGCTGTATATAAGGAAAAAGTCGCTTCTATCAAAGAGTGGCCACAACCAAAGGACAAACACCAAATAAGAAGTTTTCTTGGACTTTGTACGTACTACCGAAAATTCATTAGGAAGTTTGCAGATATTGCCAAACCACTAACGCGACACTCACAGAAGAAGCGAGAGAATTCTGCTGGGATGAAGACTGCCAAACTGCCTTCGAAACTTTAAAGAAGCATTTAACAACAGCACCAATACTAGGCTATCCACTACCAGAGGGAGAATTTATCCTGGATACTGACGCTAGTAATGTGGGAATTGGAGGAGTGCTGTCACAGATTCAGGAAGGGAAAGAAAGAGTACTAGGTTATTTTAGTAAAGTACTCTCAAAACCTGAACGAAATTACTACGTCACAAGAAGAGAATTTTTAATCCGGACAGATCATGCAGCCCTTAAGTGGTTGATGCAATTTAAGAACACAGAGGGTCAAATTGCCAGATGGATTGAACGACTTCAAGAGTACGACTTTAAGATCGAATATTGAGCCGGAATAAGCCACAGAAATGCCGATTCTCTTTCTAGAAGACCGTGTCCAGCAGAGTGCTCCCACTGCAACAAAGTGGAATCCAAAGAAAGTAGACTACTAAGAACAACTGTAGTCAACGATGAGTGGCTCCAGCTAAAATTAGGGAAGAACAAGAGAACGATACCGTTTTGAAGAAGATGAGACAATGGAAAGAGGAAAATCGTCGACCTACTTGGCAAGAAGTATCTAATCTCTCTCCAGTACTTAAGTCCTATTTGGCTCAGTGGAACTCCTTTATCCTGGAAGATGGCTTATTAAAGCGAGTAATTGAAAATGATGATGGTTCCGAGAACAGAAGACAGTTGGTCATTCCAAGAAGTAGAGTAGCTGAAGTACTCCGTCAGTTACATGACAGTCCATCAGGAGGACATCTCGGTGTTAGGAAAACTCTTCAGAGAGTTCGGGAAAGGTTTTACTGGATGAACAGTTACGATGATGTAAATGACTGGTGTAAGAAATGTACCACCTGTGCTATGAGTAATGGACCTCAACGAAAAAGGAAGGCACCCATGAAGCAATACAACGTTGGTAGTCCATTTGAGAGGATTGCCTTAAATATTGCTGGACCATTCCCCGCGACCGACGATGGTAATAAATACATTTTGGTGGTTATGGATTATTTTACAAAGTGGGTGGAAGTCTATGCCATTCCAAATCAAGAGGCCGCAACTGTTGCAGATGTATTGATAAAAGAGTTTATCTGTAGATTTGGAGTGCCCTTGGAGATCCACATTGACCAAGGCAGAAATTTTGAAAGTCAACTTTTCCGTGGAATCTGTGACAGACTAGGCATGAAGAAAACCAAAACCACAGCATTGCACCCACAATCCGATGGAATGGTAGAGCGAATGAATAAGACCATTGGCAAATATCTGTCAAAAGTGGTTTCAAACCATCAGCGAGATTGGGATCAGTATCTTTCGCTCTTTGCAATGACTTATAGATCCGCTGTCAATGAATCAACAGGCCAAACACCAGCAAAGGTCTTGTTTGGGCGTGAGA
This sequence comes from Psylliodes chrysocephalus, assembly GCA_927349885.1. NCBI lineage: Eukaryota > Metazoa > Arthropoda > Insecta > Coleoptera > Chrysomelidae > Psylliodes > Psylliodes chrysocephalus. The sequence goes on from OV651816.1 coordinate 10,111,508, forward strand.
TGAGACTACCGTGCGACCTCGAGTTTGGATGCCGACCTGGAGAAGATGTAGCTGGTGAAGATTATGTGATCCAGTTACGAAGAAGAATGGACGACATGCATGAATTAATTCGCTCGAATCTCCAAATCGCCAGCGACAGGATGAAGAAACGTTACGATACTCAAGCTGCGGAGGGATGTTTCAAGGAAGGCGAAAAAGTCTGGCTCCATAACCCAAAAAGACAAAAGGGTTATTCTCCGAAGCTTCAAAGGTCTTGGGAAGGTCCGTACCTCATCAAGAATAAAATAAATGATGTAATTTACCGTATAAGTAAGATCCCAAACGGTAAACCAAAGGTAGTGCACCAAAACAGGCTGGCGCCATTTGAGGGTGACCATGAAGAAGAAGTAAACCAACTTCAAGAAACACCAAATTTTGTCTTTTAAGAATTTATGGATGCATATGGAGGTACTGGAAAAGCCAGATATGGTGTTACGACCGAGCAACAACAAGATCTGCTCTCGCTTCCGAAAGACTACTCGCTGGTCCATAGTACTTCCGCCAGCATCAACGACGCGCGAGGACTGGCATATGTGTTCCGTAAGAAATTTGGTCGACTGGTAGAACTTCAATGTCAGTTACCAGCCCCTGGAAAAGCCTTGAAACTTCAAGGCGGGCCACGTTATCTTTTTTATTTAATAACGAAGAACACCTTTCAAGATCGATCCACCTATCAGGATGTATGGGAAGCATTACTTAGTCTAAGGGAGCACGTACGGGAGTCCAATGTACAGAAACTAGCAATGCCGAAGATAGAAAGAAATCAGCTGGATTGGAGGATCATTAGGAAAATGGTGGAAGTAATCTTTCAAGATATCGGAGTCCAAATACTGGTCTGCAGCCATTTGCCCAGTGCCCAGGTTACAGCGAAGACAGTCCCTTGTTACTTCCATGCAACTGAAAATTGTAAAAGAGGATTCAGTTGCAGATACAACCATTCCAGTTTAGTTTCGTAAGAGTTCCAGGAGGAACTATCTCTTAAGGAGGGGGCAATGTTATGTGAGCCATTTCATTATTCAGTCATGCTCTAACCCTCCAAGTCCCTTTCTGTCTTATTTGGCCTTTGAGGCTCAACTTGTCCGATTATTATACATAATTAAACCCCTTAAGACCAAACCTATGTGACGACTATGGTAGAGACACTTTCGCGAACATTCCAGAGTCAACGAGATACTATTTCTAGTCTAAATATAACGTGATAACGTTTCTGGTACATTATGGTAATTTTCGTGGAGGAGCATTCTAGACCACCAATTTGTATATAAATATTGGTGGAGGAACAACAAAAGTTAGTTATTATAAGGACAGTGAAGATAAACAGTAATTAGTAGATAGACAGTGGTGAATATAAATAGTGATCAGTTTAAAGACATTCATAAATTAGAATAGTTGTGTTATAAAATAAATAAGTGTTTAAATAAATTATTAATAAATAAACTGTTGTTTTAAAGTAAACAAACATCACATTATGATTTAAAAAAAATGGTTCCATAATAATAATTACAAATGGTAAAAAAAATTGTTAATTAACAAATCCGTTGTTAAGCAATAAAAAAGTTTTTAAGGAACGATTTTTTTTTAAATCAAAAATTGCATTAAAGATTATGTTTACAAAAAAATTTAAATTATCTTATAAACAATAATTTTTTAAACAATAGAAAATAAAAAAAATTAGAAATCATTTTCATGTGGCTGCTGATGATAAAAACGGATTAATAGTAATATAAATAAAAAAAAATCAATAATTAATATAATTTTTAACTTAAGTGAATTGTTAATAACAAAGTGAAAAATAACAATTTTTTATTTTTTCCAACGGGAATCTTTTCTGAGACCGTTTAAAAATTTCTCCAAAAAAAAAACCTCAGATTTGTTATTTAACAATTATCGCACTTGCAATGTTCATATTCAAGTAGGAAAAAAATTGTTAATTAACTAATGCATAATTAATAGAAAAATTTTCTGACCGCGGATTATTGTTCATTCATCTATCCAGTAGACGCATGAATTTTTTCAATTCGTATTGTTCATATTTAATAACTAAAGGTCCACAGTGGGCGGAGCTTACCAAGCTAGAGTCTCCGTTTTCGGCCGTATTTTCAATCATCTGGGAAAATTATAAATATTGGTCCTACATTTCTTGGGGGTAGGACTTTTTGGTGAGAAATTTCCTCCTCTTTTGAATCTTTTCCCAAATTTGAAAAATCTCAAATAATTTTTGAGATATTTGCAAAAAACCAAAGCCTATTTTTTTTATAACTTTTGCAATTTTTGCAAGCGGCTCTTGAATTTGTTTAAAAATCATCTACACGCTATTCATTCCGAATGGAATGACACCTCGTTCATATTTTTTGGAGGTGGAGAAAAAAGTTTGACCCAAAAAGCACTTGTTAACTAGAATAAATCACGTATACCTTTACTAAATTGTGCTCTTAGAAATATATCAGCAATGGCATGGTGAAATAAAATCAGTTGATAGTGCCTTGCTTTAATGTAGTAACGAATTCGGCTATAAATTGATTTTCTAGCGGAAATGTAGATAAAAATTTGTGTTGTGATAGAAGAACAATTTTCTTTGGGCACAAGTGATTTTGGAAAATTTTGATCAAATCTGAATATTCAACATCATTATTCATCTTAGGAGCTAGCAGGGCAGTTAAAATTGAGTAAGTAGAAGAATCTCTTTAATTCAGTAATAATTGTGCAGCATACTGTTTGTCATCGAATACATTTTTTAGTTTTAAGTAGTTTTCAAAGCGTTGTAGGTAAGTGTTAAAATCTTCTTTCTGGCCATTAACATTTTCAAAAGGATGTAGTAAGTAACACCTTAGGATTAATCGAAGTAGTTGATACGTTATCTTGAGGTTGTTGAAACTGATGAAGAATAGCAGGTAAACATGAAATTGATCTTGATCCATACTTAAAATATCTGAAGGAATATCTGAAGAATTAAATAGATATTGCTTTTCAACGTAGCCAAAATATTGTAATCGTAAATATTTGAATAATATTGAGGTGACAGCTAATATTGAAAATCTGGCATATTTTATTTTTGACAAACACAATGGCGACAATGACTTTCCCCATCTATTTCTAAAATATGTTTTTTATAATTTGTTACATCAAGAAATGCAGCCAATTTTGTGTTTGTATCTATCCTGCAGGCCTCCTTATCTTCCAGATCTACCTTTTCATTTTCTTCTATCCCACAATGGCCTTTAACCCAAACAAAATAGATATTTTTATTTGAGTCTGATAACAGGCTCAATAAGTTTTTGATTTCAAAGATTATTATTTGTTGTTTGCTATGTTTAACTGGAGAGCCTTGGATAGCCTGTAGATTAGACTTAGGGTCCGACATAATAATTGCCGTTGAATTGGATATAACTTGCATCATTCTAATACCTCTTTAATATCTACAGCTTCTGCTGTGAAAATTGAAAACATCATGTCATAATTGAAGGAGGTAATTTCTAGGCTCATATTATGACATTTGTCCTAAATTGCTTTATTTCCAAGATACAGGATGTCCAAATTTTTAACAATAATCAGTTTTTATCAATATCATAAATACTCTTTTGCCGATTTTAATGAGGCTGATTTAAAATTGATTTAGAATTGATTAGATCAAAATTATGAATTTCAGTGCAGTACCCAAAGACAACCTTATTGATATTTTTGACAAAAAAAGCACGCCACTGTGTACTGAATCAGCATAAGTTAGGTTAGCAAATTTTCAGAAAATTTTAAGTCATAATATTTTTTGAATCAAAGACCCATTATTGGCGTGCAATCAGTTTTTATTTTTTACCTCGATAAAAACACAAAAAATATAAAAAGTTTAAAAAAACAAAAAGATGTGTTTTTGATTGGTGAATTTGAAAAAGAAAAGAAAAAATATGAAACAAAGCAATTTAGGACACATGAATATATAAACTTTTAGTCATAAATTGTGCCAAGCAATTACATCCTTCAATTATGACATAATGTTTAGGAACACCCTATATTCCGAACTTTTCAAGGGTAATACCAAAAAAGGTAAGAATTTTTTTCTTACTTTGGAAATTATGCGTCTAAATTTCATGAGTGGTATTCGAGCGAAATTTGCATAATTTGTAAGGTAACAACATAATGTTCCTAAAAAAATTCTTACCTCGCGTGGTGTTTGAAGAATTTTTAAAAATATAAACAGAACATTCATACACAATATTTGCTTTTTTTTTCTTAATATAAAGTCAATTATATAATTTAAAATGTATATTTAAATAACCGAAACGATTTTTTCCATTTTTGTCACCTTTTTGACAAACTTCACATTGACGTTTCGTACAAATCATTGATACGTTACTCTGATACTGAATTGAATTTTTAAATCCAACCATTTTGATAAACTTCACATTGACTTTTCGCATAAATCATTAATGCATTACTCTGGTAATGAATTGTAATTTTTAAATTAATTGGGATTGAGTGAAAACACTGGAGCCTGCAGCGTTTTCAGATACAGTTTTACTGATTGGCGTCTGTTGGAATATACGAGGATTGTCATTGGTTGATGTTTTATAGCGTTAAATTATCAATATAGTTTGTATTAAAAACAACAAACGCTGCTCCTATCCTACAGTCATCCTGTGAAAATATGTATTGCATTAGTATCAATTCTGCTAAGTACTTTAGGAGTTTTTTGTTTAGACTAGGTATCTCAGTAATACGATGGAAATAGCTATTTTTATATTAAGAGCGGAAAGTCCTACTTTGCCGCTTAAGATAAAAAGTTGCCGCGCGACGCGTAGCTGAGTGCGGCATTTTATCGTAAGCGGCAAATAGCTTTCCGCTCGAATTACACAGAAGAATTTTCTACGATCACACGATATTAAAAGTATATAGTTTTATTTTGCCGAATTTAAATCTTACTACGTTAATTTGACAGACACGGCTAACTTGACTAGCAAACGAAAAGTATGTTGTGTATATTGTGTTTCCTGCTTTCCTGCTTAATTTTAGCATAAAAAATATTTGTTAGTAAGTATATCTAAAAAATACCTTCCAAGATCGATTAGACAACTCTTAATCGCAAATTAAAATTAAAAAAATTAACCGTGAGGATTGAACTCACGATCTTTAGGTTCAAAGACAAACGCGCTAGGCTCTACACCAACAAGACATGTTAAATATGAGTGTTAAAAACAGGGTAATTTATTTAAACTATTTTAATTATCATTTAAATATTAAGGAAAATGAGTTTGAGTAGTAAATATTCAACTAAAGCAGTTAGCTTAGTCTATATTTTCTTTTAAAATACCGATTAGCTTTATAACAACAACTTTTCTAATAAAATTTTCTAATGAAAATAGGCGTGTTCAAAAAACTTTCCGCCTATATGCGGCAATAATGTCAAACTATGACAATTCATGGAAAACGTCAACTTTCCATAAGATTTGAATGTGGAAAAAGCCTACTTTGAATAGTAATCGTAGTAAAAATAAGTATTGGCTTAAATATTAGTACTTTATAGGTGGTTACTATTAATAATGTATTGTATGCAGAGGCTGGTATCAGTAAAAGCATCAGCTAATGGAGGCGAACTTTTTATCCGCCGTACGGTAAGGTGATGTTACTAGTGTTTGTACTTGAAATTTTAGGGACCATATTCGTGTTAAATGTTCTATACTTAATAGATTGGTTTTCAGCTAAATACTTTCTTTTTAAAAATAACACAGGCTCTTGTCCTTCCGCTAGGACTGGAACATTTGGTAATGATGTCATCACGCCCAGGCATTTTTTTATAGATTTATACTGAATACGATTGATTACCAGTAAATTTGATTTTGATGATGCACCATACAGTGTACACCCATAATTCAAAATTAAACGAATGTATAATTTATAAAAAAGAAAGAAAATATTGGTATCTGTGTCCTATTTCTGCCTATTTCGGAGTTTTGCTTCGTATATTTAAAATGGTTAGTTCACAGAACATTTTGTTAAGAACTATACCTAAAACTTAATTTTGCAGGCAAATAAAACCTATGTAGTTGTTTTTTACATTTTTTTAAATTCTGGAAATATACAGGCTAGTGCGTAATTGTTCAATATTTCAATTTGTGATATAGACAAGCAAAGAAGTCTTAAATAAAAGTTATATGGACTTAAAAATACATATTTTAAAAATATTTTTGAGAAAATCCCTACCTCGCATTTTGACACATCATGCATACAACACAGCAAATAAATAAAGTCTATCAAAATTGTTTGACAATGTGAAAACAATCAAATATTCAGGGTGTTTTGCTTTAAAAATGTATAAGTTTGGTCAGTCCCTCGTTTATGGACCACCCTGTATATTTAAGAATATTTATTAAACTTGGTCATAAAACTTTTATATATATTTTTTTTGTATTTATAAAAATAAAACAGCTATCGATTAATCAATGATGGTACACCCTCTATAATTGTTGCTATCGTTGGATAGATAAATTTATGAGGTACTTTATGCTAAAATATTATACAGGGTGTGGCATTTGAAAAAATTAAGTAAATTGAACTTACAATTAACCATATTTAGGACATGTTTCAATACACTATGTATAAAATAAACCAGTTTTATCAACACTATTTATTAGCTTAGTATCTTATGAGTCTGTATTTTAAACAATTTTAAAATCATTGTAAACCTACCCAAATTATGATAATTAAATGCTTGGCAATCCTGTAATATTTTTTAAAAAATGTTTATGGTTAAATACAGTATTACTAAATCATTCTAAAACGGAAATAAAATACTGTGTGTTATATTTAAAAAATATACATTTTTATTTGCACACCCTGTATATGGAGAGGAAAACAAGAAAAAAAATTAAAATTAGGTTTACACGTCTACTAGAAATTACTCGTGTGGATACAACCAATTCATTTTGCGGATTATCGAAGTCTGATGTCATTAACTTTCCAAAACCTATTTAAACTTTCCTTCCAAGCAAATAATTTCTGGCATATCGCCTCACCCCCATCGAAAAAATTCCACCCCCCGTCTACGTCTTTGAAATGCATAGCGTACGTGAAGTAAAACTTCGGCAGTAACGACTTGGCGAATTCCGTACACTTTAATTGTCGAGCAAATTGGAACGATAAAGGGCTCTGCACACGAGACCTACAATCATTTCTAAATGTCTATCGATTTTTATTGCTGATATACAACCGGTATTTATTCATATATCCAGTCAAACGCTATCAGTATCAGTCAATGTGAACTCACACAGATATTTAATTTATATATAACGTTCTTCTTTCTTGATATGTATCATGCTGTTAAGAATTACCTTTTTATATTGTTTAATGTTTGTATTTTTTTTATTTTACTACATGTCTGATTTGCCAGTTTTTTGTTAGTTAGATTACTTTTTCTTTAATTGAAAAAAGAAAACGCATCAGTCTATTGGCTATGGTACATTATTTTATTTACAATTAATGATTGAATGAATGGCAGCCACTGAACATTTTCCAATACGTCTTGCACAAGTGCATCTCTAACTCTAACTCTCCCTAGTGTTTTTACATGGACTTGTGCAAAACGTATTGGAAAACGTTCGATAGCCGATACTGTATACGGTGTAAAAAGTTTGTTTTTCGAAGAAAGCCAATTAAATTGTTTTAGTTGCACTTTTTGAAAATCTTTTTAAGATATCCGGTAATTCTGTTATTTAGTCTTTCTACACTATGTACTAGTAAAGGACACTCCACTATTACATACTTTACCGATAAACAGGGGCGATTTCTCCATTGGTTCATTTGTGTAGTGAACACTCAGTTATTATTTTAAAATCACGTAGTAATATAAAAATAAAAACTAAATTTAAATATTTTTGTTATTTTCATACATGTTAATCTCTATTTTTTTGGTACACCACTTCACACTCACTCGCCGCATATCTGTCGGTTTACAATGCCGATTGAGCAGCAGAGTAATCAGTCGTTTCTGCAAAGGTCTGTAGTTAAAAAGAGAGGTCAATAGATCCGTAAAATCATGTGAAACAAACATGTGACTGCTTAAAACCACGCTATTTTGTTCATCGTACATAAACAAGGCGTGACATCACAAAGTAGGGCGTGGCGTAAGAACCTTTCCGATCATTGAGATAGAGTAAAGACCATATGATATGACGATACTAAAAGTATCCGCATTTTTGCATGACATTTCCATGTCATATGTCAAACTCGAGCTAGTGGGGCTAATCAGTTTTGGTGAGAACGAATGCCATTATTTTTTAAATAGTGTGATAACAGTTTCATATATAAATATAAAATTATTAACCACAAATTAATCAAAATACAACTTAAATTGCGTCTATTTGTCATATGGCAAAATAGTGTTTATGTCGTCTCTACTTCATTCTATCTCGATATTTTCAAGCAAGCTGTCAAACTCCAAAAATTTCTATAAGACAATTTTATTTTTATTCTTTATTTAAAAATTGTTTTTAAATAAAACTGCGACTTTAATGAATCATGTGTCAATTCAAGGATTGTTACTGAAAAACGTCTCCAAGGTAAACATTTCGCATTATTCTTGAGGATATGTTGTTTGTTTATTTGCAAATTACGACTATAATTTATGTCGTTTTTTGTTGCTGTTTTCGGTGTCTACAGAATTCAGCGAAAATTTTGTTAATTTTTGTTTGTTTCCTGCAAGAGACATAATCGAAGTTTCAAAAACAAAAACCTGCGTAAATGGATAAAATGTCATAACAAGGGATTTCACAGATACAAAATTTAATTATATCTGAGTGTGTCAGGTAAACTTTAGTAACTTTATTATGTTGACTTTTATTTAAAACGGTACTCTTTTATAGAATAACCATCCAAATTGGGTTCTAATGGCATTGATATAAAGTACCTAACTTTCAACAGATCTTAGATTATAGCTGCCAGCCAAGAAACATTATTGTACCAGAAGATATTTTAGAAGTATGACAATTTTATTATGTTTTATTTGAACAAGGATAATTTCTTGATCGTAGTACAATTTTATATGAATAATAATTATTCTATTTTGTAGGTGGTCCTTAATGAATTCGAAGTTATAGAAATATGCTTTAGCAATAAATGCTAGTTACTGATAAACAGTGTCAGACTGATGTAGCGGTGAGGATTTTACTCAAATGATGGTATCGCTTCCATATACAAAAAAGAGGAAGCTAAACTTAAATTGCAGGTTTTTTTTAAAAACGATATAAAAAGTAAATATTGCACTGTTCTAAATTAATTCAAGAAACTAAATAGTTGAATGTATGTTAGGTATGTAACTATATTATGAAGAATAAATATTTACCGATATCAGTACCTGGGAAGGTAAACTGAACTATTTCGACATAGTGCAGTTTTATAAAGGGTTTATTACTAAAATTAGCTCATCGATACCTTTCCAGGGGTATACTATACCATGTATTAGTGAAGTCACAATAAAAATTGTACCAACAAAAAGTATAACACTATGTTTAATAAACTTACGAGATGATAAAGAACTCCATGTGCACATGTTTTTAACTATCACATTAGTCGTATTATTTATAAAGGCATCTTGGGGGTATATGACACTATGTCATAAAAACTTTGTTATCAGAACATAAAAATATGTTACAAAAACCAACAACTCATGTATATTAAAAAAGTTTTATTGGTTAGATGATTAGTAAACAATATTGTGATAATAATTGGGGCTAACTGATAATTGATAATCGATGATAATATTCTATTTTTTTTTTTATTAATTTATCGACTATATATCACTAGAGTACAGCAAGTTGATTAATAGTTGTAATGTTTGAAAACAGTATGATATTGATAATAAATAACTACACTTAATACAAACGCAAATAAAAACAAGCGATATTGGCGCTTGTACAAAATTTTGAACCGAACTTACAAATGTTAAAATTATTGGAAAAAATTGGACACCCATTTTAAATTACTACAAGCAGCCACTATCGCTAAAGATATATCATACGTGGAACACATGGGTTGAGCTTCTTTTGTTATGAGGTGTATAAATGGGTGGCGTGGGTATGTCCAATTCGAAGTTTCGTCTTGATGACTTGGTGAGATCGATTGATAGATGTATAATCCCAGAATGGATGTTGTATACATCCCTGATTTCAGAGTTCCGTTATCTGTAGTTTGACAATATATTATAGATTGGCTGCTACTGTTGTGAGGGTATTTGGTAACGGCTTCTTATGAGAATTTTACATAATTTTACCAAAAATAATCAAAATAAACTTGTTTATTGCCAAATAAAGCACATAATATACTATCTTATTTATTTCTAAATAAGTCTCGCATGTTTTAATTGATAAATTATTAAATTTTATTTATATAACATGCAAATTAGGTATGATCAAATTCGAAAAGATTTGTTAAATGGTAAAATTTTGTGTCTATTTTTTTTTTAATTATACCTAAATATAGTTTTAAGAGCAAAATAAAATACAATTAACAGATTTTGTATTGTTATAATACAAGCATAAAAGGAGATTTGGTAATGTACATGATATTGCCTTATCTTTTAATTTCGGATTTTCTCTTTTTATTTTGCTAACAGTACCATCAGTAAAAAGAGTCTCATAATACTTGGAAATATCTTCTAAAAAGTGTAGAACAGCATTATCCCTATAAAGTGCTTTATCGGCCCTAGGAGCGATATATATGCTGCCTGTCACTATTCTAAGCGTTTAGGAGCCTATAAAAAATATTTACAACGACAAATTTGGGGTTCAATAAAAAATAACAGAAGCAACTCTTTATCTAACATTAAAACTTTATAAAAACAAATTTTCATTTCTATTAAGTTAAATTTAATGTATAATTATTGATGTTGTAAGTCTATGACTGTAAAATTTTATTTATAGAAACTTGTAATAAAATAAACTACACTTCGTAATAAGTGTTGTGACTAGTTTACAATAAATATTATATTTAGACATAAATACAATACTTTACTTACATTAGAAGCTTTAAAAAGACATTGAATTGATTTCTCCGTGTGTTTTCTTTAGGTTTACATCTGATTTATATCCTGTTTTACAATCTTGAATGAAGTAAATGTTGCTTTAATGTTTTTTGTCACTCAGGCTACTTATATCCAAGTGTTTTTTTTTTTTCATATTATTTTTATTCTTCTCACCCCTTTTTTTTAATCGCTTCCTTTTACATTGGCTTATATAGAAAATGAACAGCAGTGCCGTTCGACCCGCCAACTACAGTCAATTTAGCAAACTTTATAAAAAGGACAAAAATTTGAAATTTGATCGCTTCCTTATATAGTAAATGTTTGATCATTAATTTTTCTAGATTTAGGTAATTTTGATGTAAATTAAAATTTAAAATATAAATAGTCATTTAGAAAAAAAGTTTTCTTTGCATTTTAAACAGAAATCCTTTTTCACTGATTGGTTTTCCTGACCGGTTAAGTCATCGAATCGGTATTACATGCATGAAGTGAAATATGCAGGCTGTCCCATTAATGCATAATTGTTCTATTTTTCAATTTGTGTTATAGACACGCAATCAAGTTTTAAACAAAAGTTATATGGATTTATATGTATTTTACTTCTTTTTTAGAATGGCATGGTAATACTATATTCAATCCTAGAATTGTTTTTTAAAAACATTACAAGGTTGTCAAGCGATTAATTTTTTTATGAAATTAGGGAATGATGCGGACCCCAAATTAAATTATCATAATTTAGTTAGATTTACATTGATTTTAAAACTGTTTAATATACAGATTTATAAAAACTAGTAGGATAAAAGACACAAGAAACTAATTGATTTTGAACAAAAAACCAAAAAACGATAAGAAGTATTAAATGTAAAAAAAAACATCAAAATATTAAAATATACTATTATGCAGTTACTTTTAAATTATTTTAATAATTGTTTAAAATAAAAACCTAGGATCAAAATATAAAAATCAATGTTAATAATTTAATCATCAAATCGATTTTGCTAAGTTGGCACATCTAAACAAGTCAGTCACGCTATTAATTTTACCGCAAAATTACTACTCTAATATTAATATAGATTATTTTAAAACGAATAATAGCAAAATTTTTATGATCCCGGAGATAAACCCCAATATAACATCATAATTCAATGACGAAGAATTTCTAAAATTAAATGTTTAGCATTATTTGTAACAATAGGCGAAAAAAAGCGATACTGATCATGTGAATTTCTGTAATAAAAATGTCAAAAATGTCTTATTATACTTCTGTGAAATTAAAGTGCAATTAAACCGTGCATATGAAAACTTTACTGTTAAATGTACATGACGCTCTTTTACATGAAAATTTTAATAGTACTGTTCGGAATATAGTTTCTAAGTGTTCAAATGTGGCCGGAATTGAAGAAGCAACCATTTATAGACTTTTGAGGCAACAGAAAGATGGAAGTATTACAGTAGCAACTAAAACGTCAACTCGGAGAAAACACATTCAAATGCATTCGTTTTATTGACAAAAAAGATACATAGTTTGGATAAACTTTTTGTAGACATTAATGGAGACGAAACTTTGCCAAACGTTAAAAAAGACAAAGTGTGGAAAACTTTACATGAATGACTTTGTGTGGGAGAAATTCTGCGCTCATAGACAAAGATGAAATTCTTTGTTGAAGGAGGAAATATTTAAGTGAAATTAAAAAATTTAGAAGAGGACAAAAATATTTTTAATTTGAATGAAACATGGATAAATGAAGGACATTTGGAAAAAAAAGTTTGGCAAAGAAACAGGTTACGAATGCTCGTCATGCATTTATAAAAGGTTTGTCTACTGGCTTAAAATTTCAAAATGGTAAAGGTCGCCGTTTAATTATCACTCATATTGGAGAAGTTAAAGGATTTGTTGATAGAGGCTTGTTAGAATTTGTTTCAAATTCTACTACCATATAAAAATGACTGATGATGTTTTCGAAGAATATTTTAGTCAAATGATATATTTATTACCAACCAATTCTGTAATAGTTATTAACAATCTCAGTTACCATTCAAGATTAGAGGAAACGTTACCTAACACTAAATGGAAAAAGCAAGAACTCTCCGATTGGCTAATAACCAAATAAATAGTGGCAAAAGAAGGGGTTACTTAAAAAAGAGCTATTGCAGTTATGTAAACAACATTCACCAAAATTTAAGAAGTGTAGTGTAGATGAAATAGTAAAAAAACATGGAGTAATAGTGTTGCGATTACCACCTTATCATTGTAAACTTAAACTAATTGAACTAATTTGGGCTCAAATGAAGGGATATGTCGCGAGAAACCATACAGAAACTATTATCTGACACCATATTAAAAATTTCACCGGACAATTGGCAAACCGCTCTAAAACATGTCATAGCGGAGGAAGAGAAATTCTCGAAACTTGATATGTTAAAAGAGGAAACAATATAATCAATTATTGTTTCTGTGGGAAGTGAGGAAACTGATGATGATGATGATGACTCCTTATCGGGAGAAAACGTCTTAGTTATTTAGGCATATAACCCTACAATTATATTAATTATAATAAGTTTATATGACGCTAGTACCCGAAATAAAAACAAACAAATTTATATGAAAAACGAAATATGAGTGTTTTATGGGAAACAAATTTTTGGTTAAGATTTATTTTTAGTTCATCATATAAATTTGATTGTATGTATATTTATGATTAAATTTTAAGGAAATGTCCTAATCTAATATCTAGTATACACTTATTATAGAAATAAATGTCGGTACTTAATATTGATAATTTCCTATTTTTTATATATTAAGTTTCGTGTTCCCCGCCACTAAGGTATAGAATTATTGGTTAATCGCTTATGGTTTGCTTATTTACATTTTATAATGTATTGTATTCGAGGTTTTTTGGGGCGGTCATACTAAAATCTAATGATAATTCAGATAAGACGGTATCAATATTTACTTTTTTCTGCTGTGAACAATCCTGTGCCATAACAATCTGTGCTATCATGCATTTTTAAATAAACTATAACATTAATATATCAAAATTATTTATTGTAAAATAATGACTATATTATACCCTTTATAATTATTTTTTTTTTATAGTCAAATCCTAATTTTTCATTGTTAATTTAATTTAGGTGAGATATTTTCTTATAAAATCTCCAATGTTACTTTTTCTCTAGTACCTAAATAATTGTAAGAAGATGAACTTTGACACAATTCTTGCGATACTCGAAAAATTTCCGGTAACAATTCAACCACAAGTGAAAATAATATTCGTATTGTTTTAACGTTTCTGTACCTAAATATTGTTTTCTCTAATCAGTGATAATGATGTATCTTACGAACATTAAAAATTAAGGTACAAGCAATTTGTGTATGATGAAAGCATAAATTGGTCATTAGCCATGCTCAAACACCATCCCGAATTAATTTCGCCATGAGTTTGATAACTTAATTTTCATCAAATAATTCCGTTTTTCTATCGCGATCCTTAAATACTATAATTATGTAAAATTTCAAACATCACGTTTTATTTATAACATCTAAAGTATACGTTGTTGAAGACCAAATAATACATTCTCTACGTATGCAAGCGTGTTATTACGGCATTTATACTTTATATTAGTTTTGTGGATACGGTGCGGTATAATAAATGCTAAAAGTAATAGATTAGTTATAAATCGCATGTTATTCCAACTAAACAATTTATTTTATCTAAATGTCATCGATACATCATAATACGCTGTATATGATATTTTATACATGAGGTTAATTTTTTTTATATCCTTATACTACACGGAGAAACTACTTTAGATATTTCACATTAATAATTTATAATACATGAGCGATATATGTACCTAGAAAATGTAAATAGTTTGAATATACTATTATTAACTGACTAAAATGATAGGCTACGAATCACAATAAATTAATCCAATAGTTACATAAAGCAAGATCAAGAAAGAGAATAAATCAAAAAGAATATAAAACAAAAATAGAAGGAACAGCCGAGGTCCAGTAGAAGAGGACATAACAATTATTCACAATATATTCGGAAGTATAGCAGAAAAGACCTAATTAGTGTGAAATATTTACAGAAACTAGAAGTATAACAAATGTCGATATATATTGCTTATAATGAATTCATAACAAAATAAACTAAACAACTAAAGGAAGTAATAAATTAAATAGTATAATGTCATTATGCATAAATCGTTAGCATTGGTACCAAGGTGAAGGACAACATGCGCAAAATATAGAGTAGACAGAATACGTTAAATATTAATTTATATCCTTTTTATAACACCACAATACACTATAGAAGAAAGTTATTAAATCAATATGTACGTAATATGTGCACACTCGCACTATTTATAAACTACGACTTTTAATATTGAAACAATCTATATTTTAGAAATTCCGGTCCTGGAAGAAGTTGTTGAATCTCTACGAAAAAAAATTTTTGAGTTATAAATAAAAATTAAATATACCTTAGTTAATTTCGGTAAAAAATGTGCACGTTACAACTTAAAAATCCGCTGTAAGAACTATATGCTTAATTTTTTTACGTTTGACAATTTTTGTAAATAATAAAATTTAAACAAAAACAGTATAGTTATTAAACCATTATAGTTGGTCACCTTGTATTATTTCAACATGCATTTTTGCAGTTTTTTACACACTATAACTATATGATATATCACGAAGTGAATATGTTGTGTTAGGAAAATCGAAAAGAGATAAAAGCTTTTTAATGAATCGCCTTTAAAGAATAAATTATTTAAAATAAATAATGTTTGTTTTGCAAGAAACGACCTTAGCACGAATCTAATTATGTAATTCGCAGATAATAAGTACATGTTGTTTTGAATTTGTTTTACAATTATTATTTAAATGTGATTTCCCCACAAAGTGTTTTTTTTACAATTTATCTTGTAATTGATACTCAATCATTAAGTTGCTGTTTGGTGCAGGTGTCATATATCTGGTTTAAATGTTAGATTACTTTTATTCGCAATTAATACAATTATTTATGCAGTAGGCTCTGTCAATTCAGTAAACAATTAAAAATGTATTACGTACGTATTAATTTGATTTTAATTACTATTAACTTTGGTATTTAGTTGAATAAAAATATGACCGTGACAAGAAAATTGGTGAAAAATTCGAATTAATCACTTAAATGTATATTTTTTTATGATTCTGGAATAGGGCGAAAAATGGTGCCAGCCTTAAAGATCTTTGATTTAAAGGTAATTAAGTTGAAACTGGTCTGGAACTGCCTTGGAATACCTAATTATATGGAAACCCACAATAAGATACCATAATTTGGGGAAAAGGCGGATAGTCGGGGTACACGTGGCAATTTGTGTTTTTGAGAATTTTTCTAAAATATATTATAGAAACCTCTTCACAGCGGATAGGTATTACGAATTTTAGGGCCGACAAGAGGGGGGGTAGCCGGGACTAAATCTTTGGGCCCGGGCTCAAGTGGGAGCCCGCAAGCGGCATAAGGGGGGCCCGGCAGTTTTGGTTAAGACGTTTTCTATTTATTTTTGTAGAAGTTCGGCACAAGAGTAGAGATGCACAAGTTTGATTTGATTTTAAGAGTTTGACTTGAATTTAACTTGAATTCAAATCAAGTTTAAATCAAACCTAGCAGTGCTTTAAATCAAATCAAATCAAACTATAAAATTTTAAAGCTTGAAATATCGAACCTTTTGATCAAACTAGTTTAAAAGTTTGAAAAATTAAATCGCTATGGTTTGCAAGTATTTTATTAACCGACTTCAAAAAAGGAGGAGGTTATCAATTCGTCGCGATATTTTTTTTTTTTTTTTTTTTTTTTTTTTTTTTTTTATGTATGTTCAGCGATTATTCTTTAACACGGTGTCCGATTTCAATAATTCTTTTTTTGTTAAAAAGGGGGTATTTCAGGGGTGGTCCCATATAAATTTAGTCAAAATCTAATAATTGGGTCCATGAGAAAATCCTCAAACTCTTCATTTTTTATGTATGTTCAGCGATAATTTGTTAACACGGTGTCCGATTTCAATAATTCTTTTTTTGTTAGAAAGGGGCTACTTTAGGGGTGGTCCCATATAAATTTGGTCATAATCTGATAATTGTATCCATGAGAAAATCCTCAAACTCTTCATTTTTTATGTATGTTTAGCGGTAATGCTTTACCACCTTTTCCGATTTATATGATTCTTTTTTTGTTAGTAAGGGGGTACCTCAGGGGTGATCCCATATAAATTTGGTTAAGATGTGGTGATGGCATCTGCACGTTTTTGAAGTCGGTTTTTTTAAATTTTTAATTTACACTTGTTAGTAGGTACGAATATAAAAAAGCTGCTTAATAAAAATAAAGTATTTATACTTCGTTTGTTGGATATTAAAATAGAACAGAAATCTTGATTCACAAAATTATAAATGTTGATCTACATTTTCATTTTCTTTATTTTATTGTTGAATTAAAGTCTGTTAAAACTCTATTAGCCATCCAAGAATTTAAAGACATTAAACATCTAACATATTCATTATTTAGTATATTCCTTCGTTTGGTAATTGTTAGAGAAACCCTTGACAAAATCCTCTCTATTGATGCCGATGTAGCAGATATGGCTAAGAAATTTCTAGCCATTTTAGATATTGGAAATACAGTCTCGTGCCTCTTTCACCAGTTCAATGCATTTTCTGAACTATTAGCCCTGCCTTCAGATAAATATTTTGCAATTTCATATTTCCAGGAATTTTCATCGACTAGGTCTGGAATTTTACTACAATATGTTTGAAAGAAAGCTATTACGTCTATATCATAATTTTCGAAATCTTTACATTGGCTTTGGAAGGCTAATTTTGTTATAATTCGTTTTGTTGAATAGCCGCCACATCATCGGCTTCAGAATCATATTCATTTTCATCAGGGATAAATTCTGAACCACCGGATTGAAATGGTTCAGGCTGGGACATTTCCAAATCACTCATTAGTATTTTTTTCTAAAGAGATCGGTGGTCAGCATAAGCCTCTGGCTGTGTTTTGTGCCTCCGGCGCTTGGCAAAATATAAATCTAAAACAAATAATCTTACGACGACGCATCGTCAGCCGGGATACTGTATCCCTACTACAGTCTGTTCGCTATACTTACGCGGGTTTCGGATTAACAAAATTATGCAAATTAGTCATTGACAACCAGTTCCCAAGAAATTAGGTAAAATTGCCCTAATAGTTAGATTTAAATTAAAATAACATTACGGTAGATACGAAATTTGTTACAAATATTGTAGTTAAATTGATTCTTTGCAAGTGTTGACATTGTATGTATATTGTAAATTAAGTGGAAATTTTAAAAATGCCTAAACGTGTGTTAGATGTAGATAGTCTAATTTGTAGTGTACATAAGTATTTTACGGATAAAAAAAAATACGGTCCTTTAAAATCGGTAATGTTGTACAACAACGCGTATGCGATGCTCTAGGAATTAATGAAACCAAATTAAGAGAAGTATTACAAAATCACAATAGTAAACTGCCGAAAGAAGATCACCACAAAACTCGCCCATCATTGAAAACGAAAGATATTCCAGATGGAAAGAAATTTGAAATTCGTGATACCATTTATCAAATGAGGGCCAACAAGGAACATGTGACCTTAAATCAATTCTCTCGGAATTAATAAATAGAAAATTTGACGACATTGGCAGAACAAGTCTATGGCAAGTGATACATAACTTGGGTTTCAAATTTCAAAAGGAGGATAACAGAAAGATCCTTTGTGAAAGAAGTTCTGTCGTGCACAAGAAGAAATTTAAAGAAGAATTTTATATATTTAGACGAAACATGGATATTTTCTAGGGATGCAACCAAGAGAATATGGCAAGATGATAACGTAAAGTCCATCAAACATACCGATGGAGAAGAGAAGCGAGACATAATTTTACATGCAGGAGGAAAATCAGGTTTTATAGAAGGTGCTGACTTAATATTTTCATCTAAATCAAAATCCAGTGACTGTCACGATAATATGAACACATAAATGTTTGTAAAATTGTTGCATGAAAAACTTCTCCCAGGTTTAAGTGAGCCCAGCGTAATTATTTTAGACAATGCACCTTACCATTCTGAAGTATTAAACAAAAGTACAACGAATTCTTGGACTCCTTGATAAAATTAAAGAATGGTTGACAAAGGAACGTATACCATTTCCTCAATATATATTAAAATTAGAATTATTACGCTTGGCAAATATACACGCAAAACCAAAAACCTTTGTTGTGGATCAGATTATTGAAAGTTACGATCATCAAGTTTTACATCTGCCACCGTATCATTGCCAGTTTAATCCCATCGAATATATATGGGGAATAGCAAAACAATATTATGACAACCATATTGGGCCTAATGGTTATAGTGATGACGCAGTTCGGGAAACTTGGCGAAAAGCACTTTCAATTGCAACTCCAGAAGTGTGGCGGAATTGTATATCCAAGTGCGAGAAAATAATAGAAGATTGGTGGACTCGTGAAAATAAAATAAACGAAATAAGTCCAATCATAATAACAATTAATGGTGATGAGAGTGATGATAATGACGATTATGATCTTTTGGATGATAATGACTGATTTTCATTTTTGTTGGCAAATTCAATTTTTTTATTTTTCATTTGAAATTCTCTACATGGAACAAATTTTTATGTTGGAAAATATTTTATTTGAGCTAAATAACCCTCTTATTATACATAGACCATATTTTCTGTGTGAAGTGTAATATAAAATTATTATTATTAGGTTTATAATTGCCACATTAGACTCCATTAATGAAGAAATTTAATTCTGCTCTCAATTATTCAAAAGATTCTCCATTATTATTTAATTAAAAAGTTGTACATTATTTTTCATTTCATTTAACCAGTTGATATTTCCCCAAAGAACAGGTCAAACTTTCGGGTACTTACCTGGAAATACTTATAAAATTTTTAAGCCGAAACCCGCGTAAGTATAGCGAACAGACTGTATGTCTCATTGTGTAATCTTAAAAAAATTAAAAAGCGTTACGGCCGGTGCCGGTACGAACACTTTTCGTATTTCAAACTATTTCAAACAGTTTGAAAAAGTTTGATTTCAAATCAAGCTCACGAATTGATTTTCAAATCAAATCAAATTCTTTTATAAAAAAAACTTGATTGATTTGTTTCATGATTTTTGGATTTTCACATTTTAAGGGAGGGGGGGAAATAAAAATAAATAAAAAGAAATAAAAATAAATAAAAATAAATAAGAATAAATAAAAATAAATAAAAATAAATAAAAATTAATAAAAATTAATAAAAATTAATAAAAATTAATAAAAATTAATAAAAATTAATAAAAATTAATAAAAATTAATAAAAATTAATAAAAATTAATAAAAATTAATAAAAATTAATAAAAATTAATAAAAATTAATAAAAATTAATAAAAATTAATAAAAATTAATAAAAATTAATAAAAATTAATAAAAATTAATAAAAATTAATAAAAATTAATAAAAATTAATAAAAATTAATAAAAATTAATAAAAATTAATAAAAATTAATAAAAATTAATAAAAATTAATAAAAATTAATAAAAATTAATAAAAATTAATAAAAATTAATAAAAATTAATAAAAATTAATAAAAATTAATAAAAATTAATAAAAATTAATAAAAATTAATAAAAATTAATAAAAATTAATAAAAATTAATAAAAATTAATAAAAATTAATAAAAATTAATAAAAATTAATAAAAATTAATAAAAATTAATAAAAATTAATAAAAATTAATAAAAATTAATAAAAATTAATAAAAATTAATAAAAATTAATAAAAATTAATAAAAATTAATAAAAATTAATAAAAATTAATAAAAATTAATAAAAATTAATAAAAATTAATAAAAATTAATAAAAATTAATAAAAATTAATAAAAATTAATAAAAATTAATAAAAATTAATAAAAATTAATAAAAATTAATAAAAATTAATAAAAATTAATAAAAATTAATAAAAATTAATAAAAATTAATAAAAATTAATAAAAATTAATAAAAATTAATAAAAATTAATAAAAATTAATAAAAATTAATAAAAATTAATAAAAATTAATAAAAATTAATAAAAATTAATAAAAATTAATAAAAATTAATAAAAATTAATAAAAATTAATAAAAATTAATAAAAATTAATAAAAATTATTAAAAATTATTAAAAATTAATAAAAATTAATAAAAATTAATAAAAAATAATAAAAATAAATAAAAATAAATAAAAATTAATAAAAATTAATAAAAATTAATAAAAATTAATAAAAATTAATAAAAATTAATAAAAATTAATAAAAATTAATAAAAATTAATAAAAATTAATAAAAATTAATAAAAATTAATAAAAATTAATAAAAATTAATAAAAATTAATAAAAATTAATAAAAATTAATAAAAATTAATAAAAATTAATAAAAATTAATAAAAATTAATAAAAATTAATAAAAATTAATAAAAATTAATAAAAATTAATAAAAATTAATAAAAATTAATAAAAATTAATAAAAATTAATAAAAATTAATAAAAATTATTAAAAATTATTAAGAATTAATAAAAATTAATAAAAATTATTAAAAATTAATAAAATTTAATAAAAATTATTAAAAATTAATAAAAATTAATAAAAATTAATAAAAATTAATAAAAATTAATAAAAATTAATAAAAATTAATAAAAATTAATAAAAATTAATAAAAATTAATAAAAATTAATAAAAATTAATAAAAATTAATAAAAATTAATAAAAATTAATAAAAATTAATAAAAATTAATAAAAATTATTAAAAATTATTAAGAATTAATAAAAATTAATAAAAATTATTAAAAATTAATAAAAATTAATAAAAATTAATAAAAATTAATAAAAATTAATAAAAATTAATAAAAATTAATAAAAATTAATAAAAATTAATAAAAATTATTAAAAATTATTAAAAATTAATAAAAATTAAAAAAAATATTAAAAATTATTAATCATTAATATTTTTTAATTATAAACACACCACATGTGCAAAGCCGCGGGCAAAAGCTAGTAATATAATAAATTACAACGAGACAAACTTAACGGATGATCCTGGAATACAAAAAGTTTTTATTTCAACGAGGCTCAAAGAGGGTAGAGAATATAATAGCTTCAAGCAAGTCAAATACGTCAGTCAGTTATGATAGTAATGAGTGCATCAGGAGAGTTATTACGACCATATATACCCAGAAAAAAGTGCCATAATTTTAACCACGTATTTAGCTCATCGAAACAAACAACTTTTTTTGAATAAGTTTATTTCTAATCGCCCTAGTATTCAAGATTTTTTTTTCAAAAATTGTAATTTGTTTTAGTTACCCGCCACTGAGGTTAATCGAGAAGTACGAATAAGTAACTATTAGATAAACAAAAAATGCACAACGCATCAGGTTAAGGTACTATCAGAGCGAAAATAATCTTGGACAGCAACAATTTTGTTTAATGTAGCTTTTTAAAGAAGAATTAAAAAATTTAATTAGAAAAGGTTTACATTGTTGTCATGAAGGTTGAAAGGCGCGATACCTAACTTTTAGTGGTAGCCTTGGTTACAAAACTTCACCTTTTTAGATTGCATAATACACTTTTTTATTTTTCGGATTAATTTTGTTAATTAAATTAAAATACAGTTTACTGGTTCAGATTATTTCCACTGTGATGGTATATTATGTGCTATAAAATTTGGTTTTGTAATAAAACTAAATGTAAACAATGTTTTGTTAATGTTTGCACATCAAGAAATAAATAACTTTTGACTTATCAAAAATATCTTCTAAAGTCTTGTTATTTTAAAAAATGCACAAATTATTTTACAAGTTTATAACAAATGTTCAAAATCTCCTCCTTTATATTCTAAGCATAATTGAACACGCCTATGAAAATTGGTTTTTACTCGTTCTAAACTAATACCATGTCAGTATATTCACTTTTGGTAAAAATCGGCATTTTAAGAAGCAAAATAAATCGAACCGCAATCTATTAATCGACATGTTCACAACTAAAATTAAATATACCTAATCGTCGGGCGTGTTAGTCGTTTGACCTGTAGCAAAAAATGTATAACATTGTGAATCATGTATTAAAAACTTTGCTGGATTTTATTTTAATTATTTCTTTTAACACAGACAGCTCGTTAGGGTTATTTTAGGGTTTACAAATATCAAACAAAATTGGTAAATTTTCAAAATTTGTATTTAACAGTAGATTTTTGTTTTGTTGCGCTAAATACATGGTTAAAATTATGGCACTTTTTCTGGGACACCCTGTATACTATGCACTTGTACCCAACCTGGATAGAGACCTTCTCTCTGATAGTACTATGTACAACCGAAAAAAATACGGATGGTTCGACAGTCCCACCATCGGAAATTGGTTTGATAAAATTCAATTCCACATGCCAAAACACTTTCTGGACAAAAGTTTCAAGCTGTCTTATATATAACATTCAATTTAAACTTCTTCTACACAATGTAACTCATATTTTACAGACTCTAGATGTGGCACATTTTGCATCAATGAAAAAAGAATAGCGAAAGTAATTGACAGAATGGAAAATGCCCAAAATAAATTCAGACTACTCTAAGCTTTTAACTAAGTTATTGTTATACCCACGACACGTCAGAGTAGATGTTGTATAGTGAGTTACTTCTATTTACGGTTATGAGTATGTCTCTGATCAGGATGTGCCATATCTGTTGTTAGCGCCCTGAATACGTTGAGAGATTGCCTTATTTCCCAGCACACCCTCGCATATACTTGGAGGGTGGTGATCTCTGCAAGTATGTGAAGAAAGAGAGTGGGAACGGTGCGATACGTCTTGATGATTGCCAGCAATAGGGTTTTTTAGTCACCTGTTGGTACCGTATTACTCTGGTATCTGCGTGCCTGTGGCCCTAGACTTCGAACTCATTGGCGTAATGGTATTTTCGTAAATGTATCTCAAGTTTTCTGGCTTTCTCCTCCAATTTTTACCTGCGTTTTGATACAGTTTGTTTGAAATGTCTACGGCTTTCTGTCTGGAGCCCCTAACATGCTCTCTCTAAAGCAAACCAGCATCAAGAGTTACTTTGAGATAAACAATCGCACTTTCCATCACTAGCGGCATATTTCCGACATTTTTCATTGGTTCTCGTGTTCTTCTGTACAGTATAAACATGAAAACTATCTTGGTTTTGTTGTATATAAGTTTGTTCCGCATGACCAAAGATTCATAAGTTTTCCATGTCGTCGAGGCCTTTGAACCATATGTCCATCAGTAATTGTCACAAAATTGGCCCAAATTATTTTTGGAAAATCTCGCATAGAGTTTTGTTTGGCTCCTTTTTTTATAAAAATGTTATACCTTTGTATTCCGAATGTGTCCGTCTTTAGTTGTCTTTCAAATGAGTTCCTGTTCAAATTGGTAGTTTTTGCTCAAGTTATTTGTGTTTGTAATTTCCTTGCTAATTTCTCAACTTCACCAGATTTTGATATTTGTCTTTTCACTTGTTTTTAGTTTATATAAAGCTCGGTCTAACGTTAAACCAAAAAGAGGCATATCATCGTCATCTCTCCCTAACGAGCAAGTTACAAACATTGAAACCGAGGAATAGCTAGAAGCTTACGTTAATACTTCTGAAGAAAATTTGGTTAGTAACCATATGGATGTTATGTTATGTTGAGAATGGGGTGTTAATACACTGCGACCTAAAAGATCTATTGTGCCCCTTCTGTCGCCAATGCACCAAGTAAATGTCTCAATGCCTATAACGACCCTTCCAATCCTATTTTCTCAAGAAAGTGTGTGATTTGAAGTGAGTTCAAGTTAGGTAAATCTCCCTCTTCTATTTGATATCCTCCTAGATATAGTGCCCTTGGATTCTGGAGTGCTAGACATTCAGTTAGGATTTGAAAGGAGGTTTCGTCCTCTTCCTCACAGAATCTGCACTCACTATCCTCTACTTTTCTCAGTTTTAGTCGGCAATGCCCGGTAAGGATCCCTGTTACAATACGTAGCCTGTTCTTGCTCAGGCAGATGCAGGCTTTCTGGTTATATTCACCCAGAAGTATCTTGGCCTGTCTCAGCCCCAAGAGATTGTTCCAATTATCGGTTTTTCTACTGCCCAATTCTTTTTTAATATCTCCTAATATTATGTTACTGCTGATACCGCAGAACGGCTCAGGCCCTACAAAGGGTGTTTGAGCCCCTTATGGATGACCAGGTTTCAGATTAAAGTGACTTGGATGACAAAAATACTATACCATTATTGCCAATCTACCTTTATCTCAAGTATTGACTGATCTGCAACCCAGCACGTCATCATCTAAAGTGTTGACTGATCCACAACCCAGCACATCTTCATATCAAACACCTACTAAACAGAACGAGCTAATTTATTCAAAAAGAAGAGCCGCCAAGGAGAATCTTCAACTTCAAGCAACAAAAATGTTGCAATCCTCAAAAAAAAAAGTTTTCCGCGACCCAAATTGGTGATAGCAAAAGAATTAAAGTCCCTGACGTCGACAATGGTCGTACAGATCCCCAGAAATGTGTTTGTCAATGTTGCTGGAATAGAGGATTCAGACTTTTATAAGTCAGTAAACAAAAATGGCAACTTGAAGCAGCTTTTCACAAGTAATCAACTAACAATTTGCAAAGAAAAGTTAATTTCCATGGAAGAGATTTCAACTCAGCAAATGTTGCTAAGAGAAGCAGCTTCTGCTAATTTAAAAAGTGGAGGGCAAGGCTATACACGCTGTAACAGCAAACAGAAGAATTTCACGGCTAAATGAATCTGTAAAAGCCAGAGACTTTTGCCTAATTCGAAGGGTCATGGTAGTTTAAGTTGCAATATATAAGGTTGCCATACATTGTTTTTCTAAAATTCAGTGCAAAAAATAAAATAAAGGTATTTTATTTCTTATATTAATATTATTTTTGTTGTGTTTGTTTTACGTATAACAATTTGTTTATGTTTATTGAAAAACGTTTCCCATGTTTTAATCAAAAATAAATAATAACGTATAGTTTTATTTTGTTTTCATTTTATATAAAAAAATGTTTGTTTTGAACATACACCATGAGTGCATGACGAATGTTAACATTCACCGATGTAAGTTAGAAATAATGATATTTGATTAATATATCGGACATATGCCAATTAACTTGGTGAATGTTGACATTCACCGGTATATCTCGACATTCAGGAGATTTCGGACTTTCACGGTAACATATATACATGATATTAATTAAAGTGAGTCTTTTCATAATTTAGGCGCGACAAAACAAGAAAGCTAAACATGTCTGCTCTAGGAACATGTCAATAATTTTGAGGTGTTTCAAAGCGCAAAAATCTTCTTTGGATACTGACCGGAGAAAAATATATTTGTTTTACAATTTCAGAGATAACTTGAGAATTTGATTGTTAATGTATTAGGTATTTAAATTAACGCACACATATTTCGTAAAAACATCAGAAGTTTTACTGAATAAAATTATATTTTTCAAAACCTCATCAGCGGCTGAAGAGTTTGAATTGTCGAAATATTTTATAAATAAAAAAACTTAAAAATTAATTTAAAGCAAAACTAAGTAACAATACAATTTAAACTTTAAAAATAATAATATGAATCGCATTATTAATTACATGAAGACAATGTATGCACTCAAACGAAGGGTAGTTATTGGATAATATCCAACATAACATTCCACACATACCCATATTCACCTGTCTTTATTTCAGTGTCACGCATATACCTTCCTTGGCGCCGTTTCGGTTACACCCCGCTGATATATTAGTCATCCCTCTTGTCGACAAGTCTCTCGGACCTTATTCTAGTCATTCTTGTACCTGTCCATCCGCCAACAAAAGCATTTACGTTTGCCTTTTCTATTGCCATTTATCACTAATCTGCACTTGTTCCACTATTCGCCGGCCCGAGCATGTCGGTTATGCGGATTTCTTTGGGGAGGTCACTTCTATTATAGACCAGAGTTATTGTGTTTTGACGATAATGGTAACAGTTAAATAGTCATTTGGGTAATGTCTGGGTTCTGATGAATAGAAAAAAATAGAAGTATGTTATCTACCTATAAGTATGTATAAACATAAAATTATATTACAAATAATAAAATTATTTTTGTGTATAAAAAATGTTCCTAAGAACAAAAATAGATATTTAATAATAATAATAAAAATAATAAACTTTTATTTGCCCATAAGTACAGTATTTGTTTCGCTGTAATATAATTAATAAATATTTAAATATATACAACAATATACTAGACACTAACAATAAAATATTATACAACAAATTTATATAAAAAAGCATGAAAAACATAATTAGAGTCAGTCGTGGCTACTGACGGGTATATGGGATGATAGAAGGAAAATCGGGTTTGTCAAATCTAGATAGTAATGTGTCAAGTCGAGTAATGTGTCAAGTCAAGTCGACTAATGTATCCATGTATTAGTATATTAATCCGGTAAGTATTGATAATTTTAATGTTTTTTGTTTTGTATATTTTTTTTACTATTATTATTTAATTGTATTGGTATTATTTAGTTTCTTCTTAAATATATAATATAAGTAATCTTGGCCTTTCTAATACAAAGAAATTTAGTTTTGTTTTAAATATAGACGTTTTGTTTATTTTTTGTTTAAAACTATCCGGAATAGAAATAAAGAATTTTACTGCAATGTAAGAGTAAGCTCGTTGTGAAATTTATTTTTTAAGTATTACTGGATAATTTTTTAATTATTACGAGTATTGTAGCGGTGTTTATGACTAGATGCTTTGTTTGTACTGAAATGATATTTGATGTTTGTGTAAAAATAAAATAGTTGTCTTAGGTGTAGTACTTTAGTTTCAGAGTATAGACTGTCTGAAATACATATAAACATTTCTCCCCTAATTAATTTTAAAAATCTTTTTTTAGTATTTATAGATGATTCAGATGCACTCTTAAAGTCCCTTCCTAAACCGGAATTGCATACCTTATGTGGCTTTTGACCAAAGCAAAATAATTTTTTTTTAGTTCGGTTTCTGGTTCACGAAAAAAAAATCACTAACCGTTAGCGAACTTTTACTGACAGCAAATAAAAAGTTGTATATTATATGGGACAGGTAAAATGTTTACTAATAGTAAGTAAAACAAGATTTCTGAAATTAGTCACCTGTGGTTAGTAAACAGTTTAATTATTTTTTAGACTACCTACAGTTAGTGAACTATTTACTTGCGTTTAGTGTACATGAGTTTCTTAATATAGGTACACTTTACGTTAATAATTGGTTTTGGTTTATTTGTCGCTAGTTAACCGTTTTCTTGTGATAAGTGATATTTCACACACACACACATCTTAAATTATTTATTAAAACATTATTTATCATTTATGATTATTATGTAAAACGTATTAGATTTTATGAACCTTTATTGGTTCCCTAATAGGCTATAGGTGCTAATGACATTTATAAAAATGTGAGTACTCAGGTGTTTTAAAATAATATCAAATGTTACAAAAATATGAAAAAAGACAATATAAAAAGATTAAAAAATATCACAGTCAAAAATACACGATTAATGTATTAAAAAATATATAAGGATAATAATAATAATAATAATAATAATAATGACAAATAACAAAAATAGTAATCCTTACCCTGCACAAATTCTGTTTCAGGGGTTAAAATTCACTCATTATTATACTTAAAATGGCACAGTTTTTAATACACTCATTAACTACTTTGCATTGATTTATAACTATAAATCACAAGAACCCTGTACGCTACATAGCACTCCATGGAAAACCTAAGATATCCTATAATCTGTGACCGTCCGGTGCCAAAGACAATGCAAAAATACTTAACAAGTCAACGCAAATTAGAAATTAGATTAATCGACTCTTAGTCGTTGATGTTTCGGTGATAATCGTGGCTTACTGTATTGAAGCAGTCGCTAGCCGTAATTGAATGTTTTTTAAATTATAAGTAAAAGTTAACTAATGGTGAATATACGTGATTTTGTGGTTATTAAAGCAGTTTCAGAAACATTCTTTTATGGTAGGCAAATTGGTGCCTAAGTAAAGTTAATTGTTTACTAGGGGTTATTAAAAAAACTCATTACTTGTGACAGAAATACATGTTTAGAGACATATTTTTACTTATGGTAATTGATTTATTTTTTAAAATAGTAAAAAAAAATAACTGTGGCAATCGTATTTTTTTAAAGTAAATAATTTATTTCTGTGTAAAATTTACGTTACTGTCCCATTTTAAATACCCCTAAATAATTCATCTTAGTTATAGGCTGGGTTTTTATCACATCTCCCTGAGACCAACCTTCCAGAATATCGAATGGTGAAGAGCCGGTAACGTTGCAACTAGAAAGTAAGAAATTTGTTTTATCTAGGTTTACTGTCAATAACTTTTAATCAAACCAGATTTTTATAAAACGAAAATCCAAATAATCTTTGTGTTTTAGCTCTATCCAGATTTCCGCCTCATAAAAAAATGCGGTATCATCGGCATATCCAATGTCTCCAGCTCTGTTGAGATTTAATAAATCTTTAACATATAAATTAAATAAGACAGGCCCATATAACAGTGCCTTGGGGTTCACCACATTTTATATATTGTAGATCACTGAGATCATTGCGCTTTAATTGTTTTCTTTTTTTTTAATAATTTTCAATTTTCTAAAGTGCTCAATAGTAGACAATGATGAACAGTGTCAAACATTTGCTTAAATCAATAAAAAGATTTAGACAAGATCTACCTTCCTCTAATGATGCATTCATTTTTTGTGTTAGTGTAAGTATGGCATCTTCGGTTAAAGTTTTTTCCTTAAAGTTGTATTGTTTTTTAGATATTAAGTTGTATCTATTTATGACACCATTTAACTTGTTTTTAAAATTAATTAATACAATATTTAATTTCAGCAACACAAAAGGAATCACTAAACCATATTGAATAAATTTAAATTGACTTTCAAAAAATAAACTTATGACTAACAAAAAGTAGAAATAAAATTTCTACTTAGATCTTTTTTAATGACATTAATAACTCATCGCTAGTCGCAGCCAAAGACACTTGTGGATGATTCAACGATATGATGTTAAAATGAATTTCTATAAAAGATTGGACATCGACTGCGCAAATAAATCTTCCTTTCTCAGGAATATTGCGTGCGGCGATGATTAAATTTTAAATTATTTTAATACCAATTTTATACAGGATCTCACACATTCAAAATAACATTTTAAAAGAATTTTAAAATGTTACACCCCTAAGTACTTAATTTTCATGTACTTAGGTGCTTTTTCATTCGTTTAAGATGACAGATGCCAAACGTAAAAACAAAGTCTTCGTTCGGAATAAGGTTTGCAAAATCATTAAATTCACAAAGGTTTCTAGTCTTAATTGTATAAAATAATTCCCGAACAATAAAGTCGTAATGACAAAGGTGCAATCTTGAAAGAAAACCGTTCGCAATTAGGTCCCGAATTTATTCCTAGCAGGCTCCCTTCAAATTTCAAATTTCCTTGAAAGCTGAAAGTAGACCGATACACGTAGCATATTTAAGAAACGACATTGTAAGAGAAACTGCCTCTGTATGTGTGTAATGAAAGACTTTGCACGGGTGTAGAAAATTTCGTTTTCACAAGGGGAAGTTTAATTTCGTCTCAGGCTGACGTCACATTTCCATACGGGCGCGAGGGAGAAGAAAATCTCGTTCGGAAAGAACGCGAGAAAAGGACGGGTGATTACTAATTAAGAATTTGAAAGAAAGGGGCCGATGTTTAAAATGCGTGAGCCGAGGAAAGTCTATACGTATATATGAGACAAAGAAATAAGACTGCTCCAAGACGCGAATCGAGTTTAAAATGGCGGATTGTACATTCTCGGGAAGAATTTGCATGTAATTAATGCATAAGGAAAAATCGGAGCGCACAGATGTACAATATAACAGACTCGGGTTCTGATTACATTAATTTCTCATCTGCAGTGATAGGAAGTTTTAAAATGTTGATGAAGACCATTTCGCATTTACTCTGGCTGTTTCGTGCTTTTCATTTATTTTCTTTTCTCTTTTCTGAGAAAGAATCATCACAGATATAGCGGACGACATTTAACTGGTTTCGGATTTTCGTCAATTCGTAGTGGATAATTATTTGTACATACCTCAACTTTACTATCACGTTTGTGTTAGAAAACTGTTACAAATCAAAAGTTGTAGGTGTGTACACATCGATAGAACGGAAAGAAGAAAGAGGCATTTCCAAGAATATAATTTTTTTTTTACTGATTCGACAAGAGTCTTCGGGTATACCACAGGGTTTACATATTGCCCCATTTTAATTTTAATGTTTATAAATGATGTAGTATCTATCACGTTCTGAAAATTTACGTTGTCTTTTATAATAATAAATAAAATATTAAATAATGAACAAGGAGTATCAGTTAAATATTAATCAAATGATTAAATTTACTGCTCACTGAGTAGAAAAAAAAAACACAGTTGAAATAAATACTCACAGTAAGAAAAATTTAGAACATAAACAGTTGGTTATGAAAATATCGGCGAAAAACCGAAAATGGCGGATTTCGTTTTTCGCTTGTAAATCCGAAACGAATAATTTGTCAAAATGTGACATTATTAGGACAGAAAACATTTTACAAGTTTTAATGTAATGTAAAATCTACTTATGTTCCTAACTGCTTTGTAACTGGATATTAATTTACAAATTTACAAAATAACGTCCATTTATATCGAAACATTTTTGACAATTAGTGAAGGTTTTTGGTACAACCCTAACAAGTGTATTTCCGTTAATTTTTCTTAATGTGTCCCAAACTCTTTGTCTTAAGATTTCTATGGTCGCGGGAGAATCAAACTCATAGACCTCTTTCTTTGTGTGACCCCAGAGTTAGAAATCTAAAGGCGAAAGGTCAGGAAATCTAGGACGTCTGACTTGAATGGTGTTGTGAGCCGCGCAACCATTCTGGTTTCGCAAAAGCTCTACGTATGTTTATCCGTTAAGGTTATAATCAAACAAAGATGGTCCTATAAGTCGATTTTCAAAAATGATGAATAATAATAGGTGCCCAATTAGAAAAGGTAAGTTAGATTAAATTACCAATGATTCCATACCAAACATTACTTCCAAATCTGCTCTGCAGAGAGACGTCTCTGCCACTTAGTGAGGGGTTTTCACAGCCCAATGATGAGTGTTGTGCTTATTAAAAACTCCACAATTCGTAAACCTACTCTGCCGTCCTCAAAATAGATGCCGTATCTACAAAAAAATCGGATTTTGAGATTTTTGCATTAACGGGTTCGTGGCAAGCTAAATTAACTTTTTACCAAGCCGAAATGTCATATATGTCTCCGAAATACAAAAAATCCAACATAATAATTATCCGTATCTGCAAAATTAGTATTCTGTCGCAAGAAAATACGCCGTACATGCATAGTACCAATTATTATAAATGCCGTATCTACTGTCGCTTCTGTGAAGATACGGCTTTTCCAGTTAGGACCAGTCAGGTACGGCGTTTGCCGTTAATAGCGCGCCATAATTTATGATTTACCGGCGATTTGTGTTTATTTGTCCAGTGCATGCCAAGAGTCAAGTGTATTAGTTGATAGAGCGTTAATATTTGTTATTTTTTCGTGATATTTGTTTTATTAAACGTATGTATATTTATAGGTTAATTTATTATAGGTAGAACTATATTTATATAGAATTTTATTTAAATGTTTGCCCTAAAAACAACATTAAAGGACTTTGAAATGTCCTTTCATATGTAATGTAAAAAGTATGTCGATTTTCCTTAATGTCTCATCTTACTAAACTGTCTACTAAGCTTTCTAACAAAATTAAAATTACCTACTAAATTATTCATTATTGGTAATAACAAAATTGGTTAATTTTGTGCGAAAATTACCAAATAGTAATTTTGAATTCCTGGTAATTATTTTTTAGTGACAATATTTTCAGAAAAGTAGATCTAAGAAAATCCTACCGAAGGAACCCGACATGTCCGGTAATGAGACTTTGGCAAGCCGTAATAATCAGCAAAATATCGAAGTTGTAACTAACTGATCTGACTGATCTGACTGATCTGACTGATCTGACTGATCTGACTGATCTAAATTACTCGGTCGAAGATAATTTCCAAGAAATTAAGGAAGTAAGAGCGAATTCTTATAATATGGAAATTCTGGATGGGAACTCCAAGTATATGTAATCTAATAAAGTACATTTAAATGAAAACAAAATAAATATTTTCAGCACTTTTGTCGAGGCCATTCTGGGCCTAACTTAAGCACATACGGCATATCTGCCTTATATAACAAAGACAACATTTTAATCCAAAAGGCCGTATATGCATTTTTAAATTAAAATTGAGGAATTTTGATTTTTTTTTATAATCAGTTTGTTTTTATATTTATGGTGGTTAAAAAATCACATTTGTTTTCCCTAAAAACGCCTGAATACTTGAGGGCTAAGCATATAACTTTAAACCCCGCTTTCTCAGCTTGGCGCTCTCAGTAGATACGGCATCTGTTTTTAGAACGGCATCGGACCACAAGACATGATTTACAAAATTAGTATTTTCATTACACTTCCTAGTATACAACTCACATAAACGTATGCGTCTTGGAAAATCAGTTTTCTTCAGTGCTTGAACTATTGTGAGTTTGTATGGATGGTATTTATTCTTATTTAATACTCTCTGTACCGTTGATTTTGACACACCAATTTCCCGTTCTACAGTTCTTACTGATGCAGTTGTATCCGCTTCTAGGTTGTTCAAAGGCTACATGGTTAATTAAATTAACTACGATTTTTCTAAACTGCTGAGGTAATGTCAGCGTTTCTGCGTGGCTGTAAGTACAGCGCTAACATGTCAAACTTTTCTTCATTTGAATAGGGAATACCGGCCATTTTTCATAGGTTTCGACAATTTATGATTATAATGAGAGAAAACGTATTACTTATTAAAACACAACTTTGATAGTTTGAATTATTTAACGTCAAAGTCACAGATCCTCAGATAGAAACAATGGGCTACTTGTAAAAACCCTATTTTCTGACAAATAAATCATGGCCTCCTTAGAAAATCTGAAACCAGTTATAAAATGCACTAAGTATCCCCTAAAACTTTTCCCATGTAATCTTTTCTGTAGGTATAATAGGAGCCGAGATCTCTGTATAGAGAAGCGAATCTGGGACACATTGTATATAAGTGCAGAAAGAAATAATAATTCATTCACCACTTACAAATGAATTTTGTTTTCGTTTGTTGGTGGAAGGAGGTAGTATGGAGTTCAAATCGTTTGAGTGACCTCATCTTTCAGTAAATAACGATTTTCTTAAGTTATTATACATTGTGCAGTCTTTATATTAATAATCTCTCTTCTAACTGATCTTTTATTGTAATAACTTGTCCAAATTGCTTTTTTATAACAAAGTATTCTAGTTTATGCAAACTGACTTCGATTCTTATTAGGCCAGGCCTAGACCCCTAGACGCAACGATGTGCTTGTAAGTTATGACTGCACGAATATTACGTTGCAAACTAAAGTGAACTGAAACTTGTATCTATTCTGGTGTCTAATTTTCAGATGCAAACTGTCCTATACGTTCAATCTTGTTTGGGTTGAGAACTGCGAAATGTTCGACAATTCTGGTTTGCTCATGCTACTTGCACAAACTACTATTCGTGCAGCATAACTACTCATCTACACGCTCAGTTTGGCTTGGAACGTTATGCTTGTGCAGTTGCAACATACTATCATATCGTTGCGTCTAGGGCTGGCCTTATTATACGCCGCAGGTACAGAGGAGGTTTTTCCAGAATTGTGTTTAAATTATTTTTGTTTATTCAAGATGTCGAAGCCCTCGTATACTACTAGCGTATGTGAAGTTAGAAATAACGACAATATTGGGCAGTGGCCCAGTTTAGCAGGTTACCATGTTATGTATCGATACCTGCAGCCAGAACAGGCCCCGCGCAGTTAGTAGTTGGATGGGTGATCATTTTAATGAAAGTTCGCGTACGTCCGAATAAGCTACTCGAGTCGCATACCGCAGAGGGCAGGCATTATATCAATGAGTACGTGGTACCTATAGTATAGGGGTGTGCCATCTTTTTGGAGGAGATGTAAAAAGCCGTCGATCATGAGTCCACGGATGCTGGGCTCTTTAAAGATCACTACCTCTGGTTGGAACACCAGGGGATTAGGCTAAATTTCTGGTAATTAGGGGTAGCGTGCTCAACAGCATCGGTGTTTAAATCTCGTAATTAGAAATAGGCCAACCTTAAAAAAATTAATAAAAAAAAAACGACAATATTATAAAGGGTTTTATATAGAAATAAGAGATGATGTTAGTTATATTAAGTATTGCCGCTTGGGTTATTCTAGATTTTTGTTTAAGTAATTTTAGGTTATTTACGAATATAGCTTTGTACGTAAAAATTAACTCCTAAATATGCATATGAATTATTCCATATTTCAATTAAAATGTTTTTATATTTAAATTCTTTGTGCTGGCCACATAGTAAGTAAATTGTACTTAAAATTATACTCGAGTAATCAGAGTACTCACTAATTAGTACTCGTAAGTACTTTCATCATGATTGAACTTTGAATGTGTACTTTACATTTTAGAGTACTCGGTTTCTGATTCCTACAGTTGATGAGTAACGAGTACCAGTACCGATGGGCGCATTTATAATATAATGATTTTACTCTGGAAAGAATAAACCATTCCAATATCACAGAGTTTTCAGGTTTGTGGCTCCTTTGGTTTTTTACAAAAATTTCAAAACAATAAGTAACTGAAAATAATACTAATCAATAGGTAAATTTTGAATTTGAAAACATCTAAATTCTTCGCTTTACTTCTTCCTCACGGTTCTTCTGCTTTTTGCTATATCTTCTGACTTTCTATACATCTTCTTCTCCTGCCTGGTGTGCTCTTGCTGTTTTCCTCTATTTTCTCCTCTTAAACTTCCCTCTGCTAAACTCCCCTTCCTGCTAAATTCTTCTTCTGGCTATTTAATACACTTATCTTCAATTTTTATAAATCTTTCTTTCTTTCTTTTTTTTTTGTTTTTTCTCTACAAGATAAAATCTTCAACTTTATTATTTATATCTGTATCCCAGAGCCAAACTATCCCAATTCCAATATTGCTCAAAATAAGATAAATATGCTAAGTTCTTAACAAATCTATGAGGAATTTTCCAATTTAGAATATACCCTCAGGTTTCAATTTTAGATTTTTATGAAATATACCAAGTCCAGTTGACTAGCTGAATCTTGTTTATATGCTAAGTCCATATCAAGTTAATTCTAAGATGAGTGCGGATAATATGGGATGAAAGTATTTCTCACAAATCCTTGAGATGACATACGCACCTGCAAGCTGATACAGTACATTCTGTAATCGAGCGGGAAAGAAAGAAGATTCCGCAATTCCAAATCATGACACCGTGAGATTGACTGGTACGATTATGTGGCTCTAAAAAACAACTGAATATTGTGTAAATGGAGACTAAATATTTTAAAACTTTTGGATCTATGTACGAAGGAATCAATGCAATTTACGTCTCAAGAAAAAATCTGAATATGGTACCGATTTTTTGATCTCAAATGTTCTGCAATAGCAGATACGAAGACAAATTCCTAGCATGCTGATTTAGAAAACAAATTTTAATGAGGAATATTTTGTCGTCGATTTAAACAGAGAAACAAGAAGATCTTTGTATATGCCAAAAGAATTTGTCCGCGAAATGAACCAAGGCCTATATCTTCAAAAAAGAATAAACACCTACAAAAATTGTAACGGTGAATACCATTAAGATTCCGTAATTTTTATTAAAGCTTGAAACAAGAAAAAGAAAACTATCACGAGTCAGGAAATTTCTGTGGAGTTTCCTAGGACGATTTAGGTTTTAGATCGTGATCAGGAGAACGTAGTAAAATAAATTGGGGTTGTAAACTGCTGGGTAGAAAGTATATTTAGTTCAAAAGAAACAAATTCAAAAGTAAATTATATTGTCTAATTGACGTAATACAAAATAACAACTAAAACAAGTTAAGTAACTATAGTTTCTCGCAAATGTATACAGGATCGGCTTCAAACACATTTAAAACTAACTTGTCTGTGCTTTTGTAAAATATCCCTTTCTAAATAAATTATTGTTAGTGATAGTCCGGAATTGGAATGAGGACAAGTCCATAACTAAACAACAAGAAATCAAAATAACTAAAAAAAGATTACAACTGTCTCAGCGAATTCGAAACTCCGAAAATAAAATGTACTTTAATAATCTTCAAAGTGGAATTTCTGGTAAATGAATAATTGAATTTGAAATACTTTGGCTCTGAGATACAGATATTAACTTCATTAAAATTGTTTCTACATATTTTTTTTTTAATTTCCCACCTGACAATCCCAGAACCGTCTGAAAGTTTTCCCAAATTTTATATTATTCCATTAATTTTCAAACTCTCACTACCATCACCGTCTCAACCGTAAGACAATTCCTAATAACGTATCGATGCCAACGATACAGCGCGGAAAACATAAGAACGCGAAAATTGGTGTTAAGCAGGTCTCTCCAAGCTTCCAGGTCTCGCCTTCGGCTCGCCTTGGAATCTGCTTGTCTCGACCTGCAAAACACTATTTTCCGGTCTTGTAACGTAAATTACTATTTTCGATTTGATTTGGTTCGCTTGATGTTTAAAATGATTACAATATGACTCAAGAATTCGCAAACTACTTTCCATATGGATTGGTGTATCTGCTAATAAAACTAAATCAGTTGCGTATAATAGTATACGTACATTATCCCCAACATCTATCATGTTCTTAAAAGTAGTTATCAATGTCAGAGGTGAATATAGCAAAAAGGAGAGGGTTAAAATAGTTGTTTTGTAAGACTCCTTATGTTATCTGAATTTTGTCTAATGTACACTGCCATATAATTTCTAGGAGTTATGCGGCTGATATGTATACCTTTTCCTAGAGAATTCTATGATCAAGTTAGTCAAACGCTTTCCTGAAGTCAACAAATAGAGTAAACAGTTTCTTCGCTAGGAGACGCGACTAATTGTCTTTGATATGTTGACTTAAAATTTTTCAGTATTGTGAAACCTAATCGTAACACCCTACATTTTGATTTAGATCATTTTGTATCTTGGTGTAGTTCTTTTTACTTTTTACAGCAAAACATATCAAATTGTAAAGTTATAACATTGTATAAAAGTTTTAATCTTGTCGAAAACTCATACCTGGTTAATAATACAAATCTGGTGAGCATCTCCACATTTAATGACTTAGGGGGAATATTCGACAGAGAATTATCCTTTTCCTTACATGTTGATACTATCATTCCGAGAAGGTTTAGGCTATTAGGGTTCATAAAAAGGAGCATAAAGCATATACAGGACACTACAGTAATAACATGTTTGTATAATGGTTTATCCGAATTATTTTGTTATTGTAGTATTGCAGTACTGTTTGGTCTTTGACACAAGCTATTTATGTTAACCGAATTGAACGAGATCAAATCAAATTTTATAAGTATTGGCCATTTTAGTTTCATTTTCCATACCGGGATTTGTCTGATGAAACGAGACTGCTGCTCTGTGGTATGCAAAATCTTGAACGGAGACGTAGAGATACAATGCTACTTTTTTTTTCAAAATAATTACGATTACGATTATTTGTTAAAAATTACTGACTCAAGGTAAATTCGTTGACCCGTTAAGGCGTACTCGACAGTCACAACTATTCCTCTAAATAATCCATTGTAAACACTATGGAGAAATACCTTTAATGAAGAGGCTTTTGTGCAATTGTAACAAGCACTATTCTTACTGTGATATTTTTAATTTTCTCTATTATCTGTGAACAGGATGATAGAATTTTAAATTTTTTGTAGTTTTTAGACTCAGTTTTGAGACGAATGTATTTGTTATACATTTTGAAGGGATTTTGCTATTTACATTCAGTTTTTTTTTTAACATTAATTTGTTGTTTTTGTTCTAAAACTGTGATATTTAAAATTTTTAATCATGTAGTGTACTTGAGACAATAAATAAATAAAAGTTTTCGGCTATTAAGTTATCATCAGGGAACTATAACACAAAACGAACAATAATTTAGACAAATCCAACAAATTTTCATTTAAGGCCTTTCTTGCCAAAAGAGTATATATTTTGATGATATTGAAATTTAAAAACCTAAACGACTGCAGAAATGTACTTCACGGGGACCCTGACAATTTAAATGTTGTGTTATTATAGCCTCAGATAAACAAATGAAATAAAGAAAGTAACGGTTTGGTATATTTTTTCTCTCTTTCGGTTTCTTGAAATGCTTCATCTATTTCAAATTGCACCAGTAAATTAAGTCCAAACTCTCAATAATCAGTTCGGATTTTACAGTTATTTTAAAAGTTATTAAGTTTGTATGTTTTTTTAATGGATTTTATTAGTTTTAAGTTTAACAATGACTATTACATGTCTTGTTTTCTCTACATTTGTTGACTAATTTTGAGAAGCTCCTAGTCACTTCATAAGCAAGCAAACAAAGGCCCATGGGCTAGCATTGTGGCATTTAACATTTATGAAAATATTTATTTTGGGGTTATCTAATTATCGATCTGATTTTGCCCTAACGATTCTAGCAACTGATTTTGTTATTCGGTACACTTTGTATATCTGTTAGCGTTGTTTCTGTGACTATGGTGATGTTAGTCGTGTTACAAACCTGTAATTTTGTTTGTTTGTGTCATTTGAAACGAGAATTCTCTCCTAGAGTGTCCTACACTGAAAAATATTTATTACACACAATATAATGTGTGTGACTGAGTAAGTTTTTTGCATCAGGAAGCATGGTCAGCCACAGATATTCACAATATAATGATTGTAAATATAACTTACAGTGATTTGTAATGTTAAAAGGGTTTCACCAGCAATTTTGTGGTTTGACGCCTACAGACCATGTGACTTTATTTGCATGGTTCTGTATAGGATTTAGTGGATGCCGTATTAGCATAAATTTAATTTCTGTTGATATGACATCCAGATTATAAAAATCGCCATGCGTTACCGTTTCAATATTGATGGATAGGGTTTTCCGGGTGGTTTTCCTCACCCATAAATCAACTGGCACCATTAATCATCCCTAAGTCGCCCCGGAGCGCCACGGAAAATAATAATAGCCGACCCTTCCCTGGACAAACCTAGCTTTTGTGGTTAAAATACACTCCTAAGGTGGTGAATTAGGGAGAGCATTAATATTATTCTTAAAATTACGAAATTGTTTGCTAAAAATAATTTATAGAATGGAAACAGTTTTATTTGTAGAAATACGAATTTATTTTAAGAATGCCTAACTTACTTGTATTTTTACAGTTATAGTGGAAAAATAAAAACTGGAAAAACATAAATTTTAATATTTTTACAGATTTAAGAATTATTTCACAAATCTCGTGTAGTTTTACAATATTTCGGTACGTTTCAGCTTTGTAATTTTACAAGAATTACGTAAAATTAGATGATAATAATCTTAAATTACACAAATGTTTTTACAATAACCTCATGAAAATACAAAGATATAGGTGGACTCAGAAATGATTTGTAAATTTACAACATCCATGAGTTTGTAATCTAACAACAATTCTGTAAAATTACAAAATTGCTCTAATAATAAATAAAATAAATAAAAAGGATTATTACAATTATCTTGCCAAAATAAAAATGTATAGGTTAATTTACATATATTTTGTAGATATGGAGCAATTATAAATCCGTTTTACACTTGTAATTTTACAAAATTTATAAATTTACATTACCTCGTAAAAATATAAAAATTTTCAGTTATTCTCACATATAATGCAAATTTACAATATACTTAATGCCATTTAAGGATCTTAATTTCAAAAGAAGATCACGTATATTGGTTTGATTTCTGTCCCAGGGGCATTATTAATATTATTTATTATAATAGTTGTATATAGTTTTTTAATGGCATAACCACATATATTATAT
Source organism: Psylliodes chrysocephalus (assembly GCA_927349885.1). Classification (NCBI taxonomy): domain Eukaryota; kingdom Metazoa; phylum Arthropoda; class Insecta; order Coleoptera; family Chrysomelidae; genus Psylliodes; species Psylliodes chrysocephalus. Next base: position 10,152,687 of record OV651816.1, read on the forward strand.
TATTTCTGTCCAAAAAACATTCATATTGTTCATGATAAGTTACATCTGTTTTTTTGCTATAACGACATATAATTAGTTGTATTTACTGTATTCCTTTTTATTTAAGGTTGATTACTTTGGCTACGTTTATAATAAAGCCATACATTTTAATTTACATTGAAGGGTTTAAGATTAAAACTATATTAAATGGTTTAAAGGGTTTTCATTGTCTCATTTCGTTCCTAATGTATAATTGATTTAGGTTTGGGATAAGAAAACATACATAACTGGTAACAAAATTGATCTGGCGCTACATATTTTAATTTGAATATTTTGTATCTTGGTACTAAACGGACCACGCCTTTCTCCATTTAGTGCGAAACCGGAGCCAAGGCTGTTCATCAGACAACCGAAACTATTTGCGTTACCGGTAGATCTTAGTATGTTGATAGTTGCCTATGGAAGTTAAATTTAGTGGCAACCATTGGACCAGCGCGTGGACTGCGTTCTGCGGGAAATTTAGTAGGTAACGAGACTTATTTTTATCAGTTTTTCCAAATCTTTCACAGGCTAACCATGTCTGTTTAGTGATAGTGTCGCTATACTATTGAAGTTTTTAGGATGAATTGTGAGGCATGAGGCATTAGGTATTTTCTTTTAAATTTTGCAATTATTATAGCGAATTTAGGAATAAAAAAGTGTTTTTAATATTATATGATGTAATAGATTATTTTCGTTATAAAAATCGTTACTTTGTGACTTTATTTGAAAACTACAAAAAAAGTTGCCTACACGGAAAAAAATGTGACTAGAAAATTTTACTACAATGTTGTAGTAGTAGACTTGTAGAAAAATACTTAACTTTTTGTAGAAAATTTTACTACAATTTATAGTTAAAAAATATTCATTATTGTAGCAATTGAATTGTCGAATAAAATTCTACAATAGGAAAAAAGACCACAATGTTTAGTATATTTTACTATTGTTTGTAGAAGTAGAAATTTATTACAATTATCGTAATTACTACTACTAACTTCTGTACAAATTTGTACAAATATTAATAATTATCTCTTCAAAAAATAGTAATTTTCTCTACAAAAAATAGTAATACTTTACATCCACTCTTATGAAAAAAATTCAATTTTGTTCAAAAATATTCTATAATATTGTAGAAATTTTAAGTCATGTGAATAAAACAGAATTCTGCTATTGGCCAACGTTTTCTGACGTCGATCATAAATGGCCAGACAGCAGTAGCCGTTCGCCATGTTCACACAACAAAGCATGGTACATATACGAGTACAACACATTATTATATTATAAGTACCGATGCGTTTGAGAAAATTTTAATAATAACTTCTATTAGTGGTAAGTACATTTATTATTGTTTCTGAATAATTTACCTTTAGATAACTAATTTAAATAACCTTAGTAGATTATTTTAAAAAAAATAGTTGCCAACGATCGAATGTTGTGTCAAGTTCAATGATGTTTTCTTATCTTAATTGTGACATACCTACTTTCTCATTTTTGTTAGTTATCTGACTTAGTCATTTAATATCCAAATCAGTATAAAGGTGATAAATATCCCCGTTTTAAGGGTATTAACAGTTCAATAGTTATTAATTTTTATTTCATATTTTTCAGATGCAGAAAAGCCAACTGAGACTGAGTGCGCTATTATTACTGTTATTTATTGCATAATGTAATTAAGACTTTGTATCTTTTATATTAAAACAATAAATTGAATATTTTATTAAGGAACATTTTTTCTAGGTTATAATTATAATAATTATGGAATACTACTCCAAATTTTATTAAAAATTACTACAATTTGTATGAATTTTTACTATTTATTGTGTAAAATTTTCGTATTTATTTTCATAAAACGCAATACATTTTTAATATAAATTCCTACAATGAATAGCAAAAATTATAATAATTTGTAGAACAATTCTTATGATGCATTTAGATATTTTTACTACATATTGTAGATAATAACTCTACAATACATTCTCTACAAATATTTGGAAATTTTTACTACAAATTGTCCCTGTCCCTATATGTACTATTTATTGTAGAGAAAAAGTCTATAATTGTAGAAATTTGTTCTACATTTTTTTTTCCGTGTAAGTACTGAATTTTTTTCTGGTTTCTAAGATAGTTCAATCATAGAATATTATGTGACAATAAAAAGAGGTCCCCCAAAATCCCCGTTTATTAGACAGACTTCTTTGTTTACAGGTAGTCATGATGACCATATCTAAACAGCAAGTTCAGTTAACAGGAGTGAACTATTTTTGTTGTTACAAAGTAACAATTTTTATAAATTCTCATTACTGAAATACAATCACCGATTGGTTAGTTACATATTAGATAAATTAAATGTGACTGCGGTACCTGCAGGATTTGAAAAAGAGCTAAAAAATGTGGTAAAAGTATTTGTGTCCAAAATTTTGACAAAGTGGAGAGACTCTAATTACACGCATAATAGATTTGATAAAAACATTAAATGGCTAAAAGAAAAATTAAACCTACCACAGATAAGTCAGTTCTAGACTTCTTTAATTAATTAAAAAACCAGGTAGGTCAAAAAACCTATTATCAGACAGCTGTGGACGATCGAAATAAAATAACATAAAACAAATTGGTACAGATATAAGTAGTAAAATGTGAAAAAAATAACAGCTACGACACCCCGCAGATTAAAAAAGATGAAACAAGTCCATACTTCGTCATCCACTTCAACAATTAATCCTTACAGTCCTGAAGAAGCTATAGCTCTTATCGTAAACTTAAATTTAGACATAGAATACATTACTATTCAAGGGGGAGCTAAAGCAAAAGGAGCTAACATTTATCCTTCCTATAATGCCATCGCATATTTTAAAAAGCAATGTTACCCATCAAATAGCACCGAAACTTCTTTTAGACCTAACGATCCAGCGTTTAGCTGAAGTGCAAGGTGACGTATTTGTGCAGAACATTCCAGATGACATAACAGATATTGGAGTGATATACAAATAGGGTGTCTAGATGGAAGTAGCGGACACAGTATCTATAAACAGAATTTTTCTTGGCCAAACATAAGAAAATTCACTGGAAAAATTTGAGTCCACCTTCTACAAGGTATTGCCGGCCAATTGCATTTAAGTTAAAAAGGTAAACGAACCAAACAATGATAGAAGAATATCAGGTAGTACAGTCAGGTCGTCCAACTTCAACCCACCAAAATTTGGTTGGCTGGCAATGAGCTGTCGTTCAGACACATTACTGTGTACGATGTTGGATGGCAATACATGTAATGTTTTGACAGTCGCTTTATCTTCCCAAAGATATGTGTTTAAAACTATACCTAAAGACATGAATTATCTACTAAAAGTAACAACAAAAACAAGCGACACAAGCACAATTAAGTTTGGCTTTTCTGTGCTTCTACGAGTAGCATATCTGAGATCTTACGTATAACTGTTGCATATTACCTATAAATTAGAGAAGGAAGAATGGCAAGCTGGAGGACCCGAAGCCAAGGAAGTTGTAAAACAAAGAAAAAAATATTATTATATGTTCTTTGTTTTATAACCAACTGAGGCTGGTTGTCGACCAAACCAAACAGGGTGGAGGTAATAGCAATGACGGAAATACAGCACAAAAAGTTTTTGATAATCCGGACTTAGTTTCTCAAATAACTGGATTGAACGAAAATTTAATTTCTAGATTTGCAAATATTTTAACTGCAATATCCAGTGGACACTACATCGATACACACAAATTTTAATCTTATTGCTTCGAGACAGTAGAAATATGTTTTGATCTTACAGATGGTGCAAAATGAGCTGGCCTTAAAGATTATAAGAACCTTCGACCTTTTCATTTCAGAAAAACCTCTAGGATAGACACAAATACTGACATCTTGCAACAGAAAAAAAAACAAAACGAAAAGAAACCCGTTTTCTGAAGTAAAAAACATGCTAAAAATTCTGAATTATTGCAAAATAATAAAATCGATCTTCATCGTGTAGACGACATTCAATGTGACGTCATAGACGATGACGATATCATAGACAATGATGACATAAATGTGGCTGCTGCAATATACAACACGATGGGCATCGTCATAGACAATGACGAATCTGAATAAAAGTTAATATATTTTATTTTTAAAAAATTAATATTAATTCGACAAATAGTCATTATACTCACATTGTTTATAATAATAAAAATACTTTTAAATTATTATCTACATTTTTCTTTTTACATTAATAAATTACAAACTCCAATGGCAATGTCATTAAAGTACAGATACACATTTTTTTTTTTAAATATATCTGTTGATGTGGCACCACCTATAATTTAACCTATTATAAAAACCGACATTTAAATGAATTCCTAACTAGTCTTCAAGTGAAACAATAAATATTGGGCTGAAACTATTTTTTTCGCCGTAAATTGGGTAATTTGCCGTGTGTGCGTCGTCTGAAATTTCTACAGCTTTAGTGAAAATAACAATTACATTATTTCCATACATAGCTATTACTTACAAATTAAAGGAATGGAAGAAGATAAATGTATTTCGTAAACGATATTTTTTGTTACTTATTTTAAATAGCATTGAATGTAAAATGGATTAGACAGGTCGGTATTATGAAGTGAATTATTAAAAAACATTTCCAACATCCTATATTCATAGTTGCGTAATTTTATCTGTATTCTGGTTGATTGAAAAACACCCGAACAAATATATTATTTCTTACCAATTTCGCCTGCTTAGATTCCGTTGGAATTCCGCAAAACATCATCGGGTAAATCAAATTATTCGCAAATGCAAAGTTATTTTGTTTCTGCACGCTTGGTCGACCTTTATGGGTCCTCAACGGAAATGTTCGATGTATAAATCATGGACTGGCAACTCGTACTTACCTGTAAAATAAAAAACAAAAGATGTGATGAAAAATATAGAGTAACGGTTCAAAAAATTGTTAAAACAGGCGGCAATTCCTTCAGTTGGCCGTTCTGCTTCTAATAACGAGAATTATTTCAAGTGGCACAGTAAACTCGATAAGTATTATAGTATATAATATTTTCTTTATTTATAAATAAAAGATTATTATTATATGTATGAAATCCATATGAATTTCTTTATTATATATACTAAAAATAACTAACTTAATATACTAGTCGTTTACTACAATCATTTTGATGTTTAATAGTTCTTTAGAAATAAAATATCCGAACTTTTATAAATACTGTATGACCAAGCCATTCTTATAAAGAACTGGATCATTTTTTAGATATACGAGAAATTCCATGATATTTTGCGTCACATTTAAATCACCTTGTATCCAAAAATACTATTGCGAAGTCTTATATAGTATTTTAGGTAAAATCTGTAATGCGTATCCCCCATATTTTTTCTTTTCGGAAAAATTACAAAAAATTACATAGCAATGCGATTTGGCTATCACGGTAATGTCAAAAAACATGGAAATGTTTAATTTACTTTTATGGTAATGTTAGGGAGTGAAAATAAACAAACAATATTCAAAAACCACTGTTTCTTTTTTAAAAACATAATGATTAAACGCAGTTAACATAAAAAATATTTTAAACCCTAAAAAAATTAAGGTAAAAAAATTTTTATACAGAGTGTCCCATTAGTGCGTAATTGTTCAATAGTTTAATTTGTCTTATATAGATAAAAAATATATGGATTTAAAAAATACGTATTTTAAAAATATTTTCGGGTATACATGGTGTTGTGTTTTTGCCTGGCAAATAAAAATGTATATTTTTTAAATAAAAATACCCTGTATATTATTTCATTTCTAGAATGGTTTACTATATTCAGACGTAGACATTTTTTTAAACATTACAGAGTTGCCAAGCAATTAATTTTTTATGAAATTAGAGAATGATGCAGATCCCAAATTAAATTATCATAATTTAGGTAGAATTACATTGATTTCAAAATTGTTTATTGTACAGATAATAAGCTAACGAATAGTGGTGATATAACTGGTTTGTTTTATAGAGTGTTTTGAAACAAGTCTTAACTATGAATTTGAAAAAATTGAGTACATTAAACTTAAAATTAGTCATATTTATTTAAGACATGTTGCAAAACATTTTGTATAAAATATTCCAGTCCTATCACCACTATTCACTAGTTTACTATCTTATAAATTTTTATTTTAAACAATTTGGAAATCATTGGAAACCTACTAAAATTATGATAATTTAATTTGGGGTATGCATGATTTTCTAATTTCATAAAAAAATTCATTGCTTGGCAACCTGTAATATTTAACAAAAAATTCTAGGGTTGAATACAGTATTACAAAATCAAAAATGTACATTTTTATTTGTCAAACAAAAGCGCAACATACTGTATATCCAAAAATAATTTTTAATTATGCCTTTCTAAAATCCATTTACTTCCTATATGAAATCTGTAAAACAAATTTATTTATCGAATAATTACGGACTAATGGGATGTAATATATACATTATAATTGGAAATTTATTTCAGAGAAGGGTAGGTTAACTTATGAAAAATATTGTATATATTATATAATTTTGTAAAATTTATGACAATACGCAGTTTTGAAATTTCAAAAATTGATTTCTTATTATGATTTTAATCGATAGATAATAGCATTTCTATTTTTATTTATACTATAATTATGAATAATTTGTTAATTTTAATAAAAGTCATAAATTATTTTAAAATTAGTTATTTTGTCTTAATAACCTAAAATATTTTTTTTATTTGTAAATTTTCGTTAGTGGGTCGTAGAAAAAATATACTATACAACTCAGGTGGATTGTCCATATCCCCACTTTTTGTAAGCAGCGGTGATTCTAATAAGCCCTTTCTGGGATATAAAATACTGCAGCAATATGCAAATTCATGTGGTGCCAAAAATCCAAAAGTACTCATATCAACTCGACTAAGAAAATATTGAGCAACCCTTGCTCAAGTTTTTAATATGTCTGAAAATACATAGAGCAATTATCGTCGTTTATAGGGTAAACTCCAGGAATTCATTAAAAGTCATATAGACTCCCCGTATATATTTCTAAAATTTTATTATTAATGGAGAAAAGCTCGGCAATAAATTTTACAGGAAAATCCTTATAAGAAACAATGGTTGACTTGGAAGAAAATTTATCAGAAAATGACAGACTAAAAATAGAAGATATAGAAGAATAGGGGAAGAAGCTGAAAACATGTTTTAGCTTAGTCCAGAACCATCCAAAATTAGCAATATAAATTCAAATTATGCTATAAAAAACAAGTTCGCTGGACAGACCATCAAAAGAAAATAGCAATAAATTTATTTAAAAAAACATAATCAGAATAAAAACCTCCAGAAGAAATATAATTTAAAGAATTAAAAGAAAAACATCCCAACTTATTAGATAACAAAGACTGAGTAAAAAAATAAAGGCATTCATCTAAACTACATACTTCAAAAAAATACTTTTTTGACTTTTGATTAACCTTTTAAAAAATTGTTTGTTTGGTTTTTAATTTCAATTATTATTTTCTGTCTATTTTAATAATTTTTGTTTCACTAGTTAACGTTTACTTTAATTTCATGTAAAAAATATTTTTACGCCATAATGACAGTATATTATTTATATACAATTATATATCCCAAGTTAGAGCCTTGGCTGGGGACTTAGACGATTGAGCACTATGCCTACGGCGTCGTGCTCAAATTTCGTCTTCGTGCGATATGGCCATCATATCCACTCTTGTTGCACAAACTACTATTTTTAAATATCTCGCTTATCCCCAGGACAATTTTTACACAACCTAAGCCATTTCAAATTAGGAATTAAAAACTACAGTTTCCTCCACTCAAACAATTTTATCTAAGAAATGTCAACGGAATGAGCCCGAAGATACTCTGCTATTGTGTCCGGTTCTGAAATCTGAACCGCGTTGAGGACTACCTAGAATAGTATTGAAAAAGACTTCCGCATTTACTACACTTTTTTGTTTTGGACGCTTAGTACACAAACTATATAACGTCTTATTAAAAAATAAAGAGGAGAAACATTAAGTAACATTGTATGTATGGTTTTAGGCCATGTGTGACCGTTACCTTTAAAAAGATGCTAACACCAGTTTATTTTATTATTTGCATTAGCAAGGATTTGTTGAGTACACACAATCATTATTATTAAAATAAAATATTTACCGCAAACGAATTATTATTTAACGTATCTGATGATGAAACCCACTGTTTCCCTAAGGCCTCAGAAATACCAACAGATAATGGGTGTGTGATAATTGTATAAGGTTATTTATAGAAAATAAGTGCTTAGATGGAACTGACGTTTCGGAGTCTAACTCTTGTTTTACTTATTTTAAGGCAAGTACACCCATTAAAGCCTATCCCATATGAGCTAATTGGTGAAATGCAAGAAAAAAGAAATAAATCGCAGAATTAACTTTTAATCTTATGCCAATCTACGGCCTACGGTTTTATTACATAATGGACCATTCAGCGTAGTTCCCATTTAGATCTTTTTATTAACTATATATAATATGATTATGTACCCTAAAAGTAATATATATCGACGGTGTTTTGACAAGAGAGCGTAAGCGGCTTGAACCTGTTAGTGCATTAGAGGCAAAAAACATGTTTCAGCTTTATATTTTCATTCTATTATTACAAATAATAAATAAAATACAATTTTTCCCTTTTTATCATATACATGTTACCAACGGTAAGCCTGGATTAGCAAATATAAAGTAATTCGGTCAGGGTCTAATTCACTCTTTTGATTGTAAAAATTTAGTATAATATATTTTTTATTATTTTTTACGTGTTGTATAACTAAGTAAGAAAGAAAAGTCGTGCAGTTACTAGCAAAAGGTTAGACTATTTTTATTATACATTTAACTAAAGGAAAAAATATATAATTTGATTGATATGCGAATATGATTTATATTGAGTCGAAAACAATGGACAATTTTCAAAATAATCCTAAAAACAGATTATATTAATTTTTAATTTATTGGAGATATTATAAAAGTAACCTTTATTATTTTACTAATTTCAAATCCTAATGTCTTTTCGACAACACTCAGCTCATAATGAGTTGGTAAGTAAAAGTATTTTTGAAACAGCTTGGAAGGCCATGGAACAAGCAGGACTGGAAGAATTGCAATTAGCAAAAGATATTGGAGAAGTAGATGAAAAAGGAGATGGTCTAATTGCATTGATTGTTGACGGTGCATGGTCTAAGCAGTCATATAAAGTTAATTATAACGCTTTATCTGGAGTTGTAAATTTATATTTTAATATTATAACGTGTGATCCAAAAACAATGTTTCTAAAGTAAACCATGACCGACAGAATTGTGAAGAATCCGTCAAATATTTTTATTTTATACTTTGGACTTCAGGAATATTTGTTGAGAAAATTGAGAGAGATGACAATTTTGGTTATGTGCTGAACCAAAGTTAGTTGATTTTAATTAAAAATATTTAATAAAAGAAATTGTAAGAAGAAATTGATATAATTTATTTTTTTGTGATTGTATTTTGTTATGTAAAATAAAATGTTTCATTAAAAATAGTAGATAATTAGATTTTTATTTAAGTATTTAATTTATTTTGACCTATTTTTACTTTCAGTAAACGAAGAAAAGATAAAACCAATCCATTATATTTTTTTATGAAATTAAAACAAAGGTATATATTACTTATATACATGCGTACGATAAAATAGTTTTCAAAAAATTTTTCGTCTACACTACAAATTAATTGTGAGATTGATGCGATTATTTTTAAAAAAACAAATATTTTATATTATGTACCACTGTATATTAAAGCACTTTCCAAAAATCAGTTTCTTACTTTAAATATACCATAAATAAAGCTATCCAAAGCTTTCGCGCGGATATTATCGAATATTATTAATAATAACAACAACAACAACAACAAAAATGTTTATTTACAAAAAATACGATCAATAATTATATGTTTAAAAAATCCTTTACTATTTTACCTTAGAATATAAATAAAATAAATTTAAATGTAGTTAATCATTTATTTAAAAAATAATTCCACTAGACAAAGAAAGAAAACTTTCGAATCCGTCGTCAAAGTAATAAATAAAAATATTATCTGCAAAGAGATTACTATCAACACAATAGTTACAATATACCGACAAATTTGGCCAGCCCGCGTTTCAGGTGGAGATGAATACCGAGAAAGATAGGCGTCCTATTAGACTAAACGAGGAAAGATTGAATTATTACACGTACAATTGTCTTTACGTAAAAAAAGAGAGGGTTGTGTACATAGATATATTCTATGGAATGGATGAGGTACCTCTCAACTTCGACTGAACGAAAAGCGGTAGAACAGCCTTAATAGACATAATTTCCACCATTATTCAAAAAAAAAAAACACTAACATCATCAGAACACATAGGCAAGAAAGATGGAGTGTCAATGTTTTAGGAGGTATAATTGGGGCTCATGTTATTGAGCCGTATTTTTTTGGAAGGCGGATTAAATGGTCTGTTGTATTTAGATTTTTTAGTAAATCATCTTCCTACTCTACTTAAAAACATTTCTCTTGCCATAAGACAAATAATGTGGTACCAGCATGATGGGACAGGAGTGCAGTTTCTACACAAGGTGGCAGATGAATTAGATGAAAGGTTTCCAATAGATGGATTAATAGAAATAGTGCGAAAAAATGGCCAGCTTGTTCTCCAGACTTAACAAAATCCCATTGTTTTATGTAGAGTTATAATTCAAATCTAGTCTATCTAACGCCACCTACAACACCCGAAAATATAAAAAAAAAAAAGATTGTGCAAGCTTTCCACCTGATATGGTTAGAAACGTTTCTCGACCATTCGCCGAACGAATAAATGTATGCATTAGAGAAAATGGCCGACATTTTGAACTTATTTTATTAAACGTTAATTTGTGTTTTCAGATAATTTTCAAATAAATTTTATTGTAATTTTCTTTTAATGGGCTATTTCTCGACCGCAAGTAAAAAATGTTTTTTTAAATTTATTTTTTAATGGGGACAGATATGTATAGGAAACTATATGGCGAACTCGAAGGTTATATTATTCTCCATACCTTGGTGAATAGTAATTGAAATTTTTGAAAGGGAAATAAATTTGTGACCACCTTCTACAAATTGAAAAACTAAAACTTGATCTATAAAAATCTTTGGTCTATTGGTAAAAATATCTCTGTATTTTGAACTAGGAAAATATAAAGTACAGCCGCTGAAAAGATCTCATTTATGTCATAGTGACAACATTAGAAAAACGAGTGATGATATATAATGTTTTACGTTTAGATGCCAATTCTCAAAAAAAAAAAAAAATATAATGTTTTGCATTCTATATTATACCCTTCACACTTTAACAAACCCAGCTTTTCTTAATCCCTCATTTTTATTCATTTTTTTTTTTTTAGAATCAATAGACTTCATCCCCTTAGAAAGCCTGATTTTTCCTGAAGATTTTATGCTAATATGGCTTTTGATGTTTGATTTCTATTTTTTGGTTATTTCAACCCTCCTTAAGGGTAAATTCTCCAATTTGTTTACAAATTGTTTTAAAATCATAGGCTTTGTCCCCATGTAGAGCTTGATTTTTGCTAAAAATTTCAAGATGATATTGTTTTTCGTTTTTGAGTTTGGATTTTTTTAAATATTTCAAGCTCCGTTAACCTCTAAATTTAGTTTTTTTTTTCAGAATAAATAGCCATCATCCCCTTATATAGCTTGATTTTTCCTGAAGATTTCAATTTAATATATTATAATAATTTTTTTATCTGAATTAGGATTTTTTTTTTCAATATTTCAACTAGGGGTGGGCGCAAAATAATCGACAAATCTATTTTTATATATTTTTTAATTGATAATCGGTTATTTTCGATTAATCGATCACTCGATTATTTTCGATTAATCGATTACTTAATTATTTTCGATTGATTATTTTTAATTTATCAATTATTTTCGATTGAACGATTACTTAATTATTTTCGGTTAATCGATTATTTTCGATAATCGATTATTTTCGATTAATCGATTATTATTTTTTTATTTAAATGTTTTGTATATCGTGCAATAATCCAAAATTTTCAATAAATGTTTAATATGCTTTAAGTGTGTATTTTTATTTTAAGTCACTGACTGGTTAAGTCTTAATGATCTACGAACTACCTATCAGAATCCTAAAAACACATCATAAAAAAACTCTAATTTCAAATAATCATCTAACAAAAAAAAAACGAACACACTGACATACCTGACTTTAATCATCGTTTTAGAAAATGTAATTCTCATATATCAAAAACTGACAGGGAATGCTGCAGATTCACTCACTTAATTTACAATTTATGTCAATCAAACAAAAAAGATAATCGAACAAACAACTTTTTGTAATTTTCGTTCGTTTATAAAACATTCTGAGTTAGAAAAAACGTATTAATAGGTTCCGTGCATCGTGTGCTAATTCCCTTCGCTCAGAAAATTAGTGTCAATCGAGTAAAAGTACCTATCGACATAAAAAGAAATAGCTGGTAAATCATTTAATACATATCTCCTCTTTCAAATAGACAAGCTTCTTACAGACTTTCTCTAATATGTAAAACGTGATAAAAATATACAGCATGTCCAAAAACGTGCCAAAAAGTAAGAAAAGTCTGTTAATGTACGAATAATTCAAAATGAGCCTTATTAGTACACAAAGCATTTGAATTTGCCGAAATTGCTCGAATTGAAATGTTTTATACCTTTTTGAGTAAGAAACGGAATCAAGCAAATACAATAATTTCTTAACTGTAGTACAATTTTATAGGATTAATTGTTTTATTTTGTAGGTTGCCCATATCAATTAAATAATTTCCAAAACTTTGATTTTATCATTCTTTTATTTTACCTATTTTTTTTTAATCTATTATGTTTTGACCTTGATTGTACTTTTATTATTGTAACGATAGTCTAATTTATTTATAGTTTATTTATTTAAAACACACTATTTACAATTTATTTCAGACGTACTATTTAATATATACAACACTTAGACACTAACTAACAATTCTAATTTATTTATTACACTTTAACTTTTTATTCCAATACTCTGAACTAAACTGTGCGCCGATGAGTCGGCTATTTATACCAATCCAATTCTATGCTCATTGTTTCTGGGCGCTCCCGAAAATTCCATCTCTATGACTCAACGGCAGTTTCTCGAAGCGTCAGCGGCATACCTAGAAGATTTCGTCGTTTCTTGTATATTCGAGACGCGGTCACAAGTCAGCTTTGCTTCGATCATGAATCGAGTGGCAGACTTCCAAGGTCGCGCGTACACAGGGTCGGATAAGGAATTTCATGACAATATACTCTTCACAGATTAGTCTGTAAAGAGTTTTATAGGTTTACTTTGTCGGTCAGATGTTACGTTTTTTGTCTGCACAATAAGTCAAAAACGAGGATTGATATAAACTTGATTATTTTAAACAAAAATCAGGTTCTATAAGGGAACAAAGCCTACAGATTTTAAAAAAAATCTGAATAAAAATAGGGGGTTAAGATGGGTTGAAAAAAAATCCTAAATGAAAAGCGATATCAACATGGAGTTTTTAGTAAAATGAAGCTATATAAGAAGATAAAGGCTATAGATTAAAAAAATCTTATTAAATTGGAAGTTAAAAGGATTAAGGGAAGTAAAAAAATAGAAAATAAAACCTAGTCAAAAACAAAAAATGATATGAACTTAAATTTTTTAGCAATTGCCATAAGTTTAATAAGAAGAAAACCTCTGATTTAAAAAAAAAAAAACTAATTAAAAATGAAATTTTTAGTAAAAATCAAGCTCTATAAGGAGATGAAGCCCAATGATTCTGAAATAAAAATAAAATTTAAAATGGGGGTTAAGGGGGTCTGTTAAACTGTGAAGAGTATAATTTAGAACATCAAGCATTATATATCTTTATTCTAGAGTGTATCTGTGTAATATTATGTATTGTGATGGTACTGATCTTACAAAATCAACATTTTAGTTCACTTTATTTGCTAATAAAAGATATTTATAAAATATATTATTTTATTTGACATGTGTGACAATTTGTGAAAATGAAAACAGTAGGTAAAGTTTCATATAATATTTTTTATACAAAAATCTATGTCAAGCTTTCTACATAACCTTATATGTATTCAAAAATATTCTCAAAATATGAAGAAAAGTCAGCTGACTATAACTAATAATATTTATAGATGGTTTTTAACGTATTAAAAATAAAAAAAAAATATTAACTTTGTTTTGACGATACAACTTTTATGTACACACGGAAAAAAAATTGTAGAACAAATTTCTACAATTATAGATTTTTCTCTACAATAAATAGTACATATAGGGACAGGGACAATTTGTAGTAAAAATTTCCAAATATTTGTGGAGAATGTATTGTAGAGTTATCTACAATATTTAGTAAAAATATCCAAATGTATCATGAGAATTGTTCTACAAATTCTTATAATTTTTGCTATTCATTGTATGAATTTATATTAAAAATGTATTGCGTTTTATGAAAATAAATACGAAAATTTTACACAATAAATAGTAAAAATTCATACAAATTGTAGTAATTTTTAATAAAATTTGTAGTAGTATTCCATAATTATTATAATTATAACCTAGAAAAAAAAATTACTCGTATATGTACCATGCTTTGTTATGTGAACATGGCGAACGGCTACTGCTGTCTGGCGATTTATGATCGACGTCAGAAAACGTTGGCCAATAGCAGAATTCTGTTTTGTTCACATGACTTAGAATTTCTACAATATTATAGAATATTTTTAAACAAAATTGAATTTTTTTCATAAGAAGGGATGTATAAAGTATTACTATTTTTTGTAGAGAAAATTACTATTTTTTGTAGAGAAAATTACTATTTTTTGTAGAGAAAATTACTATTTTTTGTAGAGAAAATTACTATTTTTTGTAGAGAAAATTACTATTTTTTGTAGAGATAATTATTAATATTTGTACAAATTTTTACAGAAGTTAGTAGTAGTAATTACGATAATTGTAATAAATTTCTACTTCTACAAGCAATAGTAAAATATACTAAACATTGTGGACTTCTTTCCTACTGTTGTAGCATTTTATTCGACAATTCAATTGCTACAATAATTAATAGTTTTTAACTATAAATTGTAGTAAAATTTTCTACAAATTCTTAAGTATTTTTCTACAAGTCTACTACTACAACATTGTAGTAAAATTTTCTAGTCACATTTTTTTCCGTGCATAGTTTCTTGTAGGTAACATCCAAAAAAAGAAGAAAACCTAACAATTCCAATACTTAGCAACAGGTCAGCAATCTTTTAGACCTTTTTTTTAACTAATATTGTTTCTAGATACCTTTTCATGGTTTAAAATTCCCACAGAAACACAAGTTTTGATAATTAACCTATTATTTTCGAGATTTTCAACATTCCTGTATTATTCCAAACATTAGACAACTTTGCAAGATTATATCGGCCTAAAATTGAACAGGTTAGAGAACTATTAGGTATTTTATCCAATAAAGTCAATTTTTAGATATCCTTCCATTTTTTCAAATTCCCATAGAAACACAAGTTGCGATTATTTAATTTGAATAAATGTAAATTCAATAAACGGAGTTTTATAATAGAAGCCAAGTCAAAATTCCCCAACTATATAAACTTGCTGGTGCTGGTATCTTTTCTACAAACTTAATTGCTAAATGGTTTCGAGTTCCAAGTTTCTTTTTAAACTTTTTAGCCAAAATATATGCAATTAAAGGAGCGGATAGATTTATTATAACAGAACACATAAATAAGGCAGTTGTTTTTAGTGATTCTAAAAAGTGCTCTCCAAAAAATTTCCTGTAATTGTATGGAAACTCAATGGGACTATTTAACAATAAAAATAAAATAGTTTATTTAATTTAATAAGTGGAAACGAAAAAGTAGATGAACTGACCAAAAAGGCCGGACTAATTCCAGAGAACTTCATAGTAAACGCTTACTTTTTTTAAATCCAATATAAGGAACAAATGGAAGGAGGAATACAGGCGGTTATTATAAATTACGAAGTGTTATATATTATTCAACTAACATTAAAAAAACCATGGTTTAGAAAACTTAAAAATTTAAATGAAGTGACTCCTTATAGAGTTTGATTTTTACTAAAAATTTCATGTTGATATCGCTTTTTATTTTTGATTTTTTTTTTAATTTCAACCCCCCTTAAATCCCCCATATTTATTCAATTTTTTTTTATAATTAAAGGGCTTCTTCTCCTTTTAGAGATTGATGTTTGCTAACAAAAATTGTAGATGTCAAGCAAGGGAAGATATACAACATAATTTTTTTAATTGTCAGAATAATTTTTATAACAATGTAGTTTTAGAGGGTTTAGACATTTCACAAAATTTTAGAGTACCTGCTACACTATTTGATACATAAAGTATCTTTCGGAAATGTAAAAAGATATAAAGGCCACAGTTTCACTGTATTTTTACTATAAGAAGCAAGAGTTTACCTTTTCCGTAAGTATTTAAATTCTACTAAATTTATTAAAATAAATCTTCTACTAGTTTAAAGTATAAGGTTTGGAAAATGAAATCTACTTTTTATTTATCCTGTTTATATACTGAATTAAAAAAAATCCTTAAAATTGCTTTTAAACCCAGAGCTAAAAAGTAGGAGACTTCATTCTACATATTTTTCTAAGTATCCCACCAAAATATTTTTAAATTTTATTGGGTATTTTTAAAATATAAGCGGAAAGTCTATGAATACCTGTAATTGTCTAATACATCCATTTTTAAGTAAATGTCACCATATAAAAACAATGTCGCCAGTCTGTTTTAGAGATGGTTTTAGTTGGTGAATGATTGTTTAGAGGTACCTATTTTTGAATCTGTGATACTGCTATATATGCTGTCCTTTATTGTTTTCTACTTTTCATATGTTTGTCTCGCGTCATTCCAGTTACTTACACAATTGTCGATTTATTTTCCATGTGTACGATACAAGTGCTACCACGTTGCCAGATGTACAACAATTATCGTTTTATATGGTAATTTTGGTGTTCTATACAATGTACTATTCAAATTAACGATAATTTCACAATTCTTTCAATAATTTGATTTAGGCTCCGAAAGACATCGATAATTCGGACGAATTTAATTTTAAAGTGGGTGAAATGCAGAAAAGGGTCGAAACTTCATGGTATTCCGATGTAATTTGGATCCGAATGACCTGGCTACACTGTATGGTACGCACGTAATAATTATTATTAGATTGCGAGCTTGGTTCTGTATAACAAAAAAAACTTCGACACAAGCTGATTGGTATATTCCCGATGACGTACACATTTCAAATTTTAAAATTAAATTGGTTTTAATTTAAAAACTTTTGGCTTTTTTGACAAACTGATTATTTAGAATAACTTGTATAGCGACTAACTATTACAATATAATTAATAAAACAGCATATCTCACATGTGAACATGGCCCATTGTGAATGTTATATATCTGAAGGGAAGATGAGTCTGAAATGCTCGGAATTGTTACATTTTTGTAGTGGTACTAACAAAATTAGTCGCCTGCATATTGTTATTAGAATTGATTTTGTTTGCTTAATCAACTTTATTTTTTATTGAATCTTCAATCTACAGTGGAAGAGTTTCATCCTTTGTATCGTTTTAAACTTCATAACATCACCCCTTTCATCTACTAGCAGAGTCGCGGAGCTTCGGCGAAAGCAGTTACCTGTGAATTCGCCTGGATTTTCTAATTTAATATAGGAGGCGATTTTGCTGTGGGCTTTTCCCCCAAATATTTTGGTGGTATTCGTTTTGGTGATGGAGATTTTAACTACAACATTGTTTCCTTTTCCTCGATATCATCAAGTGTCGTATTAACTATAACCCATAATTAAAAGCACCTAAAATAGAATTAAGATTTATTGTAACCAGTTTTTTCTTCGTTTCTTTGATTTTCACTTACCTTAAGCATGAGATATTCGATATGAGGAGCATTGATTAGAAACGTTTCAATTTGTTCTCTAGACATAATCTTAGATTTCTTCGGTTTAGGACCAACATATCTGTTTTTAATAAATCTTATTAGTTTAAAAAAATTAATAATATTTTCATTATCTTTTAAGGCTAGCATAGATTTTAGCATTGAATATAGGCTCCATAATGATGATGGGGCCAGTTTTAGGGATTTTTCAGCAAAATATGCCAAAAGGGCTTCTTCACTTACATTTTTTACTCTTTTCCCCGACACCAATTTTTAAATATATGGAAATATATCGTAAGTCGCCTTTTTTGCGACTTCCAAAATTTCTTCTGGAGTTTCAGTTTCTATATCAGATAATTCTAAATCTGAATCCATATTTTAAAATTTGCGAAAAAAGTTTGACATAAATAACAAATTAAAAATCAGCGAACTGTCAGTTAGCAATAAATCGAAACGTTGTTATCATAGTAACGAAACAAAAGCAGACTGTATTATTAACCATCGATCGGAAAAATTAAAAACATTGACCGGTAAAACTTTTACCGGTCCCTAACGTCTACTTTCCGGTCTTGATAGGCAAAAGGCTACTTTTTGGACGAAAAATTGTTCAGAAAGTGTATATTTTTCATTTCTTACAAAAAATTATTGTGATACCAGAAAATAGTTTTTCTACCAACAAAAACAGATTTATCTACCTACCAACAAAAGTCTTTTCTACGTAGATTGGCACAGATATAAAACATGTATATATATATATACAAAAAAAATAAGTTATTGACGTTATTACCTGCTTTTAAAGCGTGAATAGAATATATGCACACGGCGTATGTTTGTAAAAATTTAAATCCCCCACCGATTGCATATGTGCCATGTGTGATTTGGTTAGATTAATAGGTAAAAAAAGAAAAAAGGTCCTTTAAATCTTACAAAGATTTTGTTTTTTATACTGCGACCGGATTCGAACTATATCACTTCATCTTCTGGCACGCCATAATCTCTTATCCCCTAGGGAATAAACTACAAAATAAAATTTTACTAAAGGAAGCGAAAGAACTGACCATTTTTTAAAAAAACTTTGGATTTAATCAATGGTTAAAATAGTTTAAAGGTTATAACATCACATGATAAAAACAATTATTCTTAAAAAATATATGAGCTTAATAAAATTTGAAATATGTTTTATATTTTTAAAAAGCCAGATGGATTGTCTTCTTTTCGCATCAGCGGTCAAATATGTCAAACGCGTATTTTCTATTTTGACCCATGTAGTAACATAGATTTGATAACTAAATCGTAAACATTGATTTTTACATCTGAATTCTAGATATTTATTTTTAATAAATTATTAAAATAATTTTAAAATAACTACATTATTTTTAGTTTTTTTTTGTTAATATAAATATTTAATTAGATATATCATGTGATATAAGCTTGAGTTTAGTTCATAGAGCGTTAAATTTATTAAATTTGCATGTTTCGACCACATCGCAATGCTGGTTTAATCCTCCACGATGGAAGGCAATCTTTTTTTATTTATTTTGGAAAACTGTGAAAATTGAAAAATACGACCAATGTTATTTATTTATTTCAAATAGGTACATTTTTTTTATCTTAGAGCCAGTCTTTTCACCTCCATGTAAAGTTGAAAGTAACTACTTGCTGATTAAACTATAGGGCTAGTGTTTGTTAATCTGTCAAGTAAACCTACATGTAACTTTACTCAAAGGTGAAAAGATCGACCCTTAATGTAACATTTACAATTAATCTTTTCGTTAATGATCTTTAATAACAAAAAAGTTCTTGTTCACGGTTGTTCATCTTATTATTTAATGTATTTAAAAAAAAATGAACTAATGAAAAACATTATTGTATTCTAATATTTTTTTATACCTCTAATGTTATTTTACCGTTATTATCCTATGAAAATGTTTGCAAAAAATCAACCAGCCACATTTTGATTTAACCTTTATAGCCAGATTTCATGGTTTTACATTTTTTAATTAAATTATTTTTTGGCCGTCGAAGGAAAAATATTGTACATTACTCAAGCAAACTATTGTGGGTATATAAGGTAATAAAAACAATTTTTTAAATTACATTTTTCTTTTTTTATTTGGTTTTATATTATTTTTACACAAAAAGTCGAAAACTAAATCAAAACTGGGAATAAAACAATTCCCAATGATTACTGATCAATGATCACAAAAAAAGGAATAACCTACCAATACCTTTGCCATTTGACTAGACACAACACACAACGAACGACTGAGTAAATGAATATATCTAGATTCAAAAACTATTATTTACCTGCAAAATATTTCGCAAGGTCAAGAACTCGTTTCCTATCGCAAAGGTAGGGGGGGGGCGTATGGTGCTGAAGTTTTATTGTTACTGTTATGGTTTAACTGAACAGTGTTGCCATGTCGATTAGAATAAATAATAGAAATATTACGTCATCTGTTGAACAAAAGAACTATTAAATATGGAATACTGCTACATTTGTTGAAAAAAAGGGTTCTTAAATATAACACATAAATGACATCCATCAAAATTAGTTAGTGTTACAGAACAAATAGAAGAGCCGGAAGTGATAGGTACGATTCATATTTATACCGACGGTTCTAAAACAAAACGAGGCTCAGAATGTGGAATACACTTCAGATTCTTAAACCTAAATATAAAATGGGCTGTGAGCAATAGTGCCAGTGTAGTTCAAATAGAGCTAACGGGGATTCTCATAGCAGCAAAAGAAATCACCAGAAATAATATCACTGGAAGGAACATGCTTATATATATATATATATATATATATATATACAGGTAAAACGACGAAGTCACACCAAAAACTATTTAATCGTTCTCGCACCCGGAATTTTTGGCACTTAATTTGACTAAATGGCTCCTTATATATGGTTTATACATATATACATTCTAGCACCCTATATATGTATAAATAATTAGTACATATATACCTTCTGGCTCCATATATATCATATTAAATAAAAGTTGACGAAAAACAAATTTGTTAGCTTGAGAATGAGTAGAACTTGATGGTGTAAGGTTTGCTTTTAACACGTTGGCTTCCAAGCCAAATTTCAGAATTTTGGTGTCATAAGTTTGGATGCGGTGACTTCTGTACCGTGTGTCACCGTTGATATTAAGCATTATTTTTTGCAATCAATTTTAAAAATGTATGGTTTCAATTTATAGAAAATTAAACTAAATAACCGATACTGGAATAGTGGGAATTACCAGTGATATACATAAGTATGAAAGCATCTAAAAATCGTAGTTAATTTGATATGAATTAATTATAGCTACTGTTGTATTTATACATTTATTTAAAGAAAGTACAAACGTTAAGGGCATCTATAATCTGTAACATGTGAAGGGTGGGTTACTTCCACAGCACTTAGGCCTCATTAGGCCCATTGTGCATCCTCCTAAGATGACAAGCACTTCTTAGCTCGTGAGCCAGCCTACAGATTTAATATAGTTGAAAACGTTGCCAATAATTGCTTCTCTTACATCGGCTGGGTTAACCAATACTCGCTGAACACAAATATTCTAATAAATAAGAGCGTCGAGCAATCGTAAAGGATATGCTCGATGGTCTAATCTTCTTGTTTGCACCCTCTGCAGAGTGCGGATCCTGACAGCCCCATGATATGGAAATGCTTCCGTACTTGGCAGTCTCTTATAAGTTCAGTTTTGGGAATAGGCAATTTCAAGTTACTCGTTTGGCGAGTTACACGGGAATTTGATTTATATTTCGACTTGTTGTTTTTATATTTCGACTTGTTGTTATGGATCATGCAACAAGTTTTTAAGATAAATAAAGAACGTAATGTTTATATTTCTTGTTGTAAGAACAGCGGTCTACATGAAACTAATCTGTGTGCTCCACATAAGAACCTTATTGCCCGTTTCTGCATTATAAAGACTCTACCAAATAATTCGGCAGAACAGACTCCCCAAAACTGAATAGTATAACGTAAATGAGAGTCAACTAACGTATAATTTGCTGCACAAACTCCTAATTCATGAGAGGTAGTTCTAATGACATCACAACCCGATGCGAGTTGTTTAAAAGTGGATCCACATGTGATTTGAATTTAAAATCCGTGTCGATATTTAAACCCAAAAATTTTGTACAGTTTGTGACTTCTACAGTATCCATATCTATTAAAATATCAGGAATATTACATTTAAAGTTTAGCATTTTTGTTTTTTTTTTAAATTTAATGAAAGAAAATTTGCAGTACACCATGTTTTAAAGGATTTAAGGTCATTACTAATATTTGCATAAAGAATATTGACGTATTTATTATGCCACAAGATAGTAAATTTAAATCGTGAATATTGATTTCTATATCTAGATTCTAGATAATTATTTTTAACAAATTATTAAAATAATTTTAAAATAATGTTTTTATTTTTTTTTATTTATATATTTGAATAGATAATTTATGCGACAAGCTTGTTAGCTCAGTTCACAGAGCGCTCAATTTTATTAATTTTGCATGTTTCGACCATATCGCGGCGCAATGGAAGCAACGTTTTTTTTTTAAATATGAAAATTGGAAAAATACGTGTGTTGTTATGTATTTTAAATAGGTACTTTTCAATAATCTTATGGCCGATCTTTTCTTTTCGCTATTTATTTTGTACCATTTTGATTATTGTTCTGCAAAAAATTTAAAGTAGAATTATAAGAAAGTTCTTGTTCACGATTGTTCATCTTATTATATATTGTATTAAAAAAAATTAACTAATATTTTTTTATACCTAATGTTATTTCACCGTTATTATCCTATGAAAGTGTTTATAAATGAAATTAAGTTTTTAATTACGACAAAACACAAGAGGTAAAACGCTATAAAACTTATTTATTAAAGCATATAAAAAAAACCAGACACATTTTGATTGAACTTTATAGCCAGATTTCCTGATTTTTTTTTATAAGATGAATTTGTAGTCGTAGGAAAAATATTGTATATCACTTGTGTAAAAGTGATTTTATACACTTGTGTCCCACTCGAATAAAAAAATTCAATTTTCATACTCGTAATGTAATACACCATATCAGTTTAAGTAATACAAAAACAACATAGTTGGCACGGTAGCGTAGTTGTCTAAGGCGTTTATATTTACTTGTAGGCAATTTTATAATTGAGAGACAAATGGCTTCGAATTCTACGGCAAAACAGGTGAATTTGTAAATAATTTGTATGGTTCGTTATAGAATTTGGTGTGTGCCGTATTCAGTAATTTAATTTTTATTAATATGACATCCATATTACAAATTCACCATGCTTTACCGCCTCGATGATAATGCTTGAGGTTTTTCAGGTTTTCTTCACCTTTAGGTCAAATAGCCCTATAAATCATCTCTAAGTCACTGAGCGCCACGGCAAATAAAAATAATAGCCGTCACAGGCTCAGTCGGCTTTAGGAAATTTACTCGTGAGATTGAAATACTTGTCAGTTCTAAGATAAATAAAAAAATAGATATTAAAAAAATGATCACTAGTTTTCTCTTTACATAATATTGCAAAACATAAAAATAGTTTTGTTTTAATTTATTTTAATTTATTTTAATTTATTTTAATTTATTTTAATTTATTTTAATTTATTTTAATTTATTTTAATTTATTTTAATTTATTTTAATTTATTTTAATTTATTTTAATTTATTTTAATTTATTTTAATTTATTTTAATTTATTTTAATTTATTTTAATTTATTTTAATTTATTTTAATTTATTTTAATTTATTTTAATTTATTTTAATTTATTTTAATTTATTTTAATTTATTTTAATTTATTTTAATTTATTTTAATTTATTTTAATTTATTTTAATTTATTTTAATTTATTTTAATTTATTTTAATTTATTTTAATTTATTTTAATTTATTTTAATTTATTTTAATTTATTTTAATTTATTTTAATTTATTTTAATTTATTTTAATTTATTTTAATTTATTTTAATTTATTTTAATTTATTTTAATTTATTTTAATTTATTTTAATTTATTTTAATTTATTTTAATTTATTTTAATTTATTTTAATTTATTTTAATTTATTTTAATTTATTTTAATTTATTTTAATTTATTTTAATTTATTTTAATTTATTTTAATTTATTTTAATTTATTTTAATTTATTTTAATTTATTTTAATTTATTTTAATTTATTTTAATTTATTTTAATTTATTTTAATTTATTTTAATTTATTTTAATTTATTTTAATTTATTTTAATTTATTTTAATTTATTTTAATTTATTTTAATTTATTTTAATTTATTTTATTTTAGCACTGGAAAAGTAAATTCATATTGTCAAATTTGGAATTGAATCATACATTATAATATTCTTTTGTTCGTCGACATATATTTTAGCCGGTATTTTCACCAAAGGACCTAAGGTGCTCTTACGTTCACTTACGAAAACAAACTGGGGTGCCACGAAGTAAGAAAATATATACAAAGTGAGGTGCCACAAAGTAAGGAAGTATTTTTACTCGCGAGGTGCCACTAAGTCGTAAACGTCTGAGCGTTGTTAGCGACGGGCCTGACCTCTGGGGAGTATACGGTTCAACTAAAATCGTGTTTTTATAGAAAAATGGTCGAAAAGGCACCTTTCTGAAATTTGGTAGGGGGGTTAGTAAGGTGTTAAAAAGGCCAAATATGCAATAAAACGTTCTAGCACCTTGCAATGGTGCAACAACGTAAATATAGGTGCCACTTCGTCCATATAAATGCGTTTTTGGCGCCTCAACGTACGATTACCTATATATATATATATATATATATATATATATATATATATATATATATATATATATATATATATATATATATATATATATATATATACAGATAGCAGACAACCACTACTCACCCTGAATAGACCACGAATTTACTCAGGGTTAGTACTAGAATGTCACAAAGCTTTGGCCGCAGTATCCATCAGCAATGCGGTCACCTTAAGATAGATCAAAGGTCACTAGCCAAGAAAGCAGCCAACCAAATACTTTTAGGACCTGGCCCTTCTATTGGCCTGACAAAATCGGTAGTGACAGACCTAATTAAAGAACATTTTCTTGTAAAATTCAAGGAAAGATGGGTTGAAACAACAAACTGCAGAGTTGCCAGGGAGCCCTGAAGTTATCCTGACAACACTGCAGCAAACAAATACTTGACTATGACAAAAAAGAATCTGCGTCTAGTCATAGGCATTCTGACTGGTCATTGGCAAGTACAGAAGCATCTTCATATCATGGGGCTGTCAGTATCCGCACTCTACAGAGGGTGCTAACAAGAAGATGAGAGACCATCAAGCATATCCTTTACGATTGCTCGACGCTCTCATTTATTACAAGATTTGTATTCGGCGAGTATCGGCTAACACCGACCGATTTAAAAGAAGCACCTCTTGGCCACGTTGTCAACTACATTAAATCTGTAGGCTGGCTCACGAGCTAGGAGGTGCCTATCATCTTAGGAGGATGCACAATGGGCCTAGTGAGAACTAAGTGCGTGGGGGTAACCCACCCTCCAACTTCCACACGTTACATATACAGATAGTTAGTGAATATTGGAGTATGCTACTGTGGCCTTAAGCTGTAATATATACAACGGTTAAACAACTTGAACCAAAATGAAGAGAGAAATTTAAATTTGAAAATATTAATATTAATAAAATTATGATTTAGCAAGTTGTAAATATCCCGAAATATATAATTTTGGGAGTGAGGATGACCAGGAACTTGTTGGATACGTTGTGGACAATGAGCACTGATGATGGCAAATAAGCCGAAAGCGCTTTGCATTGATTAATAAAAAAGTTTTGCACGAAATACAAGTTTTTCCTTTTGAATATACAATAATATTTTAAGGAATATAGGCTAATAAATAAAAAGCAGGTCGATGACGCGCAACATTTTTATTTCTATGTTTAAACTAAATCAAGTCCCATGGAATTAAGATTTAAAAAACAAAACACGAGAGAGATCAGTTTTTGTTTTCCAAAGGGAAAAACAGACAAACTACGACGAAAGCCCCACAGCAGTACAATTAAAAAGATAAGAAAACGTGTATATATCTTTCTCAGTACATTCAAATCGACAACAACAAAAATAATAAAAATAATGAGTTCAACCCGTCCGTCCTCTTTGCTCGGTGCTCGGGCGCTCGTCAGCCCTCCTCGCAGTATCGAAAGAAGGTTCAGAACACTCCGTGCGAAATTTCATTGCGCGGTCATAAGAAATAACAGAAGAGAGAAAGAAACAGCAAAGAAAAAGGGCGCAGTTTAAAACACGCTCGCATCGATTAAAAATTCCTTTCGATTAATAATTGAGAATCTTCTTTGGAGAGTGTACACCGAAGGGGTTGATGAGGAAAAGTCGCGGGGCGATGAGGAGGCGTAAGAAGGAGGGGGGGGGTGGAATGAAGAAGACTGATTGTAGTCAGTGTGTGTCAGAGTAAAAACAGTAAGAGAGTGCGGGCGAAATGAGATGAATCGCCCCGCTGGCCCCTCGCCATCCACTCTCTGCAGCCCCTTTTTAACCCCTTACTTGGCGAAGAAGTCCCTCCGAGCATTTGCGTGTCGACCTTTACTTTATTTCTCTCTCTTAAAATTCGGTTCTCTTATTTAACATGCATTGCATATTTTATTGGGTGATGATTATTTTTTTCAGTTACTTCTTAAATACTAAAGATTTATGTAAAGTATTTTCTAAAATTTTGATATGGGGTCCTATGATTGAACGTTTACGTTATCCGTAACGTACATGTTAGGCCGAATTTTAAAAATAACGAGGCAAGTTCGTATGATGGAAACCTGTTAAATTAGAACATAACAGGCGGAAAATAACAGTAATGTGTTATGAAAGACTTTACATCATACGAATTTGTCTCTTTACTGTTAAAACTCGGCCTAACATGTACGTTACGGATAACGTAAACGTTCAATCATAGGACCCATTGTATTTTAAAACAAACACGAGATTCTTGTTTTTATTATAATTATTTTATATTAAATATTGAATTTTTACGATGCTTTACATCCATTTTAACATATTAAAAGGTTGGTTGGTATTTTGCGAAAGTTAGCATACTATAAGAATCACTACAAACATTTCGTCCTTAAAGGAAAATCGTCTACCTTGTGATATTTTTTTAAAGATAAGGGAAGCTAAAAACGAAAAATATTCTAATCCGGAGAATACGATAGATATTCCAACATTTTAATACATTGTCAATAATGGTCAACCTACTATCTTAACTCGTCCTGATCAAAATGCTTCAATGGTTGATATTACTTTATGTTCCCCGGAAATAGCCAACAAAGTTAATTGGTCTGTTTATCCAGACACTTTGGGATCAAATTATTTTGTTGTCCACATGGAGCTTCTGTCTAATAGGATAATAGAATAAATTAACCCTAAAAGCAAATGGAATATAAAAAGAGCCAACTGGACATTATATACTGCCTCCTTTGACGTTTTTTTTTTTGAAAATAATTGTTATCAAATCAAAAGTATTTCTGAAAAATATCAATTCTTAATTAATAGTATAAACAATGCTGCACAAATATCAATCCCACAATACAAACCGTTCGCATGCAAACTTCGTAACCCTTCACCATGGTGGAAAGCGGATTGTGACAAAATGATTAAAGAACGGAAATTATCGATTTCAACTTATAAACAAAAAGCAAATTTTGAAAATTATATAGAGTGTCAGGCCATAATGGCAAAAACTAAGAAAAATCTTAAAATGATAGCAAAAGAAAATTGGGTAAATTTTGTTTCTTCGCTCAACAAAACCGTACCATCTTCCACGCTCTGGAATCAAGCTAGAAAATTGTACAGGAAACCAGTAGCCAATATTAAACCTTTTGAAGACAAATGGGTAGAAGAATTTTTTGACAAAATTGCTTCGCCATCCGCTGAACCCTTTCCGGAGAGTAAAACAACCGTAAATAATCAAAAACATTTTTTACTAGAACCTTTAACTTATGCAGAATTAGACTATGCACTTAATAATAGAATGAATACCAGTCCTGGTTATGATGAAATCAAATATCCCATGATCCAACATCTCCCCAGTATTGCCAAAGACATGTTACTGGACATTTCTAAGGGTATTCTTGTAACACCAAAAATAAATCAATTTAAGGAAGTTGTTGTTATCCCAATTCTTAAACCAGGAAAAGATCCAAACCTCGCTCAATCCTATAGGCCTACCTCTCTTATGTCCTGCATTCTTAAAACCTTAGAACGAATGATAAAATACCGATTAGAATGGTGGCTCTCTAGGAAAAACCTTTTACCAAAATCTCAATTTGGTTTTAGGAAAGGATACGGCATATTAGATGCACTCACCACTCTTATCACTGATGTTCAGTATACTCTTTCCAATAACAAATATTTGCCAACACTATCTATTGATATAGAAGGTGCATATGATAGCGTCTGCTTAACAATATTAAAAAATAAGATGATTAACTTATTCCACATACCTCCCCAACTTGCGGAAAAAATTGTTGATTTTTATACACAAAGAAAGTTGTATATAAGAACACATAATAATAAAATTATAGGACCGAGATATAATAGTTCTGGCATTCCACAGGGTTCAGTATTGAGCCCCTTGTTGTTTAATATGTATACGGCCGATTTTCACGAAATCTATATCAATAATCCATCTTTCAAAACAATACAGTATGCTGATGATTTTTGTATACATACCGAATCTAAAAAATATGATGCTTGTTTACAATCTTTGGAAAAACTTCATAAATACGCTTCTAATTGGTTTATAAGTAAAGGTTTCCTAATGTCACCCAGTAAATCTAATGTCTGCATTTTTCTCGACACAATGTTTCAAATATCGAAAAACTAAAATTAAACGGTAACGATTTCCCTTTCTGCATATCGATTAAATATTATGGAATGGTTCTTGATCAGAAATTGATCTGGAAACTACATATTGATCATATGCTAAATAGATGCAATAGGGGTTTAAATTTCTTGAAATCAATATCGAAAACCTGGTGGGGAGCGGATGTCGAAACTTCTTTGTTATTTTATCGATCGTACATAAGATCCGTTTTAGATTATGGTTGCATACTTTATGGATCAGCAAGTAATCACATTTTAAGAAGAATTGATGTCTTTCAAAATACGGTACTTCGCATTTGTATAGGTGCTATGAAATCAACCTCCATCGATCCACTGCATGTCGAAGCATTAGAACCTCCATTATGTTATAGAAGAGAATATCTCAGCAACAAATTTCTAATAAAAGTCCGATATACAAACCCTCCCTTGTATGCTAGTATTTGTAAATTAAATCATTTTGATTTAACACAAAAATATTGGATACATAAACAATCTCCCCCACTTTGTGAAGCTTTTAGAAATATTAACAATTATGAGGATCTCATCAGTATAGATCAGTGCTTAGATTTTGAGGATTTCTTTGCCTTTTTTAACAATGTTAATGGTATACAACCAAATTATCATGAACATCATAAAATAAGTTCCAATATTTTGAACTCACAACTAGAAAACTGGCCTGATTCTACAAAGGTCTACAGAGATGCTTCCAAAACTTCAGCTGGTACAGGATATGCCTTTTTCATCCCTTCTACATCAACAGAGAATGTTTTTAAGTTTCCATCAAATTTTTCAATATTTAGTGCTGGAGCAATTGCTATATATGAAGCTATAAAATACTTTAAAATATCTAATAATAATACGGCAGTTATTTTATCTAATTTCCTATCTGTATTACTTGCTATTCAAAGCTTCCTTCCAATTCAACAAATGCTTATATTTTGCTCATTAAAAAGATAGTATTCGAAATCCATAATACATCGAAAACGGTTCAATTAATATGGGTTAAAGCACATATAGGGCTCAAACATAATGAGTATGTAGATGTTTTGGCTAAAAGCGCAACTGCCAATGGCTCACCGACAAGTTATCAGCTGTGCAATTTGGATGCTTTTGCAATTAAGAAACAACGTCAAATAAAAAATTGGAGAAAATCTTGGAGAGACTTTTGCAAAACCACTACAACTCAATATTCAAAATGTGCATTGGTTTAAAAACTATTCACTTCCCCGAAAGTATATCACAACTTTCATTAGATTGAAATTTGGACATGCCTGTTATCTAGCACATTTATTCAAAATCCATGTTATAGATTCGGAGATATGTACTATATCTCAAGAGAAAGGCGGTCTAAATCATATTTTCTTTAGTTGTGCAAACTATACCCAACAATCTCAAGATCTGATACAAGATCTAATTAAAAATAATGTGTTTCCTTTATATAACATTTGCCATCACCACACAATTATTCAAAAAAAAAAAAAAAATAAAAAATTTACGACCTCTTGATAAAATTTGTGTATAAAAGTAAAGTATATTTGTAATTAATATTAGTCTTGCAACCTATGTTCTAACCCAATTGTTATATACCTACCTTTCCGTGGCCTAGTTTTGTGTGTAAAAAAAATGTCTTGACGGGCCCCTAGACAAGAAGAAATGTTTTCCTTTGTTTATTCCTTGCTTGCCTTATCTTCTTTTATATATTTTTCTTCTTTTCTTGCTTAGGATAAAAGTGTGTATGATTGAATGTATGTATTTAAAGTGACAAAGCAATTTAAACTTATATAATATATTTCGCGACTAGCTGAATGGCAAGTGCCCAAGCCAAAAAAAAACATTTGTTAATATTTGCAGATATTTAACTATTTCTGGAAGGAAATTATTACCATTACCATATAGGCAGTTATTCAAGCAGTTATTTTCATTAATAATTGTGTTTTGGAAATTGTTGCAGTTAAGTAATCTTTATGTATCTGAGACTCTGAGTTTTTTTTACATTACAAAGGCCTATAAGATATGTGCAGACTAGTCTCAAAATGAAATCAAAAGATATAACTGATTGTATTAAGCTCAAATACAACCCAGATAGCACAAAGTCGTCTTAAAGACGTCTTTAAGACGTCTAGTATAAGACATACGAGACGTCTTTAAGACGTCTGGTATTTCCTGAAAGACGTCTTTAAGACGTCTGATGTTACAAAAGGGGACGTCTTTAAGACGTCTTATTAATGGCTGTAGAGCTTAAAATAAGCCATAAATAAGACGTCTTAAAGACGACTTAATAGGTCTGTTCTAACACGCCCGAAAACTGTAATATTACCGTACAAATTATGCGCAGCATTAATAGCTTATAATGGTCTTGCGAATCCTTAAGTAAGCCATAAATAAGACGTATTTAAGACGACTTATTAATAGCTCATAATAATCTTGTGAAGCCTTAAATAAGCCATAAATAAGACGACTCTAAAACGATTTATTAATAGCTTATAGTGGTCTTGTGAAGCCTTAAATAAGCCATAAATAAGACGTCTTATTAATGGCTGTAGAGTTTAAAATAAGCCATAAATAAGACGTCTTTAAGACGACTTAATAGGTCTGTTCTAACACGCCCGAAAACTGTAGTATTACCGTACAAAATTATGCGCATTATAATGGTCTTGTGAATCCTTAAGTAAGCCATAAATAAGACGTCTTAAAGACGACTTATTAATAGCTCATAATAATCTTGTGAAGCCTTAAATAAGACGACTCTAAAACGATTTATTAATAGCTTATAGTGGTCTTGTGAAGCCATAAATAAGACGTATTATTAATGGCTTATAATGGTCTTGTGAAGCTTTAAATAAGCCATAAATAAGACGTCTTTAAGACGACTTTTTAATAACTTATCATAATCTTGTGAAGCCTTAGATAAGCGATAAAAAAGACGTCTTTAAACAGACCTATTAATAGCTTATAATGGTCCTGTGAAGCCCTAAATAGGCCATAAATAAGACGTCTAAATAATGATTTATAATAGTCTTGTGAAGTTTTAAATAAGCCAAAAATAGGACGTCTTTAAGACGACTTAATAATAGTTTATTATAATGATCTTGTGAAGCCATAATTAAGTCATAAATTAAACGTCTTTAAGTTGTCTTATTAATAGTCTGGTTAGACTTAAATAAGCCATAAATAACACGTTTATTATTTTTATTCTGCTAATTCTATAACCTGTCTATAATAATATAAAATAATTTAAAAATGGGTATCATCGTGCATCTTGGTTATTAAAATCATTAGAATAACCTAACAAGTTATAGAGAATGAAAAAAATAAAATTAAAAATATTTATTTATAAATCATCTATTAGTCACTAAGAGTTATTTTCTTTGTGGCGCATTCTATCACTTCTCTTTAGCCATAACTGGATTGATTTTTATCTTTCTTTTTGATTTGCAGTTGCCTTTGTATAGTCGCTCCTATAAAGAAATTTAGGTAAGAACATTCTAGTCACAGGAAGTTATGCATTGCAAAAGTTAGTAAAAACCGAAAGAACAATTATGAAACAAAACAAAAAATGAATTTCTTAGAATATTAAATCAATTAATTTTTATAACAAATCATTTAAGGCAAGATGAGCTATTATGCTTAATCGCGTATTTTGACAATTTTACTTTAACTTCACTCAAAATGGGGGCTTTTGATATTAATAGTTCTCGAAATCTCCATAAAACTAAAAAGATAATTAACGAATATCTGAATTAAACCTTTTATTAAGATGTTTCCTTTTTAATTCATTTAGTTATTCTTATTTAGAAGAAACAGGACATTCATGTTCTATTTATAAACAAATATTAATTTATTAACTGTAGAAAGTATTCCAGGAACATGCTACATCGGGAACAGAAACTCCACTATTCTTCCTTCTCTGCTTTTAGTCCCATATTATTTAAGTAAAAAAAAAAATTA
Source organism: Psylliodes chrysocephalus (assembly GCA_927349885.1). NCBI lineage: Eukaryota > Metazoa > Arthropoda > Insecta > Coleoptera > Chrysomelidae > Psylliodes > Psylliodes chrysocephalus. Next base: position 10,185,585 of record OV651816.1, read on the forward strand.
AACACAAACAAATGCACAAAATAGCTCAAAGACACGGCTATAATCGCGTACGCAATAAAATAATCAATAATTCACAATAAGCTTGGGCCATAGACATTTTTGGCTTGGGCTTGAATGTAGTGTTAAGTCAAAGTCAAACTTCACTTTATTTTATTCTTCTTGTTAAAATTGAATTATTTCAGTTTTCGTTCCACTGAAACACGTTTGTAAGACATCTTAAAGACGTCTTTGAGCTTTCACATTAATACGTCTGAGTTATGGCTGCTGCCAGACATCTTAAAAACGTCTTTGAGCTCTCACATTAATACGTCTGAGTTATGGCTTCTGCCAGACGTCTTATAGGACGTCTTAATAACGACCTAAGACATTGAGACCAAACCAAGACAAAAAAGGACGTCTTTTAGACGTCGTGTGGTGCCTGGGAAGTACATAACTCAACATAATAATATCTATTGTGCAAATCAATTACAATTCGGAAATATACAATGTAATAATAAAAATAAATAATCATATAATATAGAACAAAAGGATGAATTCAGCAAGTCGTTTTTCAGTTCGCCCTATATAACAGGTATGGGCAAACTTTGCTTAGCTGAGGCTGTAATAATTTCGGGGCTTAATTAAATCTCGGGCAGTAGGCTAGAAATAAGTAGGTAGTAGTGAATAAAAAAGCGTCAAAATTCACATTTTTCTATTTATTCATTATAATAGCATCATATTTATACTCAATCAAACATATAAAGAGCAAGTTAAAAAAAATAAAATGAAAATTTTGGAACTAATTATAAAACTAGCTTTAACAACGCTGTCTAGATTTGATCTTTGTAAATGGAACATTTGTTGCTGTTTCCCTAAATCGATAATGAGTTTTTAATTTTATCCTTTTTTAACTGGCCCATGAGTGAATTATATTGAGCAAAATGCTTGCTTGAGCAATGCCGCTTTATAATACTGTATTGTATTAAAACAGAAAGTATTGCATTGCACAACAAACATATAGGTTTACCACTGTGCAAGATAAAAAAAGTATTCATCATTCAATTTGTCTTGGAATTGACGACATTCTGTGTCCACTTTCCGCTTTTTTGAACCAGACATGTTTCTGCTTGAATATTTCCTGCGTTGTACTCTCGATCGTACGTTAGCTAATTGCTAAATATACCACATATTTTGCCTTATTCCTAAATTCGCCTTCGCCAAGTACTCTGGTAAATCATTTTGTTATAACTGCAAATAATTTGCACCATTTAATTTTTTTGTAATAAATACTGATCCTTTTAAATTATTATCCACAATGCCTACCCAAACATTGACTTTAAAAGTACTTTGATGATGAGTCACTTTTTTGAGTAAGGATTTCCTTTATCTCATTTGTGTTTGTTGGGGTAATTCATAATGCCATTTATATTGAAAGTATCTCTATCGGTGAATAAAATATGATTAATGAAATTGATATTTTGATTGTTTTCTGTTAAGAACTAGTTGCAAAATCCCATTCTTTTGGGATAATCTTCATCTAGTAATTCTTCAAAGGCTGTCAAGTGATATGGATGAAGCTGATGTTCCTTCAATATTCTCCAAACCATCATGAGACCAACATCTAATTGAGCAGCTATTGTACTGCTTCCAGGGTTTTCTTCGACTAATTCTTAAATCTCCTCTATTACCAGCAAGTTGCGGTCGCAAAGTACCCGTCTCGTAAACGACGATCAATGGAAACAAATAATCGTCTATCTGGTGTATTCCGATTAGTATATTTTTCCGCATAACGCCTTGAAGCTGCTGCACTATTCCCTTGGCATTCACCTGTGATTACCAGAATTACATATCTGTATCCTTGTTTTAGCCTGACCAAACTTACCTAGAATTAAATGCATATCTGCCATTTCTGCAAACGTGTAACAGAAAGTTTAATTTTTATTAACACTCTCAATATGCATAATAATCTAAAGCTTCAATTGACAGTATGTAATTTTTAAAGCAACAGTTTGTTATTTATCCGAAGAAACTACAAGTGTTGAACCGCCAACTTCAAAACATTTGAAGGATAATGAAAAAGAGGCCACAAAAAGTGCTAGGAGGGAAAAAATGATGTATTAAACCAATGGTGTCACAATACCAATGTAATTGTAACGCATGTTTGGGGGGGTTTTTGGGGTTCAAAACCCTCCTAAAGTTTTTATGATCTGTACAGATTTCGTGGTTTTATGTAAGCTTCATCGGTAAACAAAATATGATTATTGAAAAAGATGCTCTTACGATAAGAAAGCCATTTTCATTACAAAATATTCATGACATATTGGAAAAAAATCGATTTTCATTTTGTAGTTTCCAAGGGCTGTAACTTTTTGGTGGTTCCTTACTACCTACTTTTTTTTACACTCTGTATACCTGTTCAATTATATCCGATAAAGCACTAAAACACCTACACTTTCACTAGGAGGCGTATATACTACACATCCTGCAATTTTTTTATTAGGAAACGTAACCATTTACCACAAATGTTCAATTTCTTCATTATTATTGACTTCACATGTAATTAATTTATATTTGTAGTTAGATTTTAAATACATAGCTACTTCACTGCCAACCGTTGATCGATCATTTCTAAGTTATATTTATAGCCGCATATTTATCTAGATAATCTGTAGTTGAAATGCTAATATTGTTTTCGAAAACATATTCTTGAATGCAAAGAAAAATTTTTCTTAGTGAACGTATATTAACATGGCTAAATTTAATAAATACTTTTTTGATTTAGTTAAATAGGGAGTTTTCCTTATGAATATATATAATTTTCCTGCTTGTGTTTCCTATCCACAAATACATCTATAACTTTTTTGCGTATTCTTGTTGCATCTTGGTATTGTCAGTTAAAATCACAATATTATTATTTGAATCTTTCAATTTTTTTTCTTATTTTTTAATAATGCATTTACTTCTTCTTTAGACTGAAGTGCGACTTTGAGAGGAACTGGTCGGTTCCTAGTTATGCCTAGATACGCCAAAACAATTGATTCAATGTTCAATTGATCGTTCATTTAAGAGGATACTAATATCTGCAAAATATTTTTTGGTACAAAAGACATAATATAAAGATTTGCAGCGTTAATTATTGCAGTCGCTTTTTTCGATATTCCACATACGGAGTGGCCCAAAAGTCTGGAAACGGTCAATTATCTCGTAAATTACTAGTCTTAATTGTACAAAATTTGAGATACACCTATTTTGGGATAAGGAGATTCCAGATTTGATATTTGCAATGTTGCCAGATTTTCCGTTTTTCTTATATTATTAGTCACTTTTGGTTTTTAAAATTGATCACCCTGTATATTAAGTCATTGTTGGAATCTCCTATTCAATACGAGTTCAACCATATGCAACACTTATGATTTTATGTAGTCTGGAAGGTCTTAAATAAATTAAACAATCATGGAGAAATATGGTAAATGCTTACAAATGAAGCACATTTTGAACACTTGATAAAGTAACCATTATGGTAAAAATGGTGTAATATTTCAATTGTTACGTTTTAATGTAGTTGAAAATAGATTGTATTAAAAAATTTATGAGACAATTAGGCGTTGCCAGACTTCTGTTTTATTTATTTAAGCCTTCTAGATTACATAAAATTATAAGTGTTACATATGGTTGAACTCGTATTGAATAGGAGATTCCAATAATGACTTAATATATAGGGTTATCAATTTGAAAAACCAAAGTGACTAATAACATAAAAGAGACGGAAAATCTGGCAACATTGCAAATATCAAATCTGGAATATCCGTATCCCAAAATAGGTGTATTTCAAATTTTGTACAATTAGGACTAGCAATTTACGAGATAATTGGCCGTTTCCAAACTTTTGGGCCACTCTGTATATCCGCATAAACAATAATTTCACTTAAATTACAGATTAAGAGTAAATCATTTAAGAAAATATTTAATAGTACAGGACCCAATATAGATCCTTGCAGCACACCCACACATACACTTCTAACATTCAAATTTTGTTTTTCGATGACCACCATCTATTGTTGGTCCTGGAGATAAGTTTTTATTCAGTCATTAGGAACACTTCTCGAGAACAAGCAATGGTTCACCGAAGCAAAAGCTCTACTCAAATCAAAAAAACAATGCTAGTAATGTTTCCTTATTATTTAAGCTGTTGTAAATAAAATTAATTTAGAAACGAGATGGCTGTAGAAGTAGACCCACTTTTTTCTTTACTCATATTGATTGTTTAATAAATAATTATAATTTTCTAGGAAATCAAGTAAGCTATTTTAATTTGCTGTTACAATGGCAGTTTGTGCAAAAAATGTGGATATGAAGACGAATTTTAAACACCACGCCGTAGGCGGACAATCCACTCGAGTTCAATATATTTTTCTACGACCCATTAAGGAAAATCTAAACATTTGAAACATTATTTTAGGTTATTAAGTTATAATAACCAATTTAAAAATAATTTATGACTTTTACTAATTTATGTAATAAAATAAAATAATAATAATAATTTAATTAGAATTGAACCCGGGACCTCTGCGTGAAAGCCAAATAACCTAGTCACTGTTCCATCGCCACACATAATATTTTAGTTTTAATACTCGTAAATAAATTGATTTCTTATAGTTTCATTAAAATGTTTGGTTTATCTTTAAATTTAGATGAAATAATAAAAATGTTATTATTTATCGATACTACACGAGAATAACTCATTTTAATGTATATTTACTCTCAATATGACAATTAGTTTGACAGAATGATCGCTTATTACTGAGGCCCTTCCTTTGGGGCCTCAGTATTGCATTCGTGCAAACGAAAAAATTTTCTTACCCCCATTTTTTAAAACTTTAATTCATGTTTCCGATCATTCCGAGTCCAAAAATGCAAAAAAAAAATCGTATGGTCGTCTGTGTGTATGTATGCCGGCACGATAACTCTAGAACTAAAGTTCTGATTGACTTGCGGTTTTGATTTTCTTGAATAATTACTTCTAACTTAGAACCCAATTGATTTTGAGAATTTTCGGTTCCTCCTAACTACTTTAATATCAATTTTCTTAAAATCCGCCTATGCATTTCTTATGTGACATTTTAGGAATTCCAATTATTTCTAACGTCAACATTCCTAACATTATTAACACTCCATACATTGCAAACATTCTCTAACGACCTGTCAAACAACAGCAGTTGATAGTAAAAAAGAAATTTATAAGGCGGGTTGCGACCTTCATACTTGCAACTATAGCCATTTTGGAGGCTATGTTTATTCGAAATTAGTCGCCAAGCCTGCTAATTTATAAAAAATATATAAAAAGTTTCTTAAAAATGTCTTTTTTATGGTGGTGTTAACTTAAGCGTACTACTATTTCGCCCCTAGCCACAAAAACACCTTCATCAAATTTACTGGCTCCCTGTCGCAACCCCATAGAATAATTAACCGGCCAGTTTATTTGGCAAAAATCAGAATAATGCTTGGCTGTGCCTGTCAAGTATCAAGATGTCAACTATGATGTGTGAATGGCTCTTAAATGTCAAATTATTTAAAAATATATGCTTCTTTTGATATTTATTGCAAATAATTTGTAGTGTATCTCAATTAAGAGTTTCCATAAATAAAGGTACAGTAAGACAGATAGTATATTGTTCCTATACAAAGCACTTTTTTATTATATAAAAGAGAGGTAGGATATAATGCTGGTTTTTTGTAGATAATTTTAATTATACGATTTTGGATTACATATTCAACCAGCGAATTGTTAATAATAATTAGTAAATTCTTAGTCATAAATTTCCTCAATTCATAAAATTTAAAAATGAATCATCTTACCTTGGGATTTTAATGACGTAATGTGATTAACCCATTTAAAATTTTGATCAATTATGATACCGAGGTATTTTGTTGTGTTTTTCATTTTAATTAGAAAGTTTCATTTGTTTGTATGTTGAAAGAAGCTTTTTGTAAATTACATTGCTCTCTATGGATCTACTTTAACACAAAAATAGTTTTGTGGCTATAAGTTGCTATATAATCTATCGTAGCAAACCTATTAATAATTCAAACATAGTAAGTAGTATTAATATAATATCAAGTAATTTTTTAAAATAAATAAAGTAAATGATCTCAAAACAGAAATAATTTATAATAAATGCGGGTAAAACGAGGGGTAAAATAACAATAAATTAAGGAAAATACTTAAAAAGGGCAGGTTTAAAGAGTATTATCACAAGAAAGTATATCCGTTCTGTTTATTTATTAAGTATTATTTGAGATTACTTTTGAATAAATTTATTGTTTTTTTTTAATTTCTGTAGAAAGAAGGTGCCGGATTTGTTCCTCAAACAAGAAACGAAGCCAGCCATTTTTTGTTTGTGAAAAATGTAATGACAAAAATGGCCAAATCGTTAGGCTGTCATGAAGACAATCATTGGATAGTTTTTATGCGTAATTACATAATTTTCCTTTTTTTTTTTCAATGGTCTATTTTAACGTCCACCTGGATCTTGGTATTTTGTTTTCAAAGAACTTGATAGTATTTGTATTTTAATAAAAATATACTTTAGTTTACATGTGTGAGTAAAATGGTCTGATATTTGCCGTCATACCATAGACCAACGTCTCATATATGAGCCGGATCAAAAAATCCCACAGGAACTGCATACTGAATATTAATATCTGATATATAAATACGTTGGCAAGAAAAGTGTTTTTTTCAGGTTTATGTCAAAATCGATACATGGTCTAGGACCTAGGACGCTGAAACATAAATATCTACTTGATAGTCAAGGTGTTAAGATATACAGATTCGCAAAACGGAACGCAGACAATCTATTTTACAATGAATTGGACAAAGTATAATACGACCACGCATAAAACAAACAAAGATCACTAAGCGGCGCGTTACCTATTCTGTCGCCTCGCGCACGGTACATGAGACTTCCTGCTAACTACCATTTCGCTGATTTGGCTTGTATAGTACGAATCTGTATATTATTTTTCATCTTTACAAACCTTAAATTCAGTATTGAAAAATATAAATATTCTATCATTGGATTTATCATCAGACTCAATCGTCAGATACTGTGTCATCTTCAGGTTCTGACTCTACATCTGGTTCAGCCAAAGGATCTAAAAATAAACCTTTCTTCAAAGATGATGCAATATGGATCCTAATTATGGTTTGTACATCGATACTAATTCTTCTGACCCGATATTCTATTATTTTAATAAAATAGGCATTATAACTTATAATAAATCTAAAACTGACTCTCCTGAAAGATTTTATTGTTTTTATATGTAACCCTTTTCTTCCCTATGAATGGTCTAGATTGCACGTTAAGTTTTTTAACGGTATTTGTAACTATGGATAAATAATCATTCGTATTTATTTAACGCTAAAGTTAGATTTGTAGCAGGTAAATTTAAATGTGTAAAGCCATAATGTTCTTACTCATAAATTAACGATACAACACATATCCAAATTACTTGCCCAGTTCTTCAACAAATTCTTCCCTTATATAAAACAATTTTTATCTCTAATTTTTAACATGACCATTATAAATTTCCATATTCGTTTTTACGGTGCAGAGATAGATAACAGCTTCGCCAAACTTATACAACTTAGACGTCTAGACAAATTACAACACATTAACATAAACTTAATCAATATTGTAGTTACATAAGACACATATAACTTTTTGAATATATCGTTCTGGCCAAAGGTGTGCTTATATTTTTTATAAAGTAGGTTTTTTAGATATATGAAACATAAAATTCGTCAGAATACAATTTCAAGAAATATGATATGATGATATAAGTAAAATATAATGTATAGGAAAAAAATAAAATGGGCCAATGTTTTAGTTAGTACTAATACCGTTTCGTTTTATTATCAAATTCTTACATGGCTTTCCAGTCAAACTCATCAATAAGTATCCAAAAAGCAACGAGTATCTTTAATTTAACGACAGTCACCGATTATTTACCAATAATTGGTGATGTGAAGGCTCATAAATTTAGTTTACACATTTATATGTTAGCTATTGTTCTATAACACTTAGATTTTACTATTGACTCTCAAAATATGTATGTTTTTAAAGACAAATCGAGTTATATCGACTAAAATTATGTCCAGTATATATTTAATGAAAAAAATGTAAATAATTGTATGAAATAACTTTGACCCACTAAAGTAAGTACCTCAGACAATGGTCCAAATAAGCACCCACGTTTGTTGTTATCTAGTTAAAAGTCTTTTAAAAAATGGTATTAATTAATTAAGGGGATACATAATTGCACTTTAAAAAATTCTTCTAACTATGTAATATCAAACTCTAAAATGACAGATTCGAACTTTGCATTAGTCTAAATTCAACTTTGAGCTTACACACTACACTTTGGAGTAGGCAGGTATATTTTAAAAAGTAAGCAAATATAAAATGATATGTTTGTGTAGGTATGTTGCCTACTTATATATTTTTATAAACAAAATAGAGAAAAACTGTTATATAAATAGGCCATTGTCACGTAAAAGTGCATTTCAAAGAGTGTCATTTGTAAACGAAAACAGGGAAAGAAATCTGAACTTGAATAAATTGTAACAAATTATAAAACCAATTGAAGTCATACTAAATAAGAGGTTGAGCTAAAAATTTACTTATTTTCCCATAAAATTTATATTTTAGACATTGCTGGTTAATACAGGTGAGAAGCAAATTAACAAAAGTGGGACATAATGTACGAATTAAAATTCATGGAAAAAACACAAACCATTATTCAAAGAAAGAGAAACTTTAAAACATATTGTTACACTAAGTAATCTAATAAAGGCTATGAGAATATTAGTAAATTATTTGGTATATCAAAAACATACATACAAATTTTTATTTTCTGAAACAGAAGGCAAAATTGTGACGATTTCTGCCATAAAAACATTCGAAATATTATCAAGAAACATACATTTATTCTGCTCAACTTTTTTTAAAAATGTTATGTTGAAAGTTATGTCTTTATCAAAAGTTATATCCATTACAATTCCTATGAAGTGGTTTGCGTATTTTCTAGAAGTCAATTTAACCACAAAGTCATTGACTTCAGGAATGCTGGGCCATAAGAAATGTTTGATCTGTTTTCAGAGGCTGCTCTGTATATACATTTTTCTTTTAATTCAACTAAGGTTATATCATCAGGACTGAAAAAATTATGAATACACATCTGAAGAATTTATACATCTTGTCACTCTAAATATACCTTTCTTTCTTGGAATTGATTTAGAAGAAGTACTAGCCACTAGATATTTATTTAGGGAAAAAAGTTCGTAATCCACAAAGTGCCTCCAAAAACAGTTGTGTCTTAATAAAATAAAAAGAATACATTTTGTACTACCACATTCAAGTTTAATTGGCATAGAACTTTGAAAAATACCGCTTAACTCATCTTCACAGCCAGGTCGTATTAATTAACTAAGGAAAATTTGTTTAATTTGAAAAAGAATGATATTCGAAACACATTCTATCACCCAAAAAAATTATAACAAAAAAAAAACAGAAAAAAGAATACAGTCCTGAATGTGTTCTTCATTTTAAAGTACGCTAGAAAGAATTATAAATCCAAGCCCATAATGGGCAAGATGAGCAAAATAAAATTCTAGCTTCGAGTGTATTGGAAGAAGACTTTGTCCATATCAATTCTCTTACCAACATAGTCCTCTTAAAGGTTTTCAACCCAACAGGAATAGTGACTGTTGATTCTATTTGGTTTATTTCTGAGTTGGAAATGGTATAACATTTTATACCTTTACAAATATCCTGCAATTCTCTAACAAAACTTTGGAAGTTATCTAGATCTCGACCTTGAGCAACAAGATTATCCGAAGTCCTTTTTAAACACCCTCCTATGCCATCGGGGGCCCCTTTCCTATGGCGGCCAGGTTTACTTTAAGGTAAGGCCATCTAATAATTTGATAGTCCAAAGAACTTGAGAGATACTTTTCGAGTATTGGGTTGATGGGCCGTCACTTAAAAAGTAAACCAAATGGAGATTTAAAACAAAACTTTTAACATCCTCGGTAATAGGCTCCAAGTGACCACAGATAACAAAAGGATCATGTAGCAAATTTTCGAAAAATTAACACATTAACTTATTTTGGTTCTGATGGAGATATACTATTACTGTATGTAAACTAATCTGGTGTTTTGATCCTTCAAAATGGGCTCATTGTATTTCATGGCTATATTTACAATTATAATTTTCAGAGAATTCGATATGTATCAGTACTTCATCCTGAGAAAGTTTTTTTTGTATCATCTATAACTTTATATTGATGTTGAATTTGCATATTGTTTTAAAAATTTTGGTAATCATTCTATGAATATGTTTACCATATTATTTTTTGTTTTATTTACGATCTCTTTGGTGGTCTTTTGGCACATTTTTTCTCCCCCTTAATTATGATTTTTTTTAAGATCCATCAGTAAACTCATTACATTTCAGTACTTTATTAAGCATGATCACGTCAAGTGGATCCCCTATTTTCTACTTGATCATAAAAATTAAGTCCATGTATTGTTTTCATAAGTAGTTACCATGAAAAACTAATCCTCCAAACGATATTTCAAAATTTTGATTTTAAAAATAATTTAATTCAATTTAATAAATTAATGAAATATTTAGGATTTATTGTCAAATATGTACATTTTGTTAAAATATAAAAAATTTAAAATTATTTGTTTATCATCATATTGTTAATTAACTTTTAAATAAACAAATGAAAATTTCATTGATCTCTTGCCCGGCGCGATTTGATTAATAAATTCACATTGTTTAAATTAATAACGAGCAGTGAAATTTTCTTTCAGAATATTAAACTTACATAAATAATGCATGTAACCGATAAAACAAAACTTCATTTTTTTACCGAGGAATCAACGAAATTTTCATTTGTTTATTTAAAAGTTAATTAACAATATGATAATAAATAAACAATTTTAAGTTATTAATATTTTATCAAAATATAGATATTTGACAATAAATACTGAAAATTTAATTTAATTTTCATAAATAGTTTGGGGGATTAATTTTCCATGGTAACTACTTATGAAAAAAATACATGGACATAATTTTTATGATCAAGTGGAAAATAGGGGGCCCACTTGACGTGATCTTGCTCTATTGCCACAAGATAAGTATACGCGTTTCAAACAATTTTCGTTATTTATGTCACAATATATTTTTTTTTAATAAGGCACTTAAATTAGCGGAATTAATTATGATTAAAATTTTTAGCTTAGTAACCAAAAGTAACGTATTTTCATGGATAACGCGTAGGCACGTTTCTAGATTTTTAAAAGTCGGAATTAAAACCCTAAACAGATGGAATTTACAAAATCTGAGATAACTTATTTCAACGTTCGGATGATTCTTCTTAAATAATCCATATATATTTTTTATTGTATCATTGAGATCCCGTTTTTGTTTCTTTATTTTTCGCAAAAGTGTGTTTATTCTAACCACCCCTAAGTTTGTCGATATATTAACGGGCACCATTTTATTTAATGCTATAAAGATCTAGTAGGCAAGCTTGTCATATTATGGCATTGCATGTTTACTATAACTCTTAATTATACATCTGTCTAAATACAAAGATGTCACGTTTCGGAGAATTTTCGTTAAAAAGTATTGAAGAAAATGTTGAAAATAGTAAGCCACTCAATCCTGTAATTCGCGAAATAATCTATTAAATACAACTCTTGGTATCGAGAATAACAATAATCACATATGTTAACACTCATTGTATTTTTGAATTATACTTCCACCTTTCATGTATTAGCTTATGCGATTGTCGATAGTTTCGATACCACTCGTTGTATAATATGATAATCTCTACACCATTATCGAGTTACAACGATTAATATATATATTTTAAAACTTCTAAGTTCAGTTAAAATAAATAAATAAATGCCTAGGAAATCTTTTGGGTTTATTTTCCTAAATTGAAAGATTTCTAAAAATCATAACTGTAACAACTACATATTCAAATAAAAAGTGATCCACAAAAATGTTTATTAAATAGGTCATTGTCGACAAAAATAGATATACGAGTCATGTCCGTTATAATTACGCACGGCTCTGAATTAAATTCAAACTGAAACTGAAAAAGAAGAATGCTTTCGTGGACCATTCTATATATCATGTTCGTGAAGTACATTGTTCACTTTCTAACCAGAAGCAAACCACTGAACTACATTTTTTTACACTTACGTCGTTTTGGTAAAAATTATTCCTCATAAATCCTCATACCTCCTTTTAAATCCTTAAACATCCTCGAAAAACCTTATAAATCGTTAATACATCCTCATAAATTCTCATAAATCTTCATAAATCCTCATATATTCTCATAATTCCTCATAAATCCTCATAAATACTCATAAATCCTTAAAAATTCTAATAAATTCTCATAAATCCTCATAAATCCTCATAAATCCACATAAATCTTCATAAACCCTCATTTTATCGCTTTTTGATGTGCCAACATCAACATCAACAAAAGTTGATATACAGTATGTAAAAAATCACTTAGATATTTATTTATAAACAAAAATATTTTTTGTAATGTTTCCCTCATTGTATCATACCTGTTTATGCAACCAGTTGGGAAATGTCTTATTTTATGTAACGAGTGAATATTTGCGGGACGAGCAGAGCGAGGTACCGCAATACGAACGAATTATATGAAATAGCATTTCGTAACGTGTTAAATACAATATTTTAATTAGAATATTTGTAAAATTTTGTTTTGGTAAAACAGTACTGACATCTAGACAACCAATATTACTTTCGTGAATTTTTAGTTGCATATGCGTCACTTTATTGACAAATAAAAAATCATATTAATTATTTATTCTCAACGACTTGAAGTGTGTTTATATTATTTATAAAGTTATTTAGTTTCCAATAAAGTGTGTTATTTTGTCATGTATTGTGTATTTAATTATATTGTGATGTTTCAGAATGGAAAATAAGAGCTAAACCAACATTAATACTGGGTTCTAAGTTTAACCAAATTATATTTTTGTAAGTCAACCCGCTCTCTTATGATATAAAAACTTTCAATAATAATGTAGGTATGTATTGTTTTTAAAACCAAAAAACGTTTATTTTTGTTTTTTTTCCCAACCGGTGATATAATAATTTTTTTTTTAATTTTGACATATTAAGTGACATATTTTGTAATCGGAGCAAGGTCAAAACGATTTACTTTATGCAACCAGTTGCATAAAGTAGAACATTAACTTATTGGTTTTTAATTCGAAAAATCGAAAAATTGAAAAATCGAAAAATCGAAAGATCGAAAAATTGAAAAATCGAAAAATCGAAAAATCGAAAAATCAAAAAATCGAAAAATCAAAAAATAAAAAAATCAAAAATCGAAAAATCAAAAAATCGAAAAATCGAAAAATCGAAAAATCGAAAAATCGAAAAATCGAAAAATCGAAAAATCGAAAAATCGAAAAATCAAAAAATCGAATAATCGAAAAATCGAAAAATCGAAAAATCGAAAAATCGAAAAATCGAAAAATCGAAAAATCGAAAAATCGAAAAATCGAAAAATCGAAAAATCGAAAAATCGAAAAATCGAAAAATCGAAAAATCGAAAAATCGAAAAATCGAAAAATCGAAAAATCGAGAAATCGAAAAATCGAAAAACCGAAAAATCGAATAATCAAAAAATCGAAAACTCGAAAAATCAAAAAATCCAAAAATCCAAAAATCAAAACTCGAAAACTCGAAAACTCGAAAACTCGAAAACTCGAAAACTCAAAAACTCGAAAACTCGAAAACTCGAAAACTCGAAAAATCGAAAAATCAAAAAATCCAAAAATTGAAAAAGGCAATGAATAAGGACATTTAACATTTGACATTATGTTTAACAACAAAAAATAAAAGCTGTAAATTGCGTTTTATTTTTTAAATAATTGCCCAGAAATGTTGAGGGTAAAATTTTGATGTACTCCTTTAAGGATAATGGGGTAAAAACGGTTTTCTTTTTCAAAAATCAAAAATCAGATCGGCAATACATATCCCTTATTTTTATTATTACTATTGAAAAAAAACGTCGTAGGACAATCAAATACAACAATTTTCTCAAATATTTGATTGGAAGTACCTACAAAAAAAAGGCATTTCGTAACTGGTTACATAAATAGCTACTTCGTAACTAGTTTTATAATGTTCAACATTATGCAACATATTGCGTAAAGTAGATTATTTTGACACTTGCTGCGATTACAAAAAAATTCACTTTATTATGTCATAATTAAAAAAATTATTTATTATTCTCTTTTCTGTGAATAAAAAGTTATACAGTTCCATATGTATATAATAAATTTATTTTTACCGTTATTATGTAATTTTGAGAAAATACCTGAAGCAGGTTGATTTCTTTTTTCAAATTAGTAATATATAGTATGAAAATATTACTACTCTTGCACCCCATTTGAATGACGAGCAGCTCTTTGAAAATTTTAAATAGGGAGGGGGGCCGTCTGTCACCTTGTTAAAAAGGGATTATAATTCTCTCTTCAGCAATATAGTTTATTAAATTTGGTGCAATCATAACTGAGAAAAAATTTTGAATATGTAAAATTATGATTGAGAAGAAGTTTCAAATAAGTTATAAGCATATATTTTTTATGCGGAAACTTATTTATTTAAACATTTTCTGACAAATGACAAATAAAAATGTTTTCTATCTGTACCCCACTTTATAGTGGACGCCAAATTTAAAATAAAAACTGTTACGAAAATCCGCATATTAGCACGAAATTGTTATTTTATTTAATGTTTATTTAAAATATAACAAGAATGTTAGGGCTGAAATATTTTGTGAACATTTTTGGTTCCGTTTTTATGCCTTTGTCAGTTATTTGGTGAAATTAAACATTATTTGGGAGCATTGAAAACTATTTCATTTTTGTTTTATTTTAGTGCAATTTATAATTTTTAAAAGTTTTGTGGCAAATAAATTCATGTAAAAAATTTTTAAATCCTAAAAAATGCTCAAGAAACCATCATAAATCCTCGAAAAATCCTTACACATCCCTATATATCCTCATTAATCCTCATAAATCCTCGTAAATACTCGTGAATCCTTATACATCCTCATACGTCCTAGTACATCCTTATATATCCTCAAGAAATTTTCAGACATTCTCAAGAAATCCTCATACATCCTCGAGAAATCCTCATATATCCTCCTTTTTGTACACCTACACCCTCGGTGATTTACCCTTCGCTGTCTATTTTATTGACAACAGTTTTCTATAAAATGGATTTTTAGATATACTTCTGGATGGATTTAGATACCAAACCGTGTCCGTTCAAAGATTAAGAAAAAAATTTGAATACACAACATATTTATTTTTGTTTTGTTTTATTACTTACCTACATTAGATTTAATATTGTGAATTAAAATACATTTCTTATTATTTAGTACATTTACATCTAATTTAAATATTATATTGGCAAAGTTTTTTTTTTAATTAAGTACCTAACTATTTTTAATTCCGAATTTACAAAAACATTTTCAGATTCTTCTTCTTTAATTGCAACAGGTTCATTCAACGACATCGTGCTTAATTATATTCGAGTTATATTATCTCAAGGGCCACTTTAGACACACATTTTACTATTTCATTTATTGGGAAATTAATCCCCACAATTTCCCCCTTAAGTACGTTCTTGTTCTTAGGTATATCAAAACACGAAGGTGCCAGGATACCCCTAGCACCGGTCATGATAATTGCATGCTTTAAACAAATTTAGTCGGCAGGTTAATTTGTATGAGACTAAAACGGATCCACTCATCTGACTATTGTTAGACCGCATTTTTCCTCTCGCTCTATCCCTTTGAGGGTGGAGGGGACAGGGCCGGTGAAACAGGGACATCATTTCTCAGAATTTTAACATGCAACAACTGTTTTTAATCTTCGAATTCATTTAACATATATGTAGATAATTCGCCAAAATTATATCAAGGTGAGGTGGAATCCTCTGACTATGATTATAATAAAGTTAAAATTATTTGAAGGTAGACCATTTATAATTCTCAAATGTGGAATTTCCAAATAAGTAAAGAAAACTCAACGTAATTTCTCACAGACTTTTAGTATTGCATATAAATCATTTAAATTATTGTACGCGACAAGTTTAGCCACCATGGGCAATCATAGATTTTTACAATATAAAGTCGCAGATATTAATTTATAAATTCCTTAAGATAAATGCGAATTTGATAGAAAGTAAAATATATTTTTCCTACGACCACTTAGGAAAGTGACACATATTACACGCGTATGAATAAGAATTTACTTTCCACCCGTGTGCGAATATGCTACTTTCGGCATCAGCTGTCACAAAATGACAAATGCATCATTTCTATTTTGATCTATGTAATGTCCATACTAATACCTAAATTGATATGATTGTTAAATTATTGAAATTGTTGTAAATTAGATCCTAGATATTTACCTTTAACAATTATTATTAAAATAATTTTAAAATAACTAAGTTATATTTGCTTTTTATTCTGGTTAAACACATAACCGATTAGATCATTTAATTGACGCAAGGCATATTAGCTCAGGTGGTAGAGTATCAAACTTTATTAACTTTGCCATCTGAGACCTGGCGAGCGACCGCGTTCAAATCCTTGCGGGGACAGAATATATTTTTTTTTATTTTTTTTTGTTTTTTAGTTTTTTTTTGTTTAGAAAATATGAAAATTGAATAAATACGATTACTGTTGATTATTTTTTTAAATACATTTTAATTATTATAATAACAACCTGGTTTTACATTTTTTGATGACATTATTTTGTGGTCGTAGGAAAAATATTGTACATCACTTGTGTGAAAAGTGATTTTCCACACTCGTAATGTAATATACTATTTAATTTAAATTTCAATATAATTTAATTTGAATACTTACAATTAAATGTACTTTGCCGATTTTATTATAACAAAAAACAACACACTAAAAATCATTGTTTTTCTACCTTATAGTTCAAAAGTAAGGTCATAATTTCCAATTATGCATCCTAGAACGACAATATTGGTGACCCGAGATATGTAACATTGATTTGTAATAAAACTATGATTTACGGTTGATACAAAAATTTAAAACTTATTCTGATCCTAGCACCAACATAGGATTGGAATTGATTCTACAATGCAATGGTGCACACGGCTGTTAGATTGATATAAATTATATACAAGGGTTTCATAGTACACCAATTTTACGGATTATTTTTAATTTTTATTAAAAAATTATGTAAGTACTGGTAAAAGCTGAACTCATACCCCTACGGACTTACTTCATGAAAATTCCAATCAGTTTCTTTAAAAAAAATCTAAAGAGATCTATTTCTAATGAAAAGAAATAAAAATGTTAATAAGGGAACAATATATTTATTTTTTAACTACAAGAGCATTTATTTTTCCTACAATAAAAATGAAAAAAAAAAATAAATTAAAAGCTTTTTCGTCTAGAGGGTGACACTAACAAAATGTATATATATTTTTTACTATTTATAAGTAAGTAGGATTGCCAGATTTACGAAAGTGAAACGCGTGACAACGATGGCGACAGGGCATCAGGTTCGAATACCAATTATTTTTATATAATCAGGTCCGTTCATTGTGAAATTTCTAAAAACAAAAAAAGGTCCCAAACCCATTTTTTTGGAAACCAGGGTCCTTCTAACAGAACTTTTATAAACCAAAAAGAAGGTCCTTAGCTTATATTTTTATATAAATTCTTTTTATTTACAGCTTTGAATATTAAAAAGCGTGGAATTTGCATAAAAAGCGTGGCATTTGCATAAAAAGCGTGGCATTTTGGTCAAAAGCGGAATATTTTCGTACTTTGGCGTAGCGTGTACAAGCAAGTCAAAAAGCGTGGCGAATACGCCTAAAGCATGACGTCTGGCAACCCTACAAGTAAGTGATTTGAATTTGTTTTAAGTCTGTGCACTTTGTTATTTTCTACAAAAAATTTCGCTCAAATATTTAAAATTAATTTTATCATTCATTTATTAAAAAAATGTATCCGAAATTAAATGGTACACAGTGAGATATGATATCATTTATAAATATGTTTTTGTTTAACTTTTATATCGCAAGGGAGTTTTTTTTTAATAAATACCTCTTCGATAATTAATTCCAGCATATTAACAACTCTTTAATCTGTTAAAGTATATTTTATCGAACTAAGTAAATCATTTTTCTTGCTTTCGCGCGTGGCTTTGATCTGTCGCACTCTTTGATGAAGTGTTGCAAAAGATTTTCTAAAAAGTATGCCAATGTCTATAGATGAGAAAAAAAAAACCGATTGTGACACGAGATTAAGCTGATTGTGCATTGTGGCACAATGAAAGAGTAAAACGAGTCACTGCTTCAGAATTTTGAGAAATTTGTAAAAAAAGGAAACGTCTTCTTTAACAAATATAGCATAGACAACAAAGCCAGAGCAAAATAAAATATGGAACTTCATTTACAAGAAAAAGTTTTTAAATGAGGCCTTTTTATTGATTCCGAATTTGATTACCTTGCTGCCAGTCCAGATGGAATTAAAAAAAAAAACAAAACTCTATGATATAGTTAAAATACAGTCCTGATTGTATAAAAAGGAATATTTAGTATGAAAACTACTTTTTGAAAACAGAACAATACCATTAAGGAGAATCACAATTGGTATTTTCACATTCATGGCTAGGACTAGCTGCACAAAACACAAACAAACGCATTTTTTAATTTTGTGCGTTTGGACTCCTCGAGAAATTAAAGTGGAGAACATTCCTTAAAATAACAACTTTTGGTAAGGAAAAATGCAACAAAAAATGCAATATGCCTTATTAGAACTTGTTGACAGTAGAGCTAATAGAGGCATGAAAGCACGGGACCAAATAAATGGTGAGAAATTTTGTTTAATTTTTATTAACATGATGCAAGAAATCTTAAATTATTATAAATATGTTTTGTTTATTAATTTATGAGTTAAATTTTATTTTTTTCTAAAACATGGTAGTAAGCGATTTATATAAAATATGATAAATGTCTTCATTATACGCTTTTTAAATTTTAGATTTTACCAGTGGCAGTGGCAATTGATAATATATAATTATTATAGCAAATATTTTTAAAGGTTATTTCAACTAGTGAACCACGTTTTTAGGTTCCCAAATAGTTGCATTAACAAACAATACTTCCCTAGAAACTAAAAACAAGCACTAATCAGACCTGTCCCAAAAACTAGTAATCCAACCGAGTTTAAGGATCTAAGGCCCATTAGTATTCTCCCAACTCTCTCAAAGGTACTTGAAAGAATAATAGAAGAACAAATTCGTATCTACTTATCAACTCATAATATTTTACCAGAATATCAGTCAGGATTCAGACCATCTCATAACTGTGAAACTGCACTTCTTAACGTAACCGATGATATTTTAATGGCTAGGGATGATGGTAACATTTCGGTTTTAATCTTAATAGACTTTAGTAAAGCATTCGATACCCTTAATCATTCCCTGCTGTGTGCCGTACTTCATTATATAGGATTTTCGCCTGATGCCGTAGGTCTGATAAAATGTTACTTAAGTGATCGAAGCCAACGTGTTAAAATTAATGAAATTATTTCTGATTCTATGAGGGTACGATCTGGAGTTCCTCAGGGATCTATATTAGGACCTATACTATTTACTCTCTATACAAAAAATATCGGAACAGTCTTAAAATCTTGCAAGGCTCACCTATATGCCGACGATACACAAATTTATAGCTCTTTTCATCCAAACAATATTTTACATGCCACTAACCTTATCAACCAAGATCTCAAAAACTTAGCTATGTGGGCAAAAACACATGCTTTTAGCATTAATTCGAAAAAAACGAATGTTCTTGTCTTTGGCCCTAATAAATTTTGTCCTGACTCAATTAAATTAAATTTTGAGGGTGATATAATAAAACCCGTAAACAGCGCCAAAAACCTTGGTATAGTCATGGACAATCAGCTCAAATTTAGCAGTCATATTAATATATTAATTCGTAATGCCTTCATTAACTTGAAAACAATCTACATTAATCGTCATTACCTGTCATTTAATGTTAAAAAAATTCTATGTGACTCGTTGGTTCTATCAAAATTCAACTATGGAGATGTCCTTTATGGTCCCTGTATTGGGTCAGATGACAAAAGGAGAATTCAGGTCATGCAGAACTCATGTATTCGTCTAATTTGTGGAATTAGAAGACGACAACCTATATCCCATAAATTAAAAACTTTGAATTGGCTAAATATGGAAAAGCGAAGGTTACTTCACGCTGCTTGTCTATTCCATAAAGTCATTAAAAACCGCTTAGCTGTTTATTTATATAATAAAGTTAAATACGGTTCTGATACGCATTTCCTAAATACTCGATATAGGCACAGAATAACAGCTCCCCCTCACCGCACAGAAAAATATAAACGCTCCTTTACATACCAAATATCAAAAATATATAACGCTTTACCTAATGAATTAAAATTAAAATCTACACCCGCATTCAAAAAATCACTTAAACATACATTTTTAAACGAGTAGTAACTCATCTTTAATCATGGAAAATTCCTCTTTAAAAAGTCACTAATCGTCTATCGCGTTATTTGGTAATAGTTGGTAATATTTGGTAATATTCTAAAAAATAAATATTCCTTCATATTATTTTCTAATGTTTCTGATATTGCTAATTGAAATTGTTTTATTTGTTTTTTTTTTAGTAATTAGAAATTAAGTTAATTTTAGTCATTGTTACTACTGCTTAAGATGAAAAACAGAGGCGATGATTTCATTGAAATTATCGTCACCTGATCTTCGGCATTTTTCCTTTCTTGCTTTGTTACGATTGCTTTTTTTTTCATAATGTTTGTAAATAGTTATGTAACTTGAAAGGAAAATAAAGACCTTTATTATTATTATTATTATTATTATTATTATAATATCAAGATTCTGAGTCGGATTAATAGTTTTACTATAGAGCAGTGTTTCTCAAACACATTTCTTAAAAAAAAGGTCCTCTAAGCAAAAAAGCAAAATCATATCCACCTTCCTCTTAGTGACTTCTAAAAAAAAAGTTCACAAGCCAGGTCCCTCCCTTTTGTGACGATAGTACTGGTTTTTTTTTATTATGACTATTATTTTCTTCACGGAGCCCCCACAAAGGCTTTGCGGATCCCCAGGGCTCCGCGGACCACACTTTAAGTATCACTGCTATAGAGGGTTTTGTACCAAAGCCTAGATATATATTGATATTGTAAAACGCAGATGAGTAACTATCACATCAATAGAAATTGAAAATTCATGCATGAAACTTTGTATCCTACTTATTTACAACTTTAATAACTTCATACGGTCAAAAATTTTAACAAATTGATTTAATTTTAAATATATATTGAATTTTATTTTAATTTAGAAATTTTCTAAAAGTTCATTACATTGTTCAGTTGTTGCAACTTTACTGCGCTCAAGTATCGTACAGATTAAAATATGAACTGAGTTATGGAGCTTAACTGAAAAACAGGAACTAATGTTTTTATTAAAAAAAAAAAAATATCATGGTCAATAAAAGGAATTTCGAACTGTGATATCTTCAAGTCCTTATTTAAAACTTTTAGAGTTATCTTGACTAATTGTTACAAATACGGAACATAAGTTTGTTGATATAAATATTATTTTCATAATACAAATACATAGAGAGTGGAAAGTCTAACTGAAACAAATTCTGTAACTTGATAAATAAAGTTTTGTCACAAAATTCCTGAAACATGTCAATTTTTATTTTCAAAGGGGCATATTACAAAGAGATTTATTTATCTTTTCAATTATCTGGGGGGTTGCAGACACCCTCAACTTTTTTTTAAAATGGATGGGTAGGTTGATTCATTTTTTATTTGAAAGCTTTTTCAATTACAAATACAATTACATTTTTTGTTTGTTAATTTTTATAAGCAATGTGAAAAATGAAATAAGGATATATTTACTAAAACTACTTTAATGCAATGAATGTTCAAAGTGCTCTCCACCTTGTTGCTGACAATATCCTAATCGATTATAAACAGCATTCCGAACATTTTGTAACACTTCCGGCGTTACTGATTATTTGTTGAAGCTTTGTTGAAGTGGCATATACCTTGCTCTTAAGATATCCCCATAAACAAAATCAAATGGAGTAAGATCGGGTGATCTTGCTGGCCATTCATTTGGGCCCTTTCTTCCAATTCACCTATTTGGAAACACTTCGTTAAGATAGGTCCGTACATTTTGAGCAAAATGTGGTGGTGCCCCGTCTTGTTGAAAGCACATCCGTTGGTCAAATAAGTTGGGATCCAAATTATTGGGGAAAAAATTTACTAAAGTAGGAATTAGTTTTTCTTGGAGCATAGTAAGGTTTGTTTCTACGGTAACGTTTCCATTGAAAAAAAAGGACCTACTAGGCGATCCCCAATAATTCCAGCCCAGACATTTGTTTTTTGAGACCTTTGGGTATGGAATTCACGCATCCAACGGAGATTTTCGTCAGCCCAATAACGGCACTTCTGCCGATTGACGTGCGCATGTATTGTGAACGCAGATTCATCAGAAAAGAGCACCCATTCCAAAGCAATTTGCCCACCATTGATAAAAGCCATAATTCGTTCTTTAATTCGAGTCTACGTCAGGATCATCTTCGTTAAGCTCGTGCAGGTTTTGCATCTTATATGGGTGCTTTTTGGCTTCTATACGAATTTTTGAAAACGCTTGTGTGACTGACACCATGAACGCGAGCTATTTGCCTAGCTGGAGTAACAGGATTTTCTTCAACTTCCAACAATATGTTCAACTGAGCTTCTTCGTCGATTTTTAAAAGCTTTTGTCGAGGAGCATCCCTTACCTGGCCCAACTCCCGATATCGAGTTTCAATTTTGCTAATCGTACTTCTATTAATTGAAGGGAATTCTGGATGAACTTCAGTAAACAAACGAGCGACTTTAGCCTGTGTTCTACTTCTGTCCCCATATCTGATCATCATTAAAATTTCGATATGATGCGTCTCGGTTAAATAGGGCATTTTCTTGTTTTTGTTTTCAATTTACACGTGGAAATGCAAACAAGTACTAACAAATCAATGACATTGACCAAAAACTATTGAGCAGGTTTTTTATTGGACTTATCAAGTAAGAAAAAATATACCTATACATTAAAGTAATTTTAGTAAATATTTCCTTTTCATTGCTTATAAAAAGTTACAAAAAAATGTAATTGTATTTGTAATTGAAAAAGCTTTTAATTGAAAAATTAATCAACCTACCCTTCCATTTAAAAAAAAGTTGGGGGTGTCCGCAGATAAACAAATCTCTATGTAATATGCCCCATTGAAAATAAAAATTGACGTGTTTCAGGAATTTTGCGACAAACCTTTATTTATCAAGTGACAGAATTTGTTCCAGTTAGACTTTCCACTTTGTATATATCTGTTAAAGAATGGTCACATTTTATTTATTATATTCATTTACACATGTTTTTGTTTTCTGTAGGATGATATTAAACTTTTTCTATATAACTTCTTATACCCGATTTTGTGAGTTGAAAACCCTATTACCTATTACTTTTTTCTTTCAATTCATTTGTAGTTTTCGCCCAAATATATTTTTTTTTTCGGCTGCTGATAGCCAGTGTAATACGGTTGTTTTAAATTTATTCCAGAAGATGTAATTAGGTGGTTCATTATAACAGATTATTCCAGCAACAAAACTAATTTTTGTTAAAATATAAATAACATGCTGAAACATCTTGTGATCGTATAAAACCAAAGGCACCTTTTCATTAAACCAACTTACACATGGCTACCCCAAGTTTGAATTATATAAATCCGCTTGAATATAAAAAACAACAGGTTTAGAAGATATTTTCTAAAAACCTAGTTAATTTAAAAATGTAAAACGTCACGAGACCTTCTATGATCCGTTTACATTGGCCTCCTGTATTTATTACTTAGGAAGGAACGAAAGTATTGCTAAACTATCTGGACGCTTTTCAACTCGCAGACAATTATTGTAAAATACTTGTTACTTGTTATATGTCTTGTAAATAATTGTAATATAAGTACATTTTTGTGAATGAATGACTACTTTTTGTAAATATACAAACTCTTTCCGTTATAACTATTAGACACATGTCTTTACATGAATAAATCTACTATAATATTTTATGAAATAATTTGGAACATAGAAAAGTAATAAAACTTGAAAAAAATAGGAATCCATAAAAATGTACTCTTGAAAATACCAAAATAATCATCACATTATTAAATATTTTATTATTTTTAGATCTGCCAAGCAAGTATATGGAGATAATGCGATTTCCTATGAATAACTTGAGAAAAGCAGATATTTGCCCAGTAAACGCAATAATTACACATGAACATAAAGTATTTTGCATTGTTTCTTCCACATTTGAAGTAAATAATGAAGTCGATAACAAGTTGATTTTGATAATAAAGGACATTTTAATTTGACATCTCCATTATTGTTAGGGCTTGTGTATATTATTTTTATTATTTGTAAATAAAGTGTTTTTTACTTCGTTTATCTTATTCAGTTATTTTTACATTTTTGTTTATATATAATTATTATAATCTCTAAAATATAATAAATTACTCAAAAAAAAAAAAAACAAACAGTTTATTAAATTACTTGGTATTTAGTCTTACAAAATGAGTTCTTTTAAGTTAAAAATACCAAAAATTCATACAGAAATGTAAAAGGTTTATGTAAGCTACACTATCCTTCTCATAATTATTGAGGATTTTAAAAACATTGTTGGGCAATCCTAAATATACCTTCAGTTTATTTTCAATTTTGAGAGTTCATTCGTTTTCAAGATCCTGCTCATTATTTAGTCCCTTTGAATCAGATATTAAAGATGTTTCTTCCGATTCAGACAAAACTTCACTATCTTTAAAACTTTCAGGAGGTTTCGAGGCAGGTTCTTGCAGAAGTGGTTTTAGGATATACACCTTCGAACTTATAGTAGGCTCATTTTAAATTAACCGAAGGGGGCAATGTCAGAAATTGCTGCTGCATCTTGAAGATCCGGTGTATGTTTATTAAATAGAAGGTTATTTTCCAGTCAACATTTTTTTTGTTTTCTGTTTTTCTTTTTTTCTTTTTTTGGTAGAATTAGTGAGCTGGCTCTTGTGTGGTAAATAACAAGAACTGTGGACACATTTGTGTGGTACTACCCACTTCTTATATGTAAAGGTTTATCCATAATTTAAAAAATGAACAGTTTTCAAAATCATCTGGTATCTAAAAAGAAGAAAAAAACATCGTTACTACAATGGTAGATAATTGAATAATTAAATTATAATAAAACATTTTTATTTTAATAAAGAGTATAGATACAGACCCCAACAAAATAATTTAGCTGTTCCTTGAAGCCTTTCTGTGTAATGATAATAATTTTCGTCTTTTCATATTTCTAGACACTAATAAATATTTTTAATAATAAATGTAAAATGTAAATCATTATCACATCTTGGGAGGAAACATTTTTTTCATACTCATTATATTTATAAAAACATCAAAATTGCATAATTATCGATTGACAACACAATAATTCCTGAGTCACAGATGACAGTGCTGCCGAATTTCCATTTTCTTGTTTATTAGTTGTCATTTTTTAAAACAATGAAACTATAAATATGGTGAAAGTTTAAACATAAATATTACTTTTAAAAACATTTGATATTTTATATTTAAAAGATATTTGTTTAACGATATTTTAGAAGTCTAAAAGTAAGACGGTGCACACAAACGAACGTATATTACTTTTCGTATACCGTCTAACTGGCAACGTTGTGTGGCTAGTTCCTATTGGTCTATTCCCGGTGACGTCATAAATTTTAAAAAATTAATAACTCTGGCAAATGAATAGATAAAAAAAAATTAAATGTAGCTTTATTTTGAACTCTATTTTTGAACATGGTTAAAATTAAGAATGAATGCTGTTTTTTTTTTAGTCTCAAAAGTAATTTTGTAGTGGCTCCATCCTTAAGTTACTACCGTTGTCCCGCAGGTCTTTCAGTTTCTAATGTAAATTTTTCTCTTAACATATTATTTTTTTTACAAATGAATGAAATTGTCGTTAATATTTACAAAAAAAGGAAACTTTAGTAAAATGTATAAGATTTTAGCGTACCAGTTTAATTATCAACTCCTTTTCAAAAGATCAGGAGTTCTAATTCCGAGTGCGGTCACATTTCGTTTAATTTTTTTTAATTTATTTTATAAATTAGTAAAAATTAAAATCAAATAATTATGTTGATTATTTTTAAAACACTTATTTTATCTTAATAACATTTAAATTGCATTTTTAAATATCGTAATTTCATTTAGTGGGCCCTAGGGAAAAATATATGGTTCGACTAGAGTGAATTGTGCGATTGGCCATCATATCTGCTCTTGTTGCATTAACTTATATTTTCGATTTATTTTAATCGTTGAATGTTAGTCTTTCATCGAAGTAACAATATCTAAATAAATCTTTAATTAAAAAACTTAAATCAAAAATCATATCAATTCCTCGTTTTTTTTTATAATATCCTGTAATTACTTTTTATTTAAATCTCGGATTGCCGCCATCCAAGTCCACCCTACCCGATCCATCCGGGTCCGTCCCGATTGTCATCAGATACCTTTCCCATTACGAGAAATAACAAATTATTTTTGCACGATTACGTTCAACCCCTTCCCCCCCCGACTCTTCCCGTCGCAGCCCCACTGATCGTCCCGCCGGATCCGTCCTAGGCGGCGGGGAAAGAAGAAGACCGATGTGCGCTAAGAATAAGAATACGTGCATTAAAAACGAACATCAATACTTCCCTTATTAAAACTCCCTTATAATGACAATCAAGACGGCCGCGGAGGCAGCGAGCGTGTGTGAGAGAGGGGCAGGGGGATGATGAGTGGTGGGGAGCGCGGTAAGGAGCAGCGACACGCGGATCGGAGGGACGAGAGGAATTTGCATGAAGAAAAAATCGAGACAATTAAAGCAAGCGGTTTTTATTATTTTGGCGATAGATGGTTGATTTGTTTTACAAAATTTAATTCCACTAAATATGGTACCACGAGTTTATAAGACAAATAATTTGCTTAATTAAGGTTTTAAAATATTAGAATATTTTTTGAAAAAATAATGTGGTTTATTTTACACAATAAAATAAATTCTTTGTGATTTTTTGTTTAATTATTTTATTTTAGTTAATTAACAATAATAAAAATATTTCAATTGTAAAGGCATACACGAAGGCTGGTCTTATTCCGCTGAGTCTAACTATAACTTATTTGAAAATGAATGATAGCAAAATTTATTTTAATTCTTGTCTTAAATTTTCTAGTCATTTTAATAAAAAAAAAATAAGGTAAGTATGTATTTTCTACAGGTAGAAAATATTTACAATTCAAGATCGATTTAGGTAGCCCTTAACATTCTTTAAAAGGATTAAAATTTCTAATCGGCAAAAAGTGTTATGCAGATTGTAAATTATTTTAGTTAAGATTTACATCTCTGTTTGTATAGTCCTGTGATTGTAACTAGCAGAATTGTTAGTTCTGTAATAATAAGCGATAAAAAGCGATATTGATCAAGTGAATTTGTGCAATAAAAATAGCACAAACGCCTAATTATACTCCTGTGAAATTAAAGTGCAATTTAACCGTGCATATGAAAATTTTAGTGTTAAATGTACACGATGCTCTTGTGTATGTACATTTCAATAGTAGTGTTCGGAGTATAGTTTCTAAATATTCAAATATGACCGGAGTTGGAGAAGAAACCATTTATATAACGAAAGGATGGAAGTATTATAGTAGCCCTTAAAACGTCAAATTGGAGAAAACCCATTCAAATAGACGGTACTATAAAACAACTGATCCGAAGAAAACGGCATTCGCTTTATTTAAAAAAAAAGATACCTACTTTGGATAAACTTATAGTAGACATTAATACAAGCGAAACTTTGCCAAACGTTAAAAGAGACAAATTGTGGAAAACTTTACATGAATTAGACTTCATTTGGGAGAAGAACAAAAGAAAATTTGCGCTCATAGAGAAAGATGAAATTATTTGTTGGAGGAGTCAATATTTAAAGGAAATTAGAAAATTAAGAAGAAAGACAAAAATATTTTTTATTTGGATGAAACATGTATAAATGAAGGACATTTTGTAAAAAAAAGTTTAGCAAGATAAACAGGTTACAAATGCTCGTCAGGCATTTATAGAAGGTTTGTTTACTGGCTTAAAATTTCCAAATGGTAAAGGTCGCCGTTTAATTATCACTTATATTGGAGAAGATGAAGGATTTGTTGATAGAGGCTTGTTAGAATTTGTTTCAAATTCTACAAACGACTACCTCGAAGAAATGACTGCTAATGTTTTTAAGGAATATTTTAGTCAAATAATAGATTTATTACCGATCAATTCTGTAATAGGTATGGCCAATGCCAGTTACCTTTCAAGATTAAAGGAATCGTTACCTAACACTAAATGGAAAAAGCAAGAACTCTTCGATTGGCTAATAACCAAAGAAATTGTGGCAGAAGAGGGATTACTCAAAGAAGAGTTATTGCAGTTATGTAAAAGAGATTTACCAAAATTTAAGAAGTATAGCGTGGATAAAATAGCAAAAACATGGAGCTAAAGTGTTGGGGTTACCCCCTATCACTATAAACTTAACGCTATTGAACTAATCTGGACTCAAATTTTTAATGACAATACCAAAGATTTTAGGTGCCATTTATACAGAGTAATTCGATTTTTTTTAATGCATGTGAAACTCAGTAGTTTTAGTTCACTTTTGTGCATTTGTTATAATATTTACATGTGTATAACTATCTAATTTATTGATTTAAGAGATAGATTAATAGTTAATTTATCGAATGTGTCAAAAGAAATTGATAAATCACCCTGTACTTTTAGTTCTGTAAAGGTCTTTCTTTACTCTTGTATCAACCATACTGTAATAAATTCCCAAAAATTACATCTATAGGTTTTTGTGATACAGGATTTGATTGAAGAAATACCCACTTTTGTTACCTATTATTCCAGGAAAAAGCTAATCAATTGAAATTTTTTGTGACTAATTTTAATAAAAAACAATAATAAAAACATGTCCTTCGATAGAGAATCTATTAATTTATTTAGTAAATCATCCTGTAGATATTGAAATGGACAGTTATACGTATGTTAATAATAATAGTACCTAAAAATCATATTGGCCTTCATCGATATTTATTAATTACCCTGCATATATGGTACTTAAAATATTTTGATTTATCATTAAAAATGGTAAATCCAGACATCATTTATTTTTTAATAAATATTTTTAGCTTCTAGAACAATAAAAGTAATTATCAAAGATATGTTCTTACTTATTTGCGATTCATGACAATATTTTTGACCCATATGTGTGTGTTCGTGGAATGCCATAAAATATTATAATAAAATTAGCCACAAAAAATTGAAATTGATTTGCTTCTTCCTGTAATGACCAGTAACAAAAACCTATCATATTAATAAGCTGTGATTTTTAGGAATTTATTTTCTAGAGAATGGTTGATACACTAGTAAAGAAACATCTTTACAGAACTAAAAGTACAGGGTGATTTATCAAATTTTTTTGACACATTTGATAAATTAACTATTAATCTATCTATTAAATCAACATGTAATTAATAAATTAGATAATTATACACATGTGAATATTATAACAAATACACAAAAGTCAACCAAAACTACTTCACATGCATTAAAAAAATCGAATCACTCTGTATAAATGACACCTAAAATATTTTGTATTATTATTAAAAACGATAAATATAGCAATAATTAATTTTTTGTACATATTTTTAACTTGTAATACAATGAAAGTAATTATCAAAAAACATGTCCTTACTTATTTACGATTCACCCTGTAGATACAAATAGTTTTGGACTCCTGTGTGTATTTATGGAGTGTCAAAGGATGTAACAATATTATTAGACACACAAAATTGTAATTTATTAGCTTTTTTTCTGTAGCAAGAGGAAATGAAAAATGGTAACTTCTTAGGTTTAACACCCTGTATCTCACGAACCCATCATAGAAAAGAAATATAATTTTGGAAAAATATCTAATATAGGATGGATGATACGCCACTGAAAAAATATGTATACTTTTACAGGACTAACCAAAAAGTATAGAGTGCTTAAAAAAATTGTTTTATTGACACATTCGATAAATTAATATATATTTATTAAATCACCCTGTAGTCAATGAATTGGATAATCATACATATGGTAAATACACAAAAGTCCCGTAAAAATACTGCGTTTCACATTAATATTGGTCTATGTTGATATTTACGAATCACCCTGTACAAATGGCACCTAATATCTTTTATGTTATCAGTAAATATAGCTATAATTTATTTTTTCTACGTTCATGCAAAAAACAAAACTTTATTGAACTATATTTAGTGAAAAAACGGGTTCTTTATTGCACTAGTGCAATAAAAATTTTATTGCACTCATCTGTCATTTTACTACAGCGTTTCATGATCATGACAAACATAAATGTTCAAATCAACGCCAAATATTTAGTCCATTTTCATTTTCTGTGTTACGTTTTAAAAACAATTGCATATTTTGTATTATTTTCAATCATTTAATAAATAAATTATTAAAAAAAATTATTTTATTAAAAATGTCATTACAAATTATGAACACAAACGTAAATAAATGCCTCAAACAAAGGTACAGAATCACGGCTACTATGATTTGGATAATACAACTGCAGTTCTATAAAACATTTTTTGGTTTTTGCATGAACGTAGAAAAAATAACTATTTTAGTAAATATTTTCATCTTCTAGAACAATAAAAGTAATCCCTTTTTATATTCGTAGAATGCCCAAAGATGTTACATTAAGATTTAACAAAAAAAATTATATTCGATTAGCTTTTTCCTGAAATAATCGTTATCAAATAAGTGGTATTTCTTAAGTTTACTACCATGTATCTTAAAATCCAGTCATACGATTTAAATGGTCCTATGGACACTACTCCTTAAGAGGTTGAGGACTGAAATATATCAAAAATGTATGACATTGAACAGGTCACCACTTTTCCATAAACGGTGTGCGGGGTCCTTTGGTTGTGTGTATAATCATTATTAAATTTTAAGGAAATGTCCCAACCTAATATCTAGTATACTATTTTCATAAAGATAAATGTGGGTACTTAATATTGACAGTTTACTCTTTTTTATATTAATGAAATTTCGTGTTCCTCGTTACTGGTATAGAATTATTGGTTAATCCTTTAGGGTTTGTTTATTTACATTTTATGATGTATTGTATTCGAGGGTTTTCGGGGTGGTCATACTAAAATCTAGTGAAAATTCAAATAAGAAGGTATCAATATTTACTTTTTTTTTGCTTTAAACAATTCTGTAAATAGACCTTTACCATAAAATCCATGCTATCATGCATTTTCAAATAAACTAGTAGACGATGATTGTTGACAAGTTCAGTTAGTGACGGTTGTCAAATACACCTGATGTTTGTGGTGACATAAGTATAAAATATTCCTTTCGCCAATAAGTGATGGAAATGAACAAGGATCATTATCGGGCTGGGATTATTTTACAATTTTAAGCGTGGCTTAAACCGTAAAGAATGTTTTATGGAAATCATTCGAGTGTTTGGTGACAATTCGTATTGCTTTGTTAACGTAAAACAGTGATACAAAGAATTTTAACGTTGACGACTTTCCTTAAATACTAGTCTTCGAGTACCTAAGCCAAAAATGGCAGTTACAGAAAAAACTATTGATCTTATTCGGAATATGATTAAAGAAGACCGACACATTACTGTCAAAAACAATCAAGCAACTTTTAAGATTATTTGAAAGAATGTCCGCACGACAGTGATAATAGCTATATGCGTATTAAGAACGAAAAATGATACTGTCGAAAGCGAAAACGAAGTTTTTGCTCAAAATGCACACAAGATTTTGTTATGATCACACTTTTTAAGAAATAAATATAAAAAATGAAAATTTGTCGTAAGTAGTGTATAATGTGTTGCCTAACCTACGTCAATCATGAAAAAAAGCAGTTAATATTTAAAGTACATGTTAACTTGGATAATAAAAGAAAAATAAATTTAACTACGAACAAATAACAATCATTTATTAAAGAAATACTTAAAAGAAATACAATGAGCAACCGGAATTGCTGTGTTGTAAATTATAAAAATACTAGCAAAATAAACAGTGTAAATTTATAAATTTTCAGTAGCAAAATAGAAATTAAATCAAAGAAATAAACGTACCTATAATTGCAGTAAGAGAGGAAAAGTAATTACAAACCTTTATTTTCGTAACAAGAGTATGTAATACCTATTGAAAATAGTAGACATCACAAAATTAAAAGGTTATATATACTTAAATTATTATTATTTTAGGATGTCCTTTAAAATTCCTTAAGTACATGTTCAAAAAGGATATATTTCTGCTTTTGATTATTGTCCGTATCTGGAATGCATTTTTGCGACTGATTGGAAAACAGTATTTAATAATTAATTCTATGTTTTCTTTCAATCTAAACATGGAGAAAACAAATATAAATTACATTTGAAAATATTACATTATTACAAATATTTTTTTGGTATAAATTTTAAATCCACATTTGACATTAACCTTTAATTTCAATAGGGTACTTTTCATTCACTTTCTCGTAAATACTGTTGCCCAATTACCTATTCTGTGAACATGTTTAAATAATTGTTTTATTAAATGTACTAACTTTTCATTAGCTAGAGTAATAATATATAATAATACATGAATCTTTTCACTTGTTCTATAAATCAATATACTTTTATTTAAACCAAAAATACATTATTTACTTATGAATTGTATTAAAAATGATACACGCAAAATCCTCATTTAGTACATATTTTATTTGGCGTTGCCGTCACGCACGGAGCGAATAGCGAACCATGCAACTTAATTCACATCGTCTTCTGTAGGATTCGAACCCAGGTGTGTATCTACCACAAAATTGCTCGCAAATAAATGCGAGCGCCTTAGACACCTACGCTACCATCCCGATATGTTGACAGCAACTTGAATATAGGTGTTATATTTAAATACGGCTACTGTTAAATTATAATTGTTAATTTATAAGCCAAAATCTCGTGAAATGTTTTAAAATTAACCGAAAATATAAGTAATAAAGTTATTTTAGTCTTTATTTATTTAAGTTACATCTAGAGCTCTAGAAATAATCCCATTAAATATAGCTCGACCTTAATAAATTAGTGCCTATTTCTATTGTTACTAAATTTTTCTTATGTTTTACAATTTGTCTCGATTTAATTTTGTGATTAATAATGTACACTCCTCAACGTAAATATCGTGGACTCTTTTCAGATTATTAATGACAAAATTATGTATCGACAAACTGATATCAAAAAACTCAAAATTTAGATCCAATAAAAATAGTCGACTATTTATAAAGGTCTCGTTGTATTACCCTTGATTATTATCAATGATGTTTATAATATTTGACACTTTCCCTATTTAAATTATATTGGTTAAAATATAGGAGAAAAGGGGAATGATGTATGTCAGTTGAGAATATGATAAAAAGATGTTCTCCTTTAATCACAAATTGACAGGTCCTAGAATTTGTTTAAATTGTCGACGCAGTTCCCAATAATGGCTCTGGTTCAGTTTCTTCTGGCTACTCTGCATAATACTAATAGTATTAATTTTTCTCTCGTCTTGAATGCAAGGATGTGATTGGCAACAGCGAATCCGATCGGTCAGGCTTCGTGTAGGAGAGATGACCCGACGTTAAGACAGCAAGCTTGTCGACTAAAATATTAATCTTCTTTATTGCTTTTTAAATTATTTATATCGGTTATATTGAGTTACATATTATGATTTTTATAGTATTTTTATGTATTATTTTATAAATATAAAGTACTTTGTTGTCCGATTATTTAATTTGATTCAAATCAACTATTATGTAAAACTAATTACGCCCCTGACTGGAAATATTGAAATTCTATATGCGATTTAACATCTACGTTAGACTATCTAACGTAATAGCACTGCAACTGGATGACATACTTTGTTTAATTTCAAAATTTAGTCTTTATTACGTCACAGCAATTGACAGCATGTCAGCAATTCTTTACAAACCGTTAGCGCCATCTAGCGGCGAACAAAGTTGATATGAATCTTTTATAGTTGAATTAATATGGCTATGCCAGACAGTAAAACTTAAGTACTGTATTTTTATTATACAATTATTGTTTTCGTTTTGAATAATCTTGCCTAAGCTCTTTTAGAATACATTATCAGTATCTGAAATATTTGTTTAAATAAATACCTATTTGTTAAACGAATATTGATATTACTTATACCACAAAATATTACTTCTTCTACACCCACATCTAAATTATCATTTTTCCTTACACTACAGAATAGATAAGCAAGCAATATTATTCAACTGAAAGGATATAATTCACAGTGTTGGAGTATGAAATCTAACAATCACAGTTTGTACCAGATTTTTTTAATTTCAAATAAGTGACTATTTAATAAATGATTTCAGTGAAAATCTATAAACGGCACAACACAAGATACTCGTTTATAGCAGTTTTCAATTATTTTTTCAAAAAAGGTGTTTAATAAATAAAACAAAAAATCTTCATATCCACTCTTTTTGGACAAACTAACTACCATTTTCTTCATATTATTTCTTAATTTGATCATTCACTTTATATTTTTTGGCGACGATTTTCTAATAAGCGCCTAATTACGCAGATATATTTATTCCCCTCACGTGATTTTTTTATGAACGCCAATGAGGAGCGGTCCGGAGGGCGAAGACGCAAGGAGAGTAGATTCTTCGTTTATGCACGGTCGTCCGCGATAACGATTTTTTTGTTAATTATCAAGTCGCGTATGAGACACAGTAAGGGTGGGAAGGTGGTGGGTGCCAGAAGGGGGGAAGGGGGGGCGACTCCTGCGAATTTCATACGCTCGGGAATTCGTTAAAACTTGTAAGTCTTGGAGTGTGTAGCTCAGAAAGGAGGCATAAATGAATATTTAGAAAACACTGGGAGGTTCGTTCTGTGTTTTTTCTTTATCTGAGGGATTTGAGCGTTGCGTCTCCTGGGAATTTTAAAATACTGATTATGGAATTGAATTTCGCACACATCAAGTTTGAGCCAATTACAGGATAATTTTTCTTGGAAACCTTCAAATCAATAAACGAATTCGATGTAATATTTTTAAGAGGGTTTCTTACGATACATTTATTATTGACGATGCAAGTCTAATAATTTTTTTTAATACACATTTTAACAAGATATACCACAATATATCGCTCTATCATGCCTTTAATAAAATTTCTCATAGCCTGGATTTGTTCCAATTAAGAATTAATTCTAACGCTTAAGTGGGATTCCCCACTGCCTCTAATTGGCGCTGGGATACATTAACGAAGCACCCAGGTTACTAAGATATAATTGTAGTTGTCAACATAATTGACATCAATAACAGAAACATTTTAACAAAGTATGTACCTCAGAGCAATTAGTACTAGATACTCTCTAGTACTAATTGCTCTGAAGTACGTACTTTGTTAAAATGTTTCTCACTCACTAGTAGTAAGTCTTTCCTCCTTCCCCGCGCCAAATTTTGTAATCAACAGCTAGTCCCCCCGAGGGGGGAAATCCCTCTCCTGTAATTGGCTTATTTAATCAGCGCCATTTCTGACACTTACTGACACATGTCAGTTTTTGATTTGTATTTTGTGAAAACTATAGTTATTTATAGCGTTGTAAATGTGTATTTAAGATTTATTATTTCTAATAATATGTTGAAAACATGTTGAAAATGCTTCTTCAAGAATATATCATAAGTAAGTACAAACACAAATTAATTATCAGAGGCGGTGCATTAGGCAATCACCGTTAATTTGCAATTAGACTTTCTTATTTTCTTATCGAAAACGAAAAAGTAAAATTAAGAGGGAAGAAACCCCATCAGCTAAGTTCGTCTTCATCCATCTCATAATGATAAGAATAAAGGTTAATTACTTATTAACATAAATAAAGAAAAGTTAAACCTGTGACTTTATTTTATTTTATTTTATTTATTTAATATTGTAAACATCAGTTGGCTAAAAGTAACATTAATAACTTCAGTAGTAACCCTTAAACAATGTAACTAACCTATTTGATAAAACTAATACTTAAGATGTCATAAAAGTTAGTAAAAATCGGCTATTTTTATTATTAAATTTCTTGTTCCACTAGATCACGTGGGATATAAACATTGTTGAAGACTCGTTGCTATTCAAAAAAAGCAAAATGCAGTTCCAGATTGATCTTATATCCATTGTTATTCTTTTGTCATAATATGTAAACTATTTTCAAAATTCTGATTTTTTCAATTAGACATTTTTAGAAAAACCTAGTTTAAATTTAAAAAATATATAGGGTATGCAAAAAGATTCATTAGTTATGGCCTAAAACTAATTAGACTATTAACTAATGAGTCGTTATAGCGTATAAGATGATTTCTTAGTTATGGAAATACCTAAATTATTTATTGGACCATTAACTCTAGACTCGTTAACGTCCGATTAAAAAACAGTTGAATAAATATGGTGAACGCCCGTCATCTTTTAAAAATTTAAATAGAAGTTTTTTACTGTGTTCTGAAGTATATTTTTTATTAATATATGTTATTATTTAAACATATATAAATTTTTTATACAATATTTTAAATGACTTATTAATCTGGGATTTAATATTAAGGCAGGCACCGAAGTTGATTTTGTAACAAGCTTTACACAAAATGCACCCTTATTTTGAGATCTAAATCCATTGATTTTCTAAACCAAATTATTATTGCATTTATGTTGTATACAACTGGGTTATTTTAACAAACAATTTAATAAATATTCTTAAAATCTACCGTCTACCATGGGCAGAACAGAATAATATTTTAAATTCCAAATACAAATCCACTCTACCATATATAGTTATATAGATTGTTAATTTATATGTAAATCAGACATCGAGATAGAATAAAGTAGAGACGACATAAACACATTTTTGCAATATTACAGATTATCACACTTCTAGTGACGGAAAAGTGTAATGAAAATGACGACTTGAGTGGTACTTTGATTTCGTTGAAGTCAATAATTTTTTATTTATATCATTTAAATGAAGCCATTTAACAAAAATTGCAATTGTTTTCACCAAAACTGACTAGCTTCACTATCTAAAATCAGACAACAAAAAAAGCGGGTTTCCTGGGTAAAGTTCTCTCTATATGTAATACAAGTAATGTTTTGTCTTTTGTAAATATAATGTCAGAGGTATGAGTAATTTACAAAAGTGGCTTCGCAAAATACTCATAAAAAGTATCTGAGTATGAATATCTACTTATGCTGCATTTGAATTTCCACATCCGAAGCATTTTTAATATCTCGAGCGTTTGTTTATCCACATCGGACACATCTGTCCTACTACCTACTATATATATATATATATATATTTACGTATATTGAATCACGTGGCCAAAGATTGACAACATCTCAGATGCATCCGATGTGGATGAATATTCAAACGCAGTATTACATGTATAATACTTAAAACGACTGGGTACTTTTACAAATTTTAGAGAGTACTCGTGAAACAATCGTGTAACGAGTATGAGTATGTTAAATGATTCTAGTTAGTGACTAAAAATGTTATAAATAATTATGTCTTACATCCGTAAATTCTTCGTTAGTTCATTCTAATTTAAATTTATACTTTTCCATGTGGTTTTTCTAATATACATTTACGTATTCGAATTTACGATACTGTGAATAAATTAATTTTTCAATACCTAAAATTTAATTAACTTACATGCCTAAATGGATTCTTATTTAAAAGCATTACATTTTTGAACTCACACCACGCATATTCAGTGTACAAACTGACTGGCAAAACATGAAATGTTAAATAGTAAGCAGTTTCGAGTACTGAGCCCCATCAGGATGAAAGTACTCACTGAGTACTTTAAATACTTAAGAATAATTATGAGTTTACTTCACAATTATATTGCCCAGCTCTGCATAGTGTTTTCTTGTCATTAAGATTTATACAGATTTAAATATATATTTTATAGATAGTAATTAATAGTATATATTGCTTGTCCCGTGGAAGGGGCGGATAGAATGACTTCACCCGGCATTTACCATCGGGCTGGTAGAAGCCCAATAAATGGCCACTTCAAAAATCGGGCATCTAGAGACACTTCTCAGCGACGTTAATAACTTGCAGGACGATCTGAGAAGATGGATGACTGTGGTCTGTAGACACCCCTCAGCATCAACCAGCAGGTTTTTGACTAGTTGATAACCTGCAGGACATGAGGCGCTGTGAAGATAAGGCTGTCCTAAGACATCCTTTATCGACAACCACCAGGTTTTGACAAGTTGAGAGATATGTTCTGTATTCCTCTGGCGGATACGTAATGGGCATTAGGAGGCCTTCCCCACCTTACTAGTGTACGATATTAGAATGTCTTTTGACAAAAAGTATGGTCCTATTTAGAATAAAGCAGCTATTTTTGAAATTAATTTTATTCAGTAATCATGAAAACTTATTTTGTATAATTAATAATAATAATAATAATAATAATAATAATAATAATAATAATAATAATAATAATAATAATAATAATAATAATAATAATAATAATAATAATAATAATAATAATAATAATAATATTGATTAAATTCTGGCGCGTTAGATTTGAACTCGGGATATGAAATTATAAATTAAAATTTTTTTTTATTATTTATTTCTACAATTATTGCAGAAAAAACATATTTTACAACTCTAGTGAATGTTTTTCTATTTAAGTTGTTAATGATTTTTTTATTACAATCATGGAACTGAAGTGAAATCAAGAGGACGTTTATTATTACGGAAATTATTGCTTAATTATAAATTTACATATTTTATCATTAAATAATTTGAGATTTAGAAGAAAACCATCAGGAACAAAATTTTCGATTGAGTTTAATCATCATTTTTCATCACATATATAATATTTAATTAGTAACATATCTGAAAAATATAAATTAAAAATGCCAGTAACATAATTCCAGATTCTAATTATCAATGAAAAGTAACAAGAAGAGTAATTTCCGCAGTAATCGATTAAAATATATTTTGAAATATATTTTTTCAAACGTTTGTTGATTACTTATAGAAAACTTAATATTTTAAATTATAATGTCTTCCTACGATATCGTCCTTTCATCTAGAATTTTAAAAGTGTAAGAGCTGAGTCGTAAAACACTGGGATTATTTCATGTTAATAAAAACGTAATATTTGTTTATAATTCATGACCCTTTACATAATCTAGACAGTACGAATTATAAGTGAATAACCCCAATTAATTTTTCTTTCAACCACACTACGACTACACCTTCTGTTTTATTTTACTTACAATCTATTAGCTATGTTATCATCTTTAGTATCTTCTTTAGTACCATTTTTATCATACTAACTAATCAAGGGTGGCTTAAGGAGAATTGAGAGAACTGGGATGGGATAAGAATGTGTGTGCGCCGACGAGAATCGGAATCTGATTGACTTCAAATCTACGACTGATGAAGCCATGTGCCTCGATATCCTAACTGGCACTGTTCTACCTCTGTCTAATTAATAGCATCGCTTATTTTATAGCGTTATTCTGCTATAAAAATTTGGCTCACAATGGCATGGTAATCCTTAAAGAGCAAGATAATTAAGCAACTACTAATTTATACCAAAAATTGTAGTTTCAATATTTTGTTGATCAGCAGAAAAATATCTTTTTTCGCTTTTTATGTTTTTCACATTCTTACTTTTTGTATGCAATTTAATAATTTTCAATATCGTTAAGTATTCTAATTAAGTTAAACTTAATAATACCAAATTCCCTTAAGGAAATTTTTAGATATCTAAGATAAAAGCTTGTCAAGTCGATTTTTGTTTATTGACGCCCTTTAGTTTTTTGTAAGTTATTTTATTGAGAAATAAAAATACAATGAAAAAGAAAATAAACGTGTAATACGTAAGTATTGACAAATAAAACAGAAAATAGTGCAAAAAAATATTTTTTCTACACCCACATGGATATTAGCTTACTATGTACAGACTACAAAACGAAAAAGTATGTTATTGTGTTCAACTGAACGAATATATTTTATATTCATTCTAGGTAGTACCAACACTGCAAAAAAAATTAAATCCACCAATCACAGTTCATATTTTGGACACCCAACTATTATTATTTTTTTAAATTTTAAATAAGTGACAATTCTGTCAAACTAATTGAATCTGTCATTTCAGAAATAACACGAGTAATTTTTTTCTGAAATTAGCATTTCTACAAAAAAATATTAATTTTATACGTAAAGGTACCATTCCAAGCAGAAAGAACATCAGTCTTGGCTAAACTTATTATACTGCAGCTTATGAAAATACTGGTTCCTTTTTGAAATCACATGAGTCATGGACTCGTATTGTTTCCGTGTGGAATTATTAAATGTAAACAAAACGTTAAAAATGGCAGCAGTAAATGCTACGATTAGTGCTGTTGCTCTAGAAATTAATTTCAAAAGAAAAGGTAAAAAAGGCATCTATAAATTAGAAGTTATTGAAAAAATGAAGAATATGTTAACTATGAGGGTAACGTTGTACCTAAATTAGAACTAGGAGAAGACTGTCAATAAGTTTTGAGGTTAAGTTAGTTTTATAAAATAAAATATTAATTTAGGTGTATTGTTGTAGTTGTCGTTTGAAGTGCTATCAAAAAGTTAGAGCAGATATGCAGAATTCTATGTCGATTTGACAAAACATATTAACGAACTGAATGTGGGATTACAAGGAGAAAATCAGATTCTTTCTGATTTACATACTAATATCAAATCGTTCCGGCAGAAAATAATACTGTTTCAATCACAATTACGTAAAAAATGTTACACATATTTAAAAACATGTGAACTATTTAGCCACACTACTGAGACATAGTTTACCGTCGATTTTGCAATCGAACTTTTTAGTGCTTTGAAGGTAAATTTTGATACTCGTTTCTCAGACTTTGATCCTATTTCGAATGAAATTATCCTTTTGATACTGACATTAAAACTCTAGCCCCGGAACTTCAAATGGAAATTATTGATTTACAAGTACAATGATACAATTAAGAACAAATATCAAAACTCATCTTTGTTGAAAATTTATAAGAGTCTATCACTGGTACAATTTGATAATTTACATAAATTTTCTAGTGGGCTATTTTGTTTTTGGTACTACTTATGTGAGAAACAAAAGTAATTTTAAAAAACCAACTTCAAAATCGTGCAGATAGCATCACCAAAAAATAAAAGAGGTAGTTTTTGTAGGGGCGGCTCAAACACAGCTCTAGGCACACCACTGATTTTTATATGCGTTTTTTGTACAATAACTCCAGACCTACTCTTACTTTTGTTAATATGTTAAGTCCAGGACCAACGAATTGCTCTAAAAATTCAGTTAAAAATTGTAAATAGCTCGTTAACTAAGAAAGATACAAAGTTTATTTTGCTATAAAAAAATTTAAAAATTCATAGTTCTTTTTGATTTTAATATCAATAAAGCAAGTTTCTTTATATCAAAAAATATACAGGGGGGTTAAGAGGTACCCAACCCCCCAACTTTTTTTAAGGGGGTCGTTTTATTTTTTTTTTCTCTTTAGAATATTGGGCCTTCAAATCTACAGCACTGTTAAAAAAATCAAAGAAAAATCGCAACAGCAAACTTTTTACAAAAAAAACGTTTTTTTGAATGTTAGTTTAACGCCCTGTAACTTTGTTAGGAGCCAGTTTTTAATATAGGTAAATATAACCAAATCCACTTATTTTTTGGTAATCTATCTGAGGAAGAATTTATGACATACCTTTTGAAACACCCTGTACATACATTTACGATACTTTTTACCCCAACATAACTATCGATGGTGAAATCGCGGGATGTTCACTAGTTTATAATGTTAGTGGGATTTAGTTCAATTATTTGTTAATTATTATGCTTGAGTTAAATTTTCTGCGTATTATACTTGTCATTAAGCTATACCTAGCAAGTAAATAAATCAAGAGTTATTTATTATAATTCTGTTTTTTTTATCCAACTTATCACAGCATTAATAAGCCATTAGCTGTCAGGGACCGGATTGATGACACTGGCGGGCCGGATTTGGACCGCGGGCCGTAGTTTGGAGACCTCTGTTCTAGGTGAATAAGCCTCGAAGCTGACGATAGAACAATTCGAACAATGTCAGCCAGGACTCTTTAAACGATAACAGCTCATGTACTTAATAATTTTTCTATATTTTTTGTTGGAAATTCAACTTTTTTGTACTTAAATTTAAACAATTTCTAATATTAAATAACTTGAACATATATATACATTTACCTATAAGATATAAAGTATTAGCAGAGAACTGGAGGAATTTAGTAAATGACAGAGCTCTTAAAAATAAATTAAATATTTGAAGTTAGAAGAGTACAAACATTTTCAATTAGTTTTAACTGTTCTTCGGAGAAAAGCCTGAGTAATGAAATTTGTAAAACAAAAATAATTTACTTGAAGATTTGAATACTTTTTCTCTTCTTAACCAACGCCATTATATACTAGTAACTTTGTTACCTTTGCAATTGAATCGGTAATTTCAAGAACCACATAAATCAACTTTTGGAAAAATTTGATTTATGTCATGAAAAGTCTTGTGCAAAAGTTATGTGCAAAAATCACGCATGTCGCATTAACCGTTAGATAAATAAACCTTTTTAAATTTTTGTATTCGTTACAAATACCACATAAGATGACGACTTATGTGGTTTTCGCACGGACAGTCGATTTTTTAGATTAGCATTTCAATTTATATTATCAGGTTATTTTTTATTTTATCTTCTCTTTATGGTATAAAATAAATTTTATTAACGTTTTGATAATGTAGATTAATGCTCTTAGATTAGATTTAATTAGGACTGTGGGCCATGTGACCTTCCCCACAACGACCTTTTCAGATCAATTGTGGATATCCTTAAATCGTTATTTAGATTACCTTGTCTAATTCGGTCTTTTGTAGTAGACTCCATAGACTGGGAAGTAGTTCTCCGGTATAGCTAGTTGCCCTTGGTTTTTCTTCTCCAAGTGTAAGGAATCTCAGTCTTGCTAGACCTTCGTAGTGGCACAATACGTGTACTACCGTGTCCTTCTCTTCTGTGAGACCGATATTATACGTTTGTTAAGCCTGCAATGCCCTGTTAATAGACCTACTAGTACTCTGGTATTTTTTCTATTAAGGCTTAGTAGATGATCGGTGAGTTTAGGCGATGGTCCTTTTAAGAACTCTTTGGCCTGTCTCTGTCCTGGAAAGTTTTTCCACCACTTCTGAGATTTTTTAAACATCCACTGCTTTGTGCATGTTCTGATAGTTGTTTTTGTTACACCACAGAAGAGTTCTGGGCCAATAAGAGCATTTGAGGCTCCTTCTCGGGCTAGTAAATCAGTATCTTCATTGCCCTTATGTCCTCTATGGTCTGGTACCCAGGCTAAGGTTAGTCTGTTTTGACTACCCAGCTTTGTTAGGGTTTCCAAACAGTCCCACACAAGCTTTGAGTGTACCTGAATAGAACTGAGTACCTTTAACGTCGCTTGACTGTGTTTTGGAGCCGTCTGTATACCAGGTGAATTTTGTATGAATAGAAGGTCCTCCCGTCTATGCTTCCCTGTCTGGTATATTTACTTTATAATGCTTTTGAAAGATATACTCTGGAAGCATTTCATCTGAAGGCATTCCCATTATTTGATCGTTCTCCAACTCTTTATAAAGCTCGCTGTAGTCGCGCGTCCATGCAAACTGCTTATGGGTGATGAACCTTTGTGCGTCTGTA
This sequence comes from Psylliodes chrysocephalus, assembly GCA_927349885.1. Taxonomy (NCBI): domain Eukaryota; kingdom Metazoa; phylum Arthropoda; class Insecta; order Coleoptera; family Chrysomelidae; genus Psylliodes; species Psylliodes chrysocephalus. The sequence goes on from OV651816.1 coordinate 10,229,712, forward strand.
TGTGACAGACCTGGTTTCGCATTGAATGAATATATGTAGTGGTGTTAGGTTTAGCATGACTTCTATAGCTGCTGTTAGAGTCGTTCAAAATGAATATTACAAATTGTTCCGTTCAAAAACCACATAAGTCAACAAACTATTATGTGTGGCGTTCCTCAGAAAACAGTGTTGGTGCCAAATTTATTTATAATTTGCCTGAACAATTCATTTCTGCTAGAAGATGACAACAAAATAATTAGCTTTGCAGACAATAGGGCAATATTTTATACTGATGAAAATTGGTTTGTACTAAAACAAAAGGCTGAGGTACATTTATCATAAATTAAATATTAGTTTGATTACAGATAACTAACAATGAATTTCAAAAAAACTCTCTACGTACCATTTAGTTTTGTACAGTCATCATTTCAAAATTTCATGTTAACACTACAAAATGATATTCAAATTCAACCTAAAAACCAAATAGGATATCTAGGTGTTTTTATTGATAGTATGCTAAAATGGAACGTACATAATGATTTTTTAGGAAAGAAACTTAGATCAATTCTATATAGATACAAACAGATCTCTAAGATACTGAATATTAAATATAAAATTATAATATACCAAAGTATAATTGAACCACATATTAGATATGGTATTTTAGGGTGGCGTTGTGTTGTCAGAACATGCCTAAATTCTTTGGACATTTTTTAAAGAATATTTTTACGGATTATTTTAAATAGGGATGCCTTGTGTGCAAGTGACCAACTATATGAAGATATATCTGAATATATTTGGCACATAAATACTGTACAAGACAAGGGGAGGACATTATCCCGCCTTTTATGTCCAAAAGTTTTAAATTTCTTCCTAAAAACTACAGTCAATATAAATACAAAAAACCTTAAAAAAATTGAACCAGTTATGATTCAACTAGCGAGACAAGAGATAAAAAAATTGTTAGAATAGGAATAAAAAAAAAAAATAAAGAAAAAAATAAAATAAGAAAATCACAAAGGAAATATTTTTTTAACTTTGTTTTCAATCTGTGGTTTAATTAAATTATTGTCTGTTTAATTCATTTGTTTTTTTTGTGTGTGTCATCGGCTTCAACTACAAGGGTTATTTCACCTCGTGTTCTGTGTAGGCTTTGTTAATGTTTCCCAGTGCCACTTTAGGAAGAGCACTGTTAATTAGAACCCAACAGTGAACGGTCGAGTGGGGAATCCTACCAAGGCATTCATATATGTTTAATGTAAATTTTGTATAAAATATGTTTTTGTCTACTGAAAAAATATTTTTTTGATTTATATTATTTTTGAAATGACCGATTCAATTTCATTCGAGACTGGAATTGAGAACGTATCTATTTAATGCTGACGAGCCCTAATAAGTACGAAACCGTCCCAAGAACGACGTTCTCCTTAGTAAGGAAAATCAAAGATAGAGTGTTGAAATAAAATGTATATTTCTGCTGTCGTTCCTTCAGATATAATTCAATACCCGTTGCTGTATTAACCAAAGGATTAAATGTTTTCCGAAGGATAATAATCGCTCGTAACATAGGGCTTCGTTTTATTTATTGTATGTTACTTTTTAAATCATTATGGGCAACTTTCTTATAGACCTCAAGTTTGCAGCTCTACAATGTGAGGTATTAGAAGAATTCAAAAGTAAGGAGTGCGGAAATAATATTTTTAAAAATATCTCCATAACTCATAAGTAATCCTTGTTTTTTCAATGCAAATTATGTCATGTGTTACACTTGTATACTCGTAGAGTTTCTTCATGCTTACTTACACTTTGTAAAATATATCATACAGCGTGTACAAAAAATTAGGAATATCAGTTATTGAATTATGGTGCAGTTTTCATGTATTACCATAATTAGAACTTAACTTCTGACCATATTTTGTTTCATTTCATACTAAATAATTTTTAAAAGTAATACAGGGTGTGATAGAGCTACATAAACAACGAATAATTACAAAAACGCATTTAACGAAAAACTTGGTTTACCAAAAATATTGTAGAAAGTCTTGAAACGAATTCAGTTTTGCCCGTATTATAATCATAGTCTTTTAAATTACCCAATCTCGTTCTACGCTTACCTAAATGTAATTCTAGTAACTCTAACTTGAATGAATTACAGAGAATACCTATTATAATTAAAAAGCACTTTCTGATTTTATATACAGTATAGATGCCAGGTATCACTTTACTCATAAATACAATTTTATTTTAGTATATTTAGTAGGTTTATTTCAGTTAAATTAAAACCTCATAAGAAACCTTATACAGTTCTTGCAGTATTATTTTATTAAAAAACTTCGTGATATGAATACTGATGATATGTAATCCTGGCCAATTCTTATTGTTTAGCTATTCCATACCACTACATATTTTTATTTTGCTTTAGTTTATTTTCTAAGCACATGACATAATTTTTTTTTATTTCTTTATTTATCAATCAGAATACTTACAAAAACTAAAAGGTTTGCGAATGTTAGATTAACTAGCAGCTAAATTATCATGATAGGGTTAACACATTTTTCACAGAAAAGAGTTTTCTCCACTTGTGGATTTACCGTACTAAATTTTATCTAGTGGAAAACAGATTTAACTGCTTAGTTGCATCGTTTCGCCAAAAGATTACGGATCACTCGGTAAGTCACAAACCAAGTATTGCAAATTTGGGGTTAACAATGTTAAGTCACATTAAAGTCAAAAGTTTAAAAAAATCTAACAAAAAATCAAAATAAATTGACCAAACAATTGACTTTTGCAAAGACCCCAATATTTAGTAAATTCACGGTTTCTTTACATTTGTTAAAACAATAAGTGAACTTTAAAATGCCTTTTCTGTCACATGTATATTTGGTGACTTAATACACCTTACAGCTGAGGTGCTGAATTTTAAGCTACATTCTATTATTTTACATTGTATATTTTCTTCTTCTATTTTTGGCAATGTTATTAGAAACAATTTTAATAGTTTGTTATTAGGAATGTTTGATAGTAGGTAGTTTTTTTTGTTAGGAAACTTTCTATGTAGCATACGCCTTCGTTTTTTTTGGAATATATTCGAGATTTACGAATATGTTAGCACATGTTATTTGTAGAGTACAAAGAAATTAAAGAGAATCCCATTGCTAGATATTACTGTACATGTAAGGTTAGTTCAAGAGCTATAGACATATTGTGTGCTCATATTTTAAGTGTTTTGTGGTACCTGGAATACGCATGATCCGAAAGGTATATAAAGTTCCCTTCAAGTGTTTTATTAAGGACTATTTAAAGATGTGTCAGACTTTGATGGTGTGAAAGTAATAAAACAAGTTTATAAAAATGCAGTTTTGTTTTTCTTTTATATTGATTTATAATTTATTGGGAAGTCTAAAAATCTATGTAAAGAAACTGTTATATTTTTATATAGATATTATTTATGTCTTTCTGTCAAACCCTGTAATATTAATAAATATCCAGTATTTAATATAATAAATAGGTGATCAGAAGTCATGTTCTAATTGTGGAAATACATGAAAATGCATCATATTTCAGTAACTGATATTCCTAATATTTAGAAACACGCTGTAAAAAGTTCAGGGTCCTTCAGCACCCCAGTAATTATGTAGAATAAAAAATCAAAAACATTTTTTCGTAACAACACAATTTGACTGGATTAATAGAAGTAAATTTGGATGAAAGATAAAACATATTTATCGTAATGTGTGGCTCTACGCTAATCAATTTTTTCATGAATTGACGCCATGAACTAATCCATGAAGAAATTAGAATGTGCGAATAACGGAATATTTCAATAATAATTTAAGGTTATCGCAGGTTTCTGCTACTTCCAATTTATCTACTTCGCTTATTGAGTGAAATACTGCGCAAATTTCAAGAAAAAACACCGTGGTGAAAATTAAAATCGCTCCATTACCATTGTGCACCACACTGCACTGCATGTATTCCAATCCGCCTTCCGCTATGACCCCAATCAATTCAAAGATCCACTTTCATCTCACAATAGAACCATCCCCGTCCGCGTCCCCAAGATCTACGCAGAGAAATTTAAATTAGCGGCCTGCGCCGCTGGATAAGTCGTTTTATTTTTCTCCCCTTTCTTCACATACGTTCCCGGCCCGCTTGATTGTCATTAAGAGGGTGGGGATGTTTAATAAGAAAGTATTGATGTTTTACGTTTTTAATTTATGCATGTATTTTAACTAACTGCGGAAATGCCGAGCAGGATTCGTTCTTTTCGCCCCTGCGTCTTATCTGCTTGCTCTCTGTTACATTCAGGAGCGTAGGAATGATGTATTATTTTAAAGATGCTTTTTTTAAGCAAACAGTGGTGGTTCTTTTGCTACTATTTGCGTTTGTAAAGGGGTTTGTAATGAGAATGTCTTAGGGAGGTGAAAAGAGATGGATATGTCAGGTAGAACTTATTTTAAACTAACAGTGGATATACCTAGTAATGGTAACCCATTTAAACATTATTAAGCCCAACAGTTAAACTAATTGAAATTTATTTTAATCATGAAAAAAAAAATACGCATTTTTTAGAAAAGCCGTAAGAAATTCATATGAAATTTAGCACCATTTATTTAAAAAAGTTTTAAAAAATCAAACATTATGTAACCCATTACGAAAATTTGATTATGTCACTAGTTGCGAAAAGAATACAATTAAAAATAAACCTTTTTTGGTTTTTAAATCAAAATGTACATTGCTTTTTAAAGATTATTTTGAAGAAAGGAAGATTGGCTATATACAAATAGATTTTGTCAGTGAATTTGGAGTTTGGATATTTTAATAATAATTATGGTTCCGTCGCTATTTTAAACAGTCTTGACCCATACTACAACGCTGAACAAAATAATCAGAACACTGTTTCACTTAAAACACTAACATGACTTCACGGAGAAAAAACTAAACATGTCTATTTGTGCCAAATAACCCACTTTCTTGAAAATTAACTAGCTTTAAAATGTTTATGACGATAAATATTCTAACATTTAAAAGTATCACATTGGCACGAAGTATAAACGTCAGACCATTTGACGTTTACCTCTGATTTTCAACTCTTTAAATAAAGGATAATAACATGTTTCTATTGTAGAGAAAAACGAAAAATTTCAAAATTTTTAATATGAAGGTTAGTTATACAACTAACAACACATAAACATTTTTATTCCATTTTTAACCAACTTCAAAAAAGAAGAAGGTTCTCAATTCGTCGTAAAATATTTTTTTTATGTACGTTTAGCGATAATTCTTTAACAAGATTTCAATTATCCTTTTTTTTGTTAGAAATTAGGTACTCCAGGGGTGGTCCCATATTAATTTGGCCAAATTTTATTAACAATCTTATAGTTCCGGATACATTAAGAATGCAGTATGGCCAAGCACGTATTTCTAAAGGGAGATCGGCATATTCTGTCGCCGTTTTTACAATAGCTGTGACAGGATCGGTCCAGTAGTAGTCAATGTAATTAGAACATGTATTGTTGGTATATATGCAACCAACAATACATGTTCTAATTGGGGGATTGTTTGTTTTTCTTGATGCCTAATTGGACGGCTTTCTGCAGAAATGAAGAAACCCACAAATTTGTGATTTTTATACTTTTGCATAATATTGCTTTAAGAACCGTCACCTTTAGTGCAAAAAAAGATAAGCCACGTTCTGGTACCTAGCGTTAATTTTTAGCCAATGAACCAATCGATTAAACTGGTTAAGCAAGTAACCCGTCTGCAGAAGCAATCAAAGCGACAATGTGGATGGATTCAGCAGAGCACCTAATTTTGAACTGGAACCTAGGATGGTAGAATAAATTAAAAAGACAATATGTATTTTTTACCTACTTCCTTCCACGCCAATCAAACAGTGCTAAAATGTATTTAACAGAATGAAGCCGACCCACAAAAACAAAACATTAAAGTAAAATATCTTCTTTTTAAATTTGCAAGGCAGAGGTTCAGCCGCCGATCTTCAGCAGCAGAACGCCTGCTTCAAACAAATCCTATATCTTACGAGAAATTCGTTAACTTGCTACATTGAGATGAAATGTCTAACATTTGCATTTACTACACAAATAGATCAGCGGCTTATTTTCGACGGCTAATATGGCGAAAGCCTGAGAATTCATATTGTATACACATATTTAAAGCCAATTAATTTTTTATAATTGTCAAAAATTTGACATTTAATTACTCAATAACTTTTTTTGGGGTCGGTTTAGTTGTGATTTCTTACCTGAAACATGAAGTTTAAGACATTTTAACGCGGACAAAACGATCCATGCGAGTGAGAAAATTGTGATTTTTAATACGATTTGTTATTTGGTCAATGGCGATAAATTGAGTGTGACTGCAGCGGTAGGTCGTGCTTCCAAAATGAGTGTGGTCAGTGAAAAACTAATGGTAAACTAAAATCTCCCGCAAAAATAAAAAAGCGGATAACCAGCGAATATACATATGATGAGGGTTTAAGAGCTTATTATATCTAACAACGGCCGATATAAGAGAAGCACCTCTTGGCGACGTTGTCAAATACATTAAATCTGTAGGCTGGCTCACGAGCTAGGAGGTGCCTATCTTCTCAGGAGGATGCACAATGGGCCTAATGAGGCCTAAGTGCCGTGGGGTAACCCACCCTCCACACATTACAGATACAGAGAAGAGCTTACTGAGAGAAATTCGGCACAATGATTTTTTTTTTAATATGTGAAGCATGGTCGTAAAAGTATAATGCTAGAACGAAGCGACATCGTTCATTGGAGGCACAGGTATTTAAGAACCATCAAACAATATCGCCAAAATTGTAACGTTATCTATTTAGATAAGACTTGGATCAACGTGGGTCAAACGGTTAACTATGCATGGTGTGACAACACCATAAAAAATCGTAGAGATGCTTTTATGAACGGTTTAACCACAGGCCTCAAAGCACATACACAAAGAGGTCCACGTTTTGTTATTGTTCATGAAAGATATGAAGGTGGATTTTTACCTGGCGTTGAGTCTGTTTTCCTGGCAAAGAAAACCATAGTGATTATCATGCCGACTATTTTGAGCAATGGTTTAAGAAGTCGCTGATCTCTAACTTACTCAAAAATGGACGAAAGAACGTTGTTGTTATGGATAACACTTCGTATCATTCTCGTAACTGTAGAGGCGGGCCCGGCTCTAAGCTATTTTTGTATCCTATTTTTTTTTTAAAGCTTTAATTGTAAATTATTTGAATTGTATTTTTTGTTTAGGGAATTTTCGTGAGCTTGGATTTTCATGCGATTTATGAAAAGATAAAAAATCGGTCGTTGGTTCTGCGTTCTAGGCGATGCTTGTTTTTTTTTTTAAATATCAGATATTTAAAGTGTTTTATAAAGTTGGAACCGAGTGCTATTATTAAGTATATGCGATAGTTTGCCGATAAATTTGTCGTGCGAATATTAATTTTTCTTTTGTTTTCAGAATTTTCTGAGCCCCTGGATCAGCTTTTGGAGCCCTATATTGACTTTCTGTAGGTATTTTTATGTGTATTTCGATTGCAGATAAATTTTACATTTTCAGTACGTCAATTTTTCTGCAATTGCAAGAACAACTGCAACAGTTGATAACAGTTATATAGCGCGCAAACGGGCAATACCAACTGCAAGTGGATCTCAGGGAGTGTATTGCAGATTTTATAATGATTGAACAATATATTAGGCCATTTTAAAATTATGATAATTTAATTTGGGGTCTGCATCATACTCTAATTTCAAAACGAAATTAATTGTTTGGCAAAACTGTAATATTTTTTAAAAACATTCTAAGGGTGAGTACAGTGTTCTAAAAATAAAACGCAGTGTTCTATTTAAAAAAACATTTTAATTTGCCAGGCAAAAACGCAACACTCAGTATATTCAAACATTTTTTTAAAAATATGTATTTTTCAAATCCATATAACTTTTATTTAAAACTTATATGCGTGTCTATAACACAAATTAAGATATTGAGCAATTATGCACTAAGGAGATACCCTACCCTGTATAATTGTATAAGGGCCAGTCTTTTCGCCTCTGAGTGAAGTTAAAAGTAACTACTTGCTGATTAAACTATAAGGCTATTGTTTGTTAATCTATCAAGTAAACCTACATGTAAATTACTCAGAGGTGAAAAGATCGGCCCTAAGGATAATAAACATGTTCAGATTAGGTAGAGCAGAAAAATCGCTTTTCTATTCTTTTTTATTCCTTCCAATTCAAGAATATTATTACATTACATTATTAATTATTTCGTAGATAATGGGTTTCTATCACAACCGTAAACATTGCTTCTTAGACATTTCAAGACGAGACTTTACCTTAGAACTTCATCAACAAGACGTATTATATAGTTAAAATTTATTGTTAGATATTAGAATATAGTGTAAACCAACAATATTATATTCCTACATTATTGCTACTTTATAAGCAAAATTACCGGGGTTTAAATGCAACTCTATCGCCCGTAGGTGTTATTACGACCCGAGGGCGAAAAAGGCGACTTTCTATTTATGGATTGTGAATTAAAATGAATTGTAACTGCAAGTGAAAAATAAAATATACTTAAACAAAACAATACCAGAAGCAATATTAGAAATGATGAATAAGCTTGCATATGAATAAAGCAAAAGTCTACTTTAGAAGCTGATTATAACAACCAAACAATAATGGACAGACAGATTGATATATAAAAAAAATGAAAATTCAGAACCAATTATTTAAAGTTAAAGAAAAACAAAAACAGTAAAACAAAACTACAAAAGACACAATTTTTAAATTATAAAATACTTATGTGAGATATTTTTTAATTGGAAATCTAGGAAGAGAAAATTTCAAAGACAACACAAAAATTAAATGCAGAATAAAAAATATAGAAAAATAGTGAAGGAAAATTGCTGCACATACCAAGAAATAGAAATAAGTGGAAAAAGCCAGAAATTTTACCAAAGGTGAAGTAGCAAGGTAATAAGTAACAGAAAAAAATTAACCTACAGAATGAAAATCATTAAGACATCCTCATCTGTTTGTAGCGGCGACACTGCAAACCACGGCTTAAAGTGCATCATTTGAAGGTCCTACCATTTATTTTACTCATATATTCACTCATTTATTGCCATCCATCGGTAAACGCTAGTCTGTTAGTCCCATGGTTGTTTGATCCATAGTAGAATGTCCCAGTCATCACCCATATACGACGTGACAGGAAAGCTCACAGCTTAGCTGTTGAGAGAACGTAGATTTACACTTATCACGCGGCTAGCCTCTCCGGAAAGACATAATTACACGAATATCGATTAAAGTAAATATTCAAGGAATTTATATCTGATTTGGTACAATAAGAAAATACATCAAAATATTATGCGAATAACTTATGCGAATAATATTTAAACACATGAATACTACGTCGCTCAAATTGAGCAGTAGGATCCTAAAAAGTAGAATAATATTATTACCAAACAAATATTACCAGAAAGAGCAAAATATGGCATTCGGTAATTTTACGACCATCCCATAAACACGCCACTGGCGCCGTATTCAGAAGCGTAGTGGGTGATTAAGAAAATGAGAGTGCCTTGCATCGAACTTCTAATATTTATACTGCTCCCGTCTGTAATTAGAATTGATTATGCGCTGTGTATTTTAAAATTCAGAAGATGGAATGGTGAAGGATTTTTTTTAGTTTTTATTATTTGTAGGTAAGTGGGGATTAAATTAAAATAAAATTTTAATTTCCACACATTATGTTATTGTGAAGTTTATATTCGTAATAATATAATTTAATTATAATAACAATAGTTTTTTTAATCGAACAAAAATATATTATTAAAATAATATACATATTATTATTAAACTCTTCACACATGAGTCTGTGAAGATTACCTATTATAGATTTACTTTCGACAAACCAAAATCTTTAATATCGGTCCAAATTTTAAAAATTTTGTACCAAAATTCTTCTCATCAAATTGTAAACTACTTTTACAAATGCCCGTCCGTCTGTTCGATGTCACGATAGGGCAAAAACGAAAAATGATATCAACCTGATATTTTCAGGAAAATCAATCTCTATAAGGCGACGAGCTTATTGATTTTGAAAAACTTTGAATAAAAATAAGGAGTTAAGAAAGGTTGAAATATTAAAAAAATTCTAACTCAAAAATGAAAAATTATATTAATATGAAATTTTTAGTAAAAATCCTATTGATTTTGCAGAAAATCTGTTAAGATTTGAAAATAATAGATCAACAGCTTGTATATAAAATTAATTAATTATTGAATTAAAATTTCATATGAAGTATTCCAATTTCGCCTCGAGTTCGATGTGTAAATCATAATAATAAAAAGGCTGCCTTTTTTTTTAAATTATTTTCAAAACATTGAACGAGGTCAAAATTGATATATTTTTTTTTAATGTATGAGTCACTTAAAAAACTTAAACAACTTCATGATGTTACTACCATGGAGTGCCTTACTGCAATCAAAAATATGGGTATTAAAACAATGTCTTGGGGACCTATTGTAACCAGAATAATAGTGAGAAAATAGGACCCTACCACAAATAAACTTTTTGAACAAAACTTAATCAAGTCGCATGAAGTTCCAGATCTTACTACAGTAACAGAATTTTTAGAAAGAAGATTTCAAACACTAGACTCATTAAGAAACTCGAAGATGCCAAAAGCCAGGATTATTTAAAATCCGATGTAAAAACAAGCTAAAAAATAATGGTCATGATACTGCAACAAAGGCTACACAATATATCAATGTGACGCTTTCAAGTCACTAGCTGTCAAAAATAGAAACAATGCAATAAAAGATAAACAGTTATGCTACAACTATATGGCTCATGAATCCAAATACAAATACAAAACTGCATGTAAATGTAACATCTGCCAACGTCATCATAAGCTAATTCAACTACTAAACCTCAACAAAAGGGGACACAAGAAAATTAAGTCTTGCTTTCAACTTCAATGATATACTTACAAACTAATGAAGGCACAATAGTACTTTTAAGATCACTCCTATACTAAGTATCTCAAGCCTCCCTTATTACTGAAAAAGCTGCCCAAATGCCATCCCTGCCAAGAGAAAGAACCTAAGCAGAAATATCTGGTCTAGCCGATAGACAGCCTAAATTTTCAAAATGAAGAATTCAAGCACATTTCAAACCAATAATCTCCAGTAACTTTGCCCTAAATGTTCAACTGAAAAAAAACTCGTTACTACACGTTGATACTGCACCCTTGCAGAACAAATTATTAGCGGACTCAACATTCAATAAAACAGGTCCAATCGATTTACATATTATTTGGAGCAGAAGAATAAATTAATATTGGATGGTCTTCACAAAACAAACCATGGTCAAAATACAGAATTTAGAAAGCTTCTTTCGGGTTACATTGCTGCCCAAAAAATTGAAACAATAAAGATAACAAGCATGGAAGCAAGCAGCGAAGATAAGATCTTAACCAAATTCTGGGAAATTAATGAAGTTATTCCTCCAGAATACTTAAACCCGGACGATTAAGTCTGCACAATTGAATAAAAATGGGGTAGTTAAGGGAGGTTGAAATTTAAAAAAAAAACTAACTCAAAAACAAACAAAAAACGATCTTAAGGAAAAATAAAGCTCTGTAAGAGGGATGAAATCTATTGCTTTTGAAGAAATCTGTTTAAAAATTGGAAGTTCAGGAGGGTCTTTTAAACTGTGAAGTATCATATAAAATGCCAAAGCATTATATATATTTATTCTAGTTTTCATTATGATTGCCTTAAGGTACTCGATAAGTGATTATCAACTTGTTTCGAAAAGATTAATAAATTGATGTTGGTTCTGGGTCGTATAGGTTAGGTAGGTAATTTAATTTAGTTTTTTATTATTATCATTCATAAAAATTTAGATACGATCTTTTTTACGACAGTTAAGGTAACTTATTTTAGTTTTTTATTATTTTAAAACAAAATACAAAATAGTTAGAACAAACTTAAATTAATACCTTTAGGAAAGGTTGAAAAACCCCTAGATTTAGTCAAAATGAACAGATTAGATTATATAAAAAGTCGATGTCATCGAATTCCTCCACTTAACCTGCGATAATAATTCTTCCTGTTTTTCTAGAGATTATTTCTAAAGCCGAGTTCCTCCAGGAGGCAAGAAACCCTAATTATCGTCACCAGATAGGTGAAGGACAACAAATATATTTCCACGACACCAGGCCGCACAGTTTAGTTTAGTTTTTTTTTTTGTAATTTTTACGCTTTTCCAAATAGAAATATAATATTAATTTGTAATTTTGCATATTTTTTATTAATATTATTTTTCTACTACCAAGTTTGTGCTCATATATTGATTTTTGTACTATAAGTAGAAATAGAAAATAATTTTTTAATTAATTTTCCAGAATCTCATAATCTTTTTCCCTTTGGTACCGTGAAGGAAACCGGCTACCGAACTAACATTACTGCAGGTAGGTGGAGGAACTTGGTGACGCCTATAAATGCATACCTTCCTTATGATTAAAAAGAAACGATTCCAAATAATAAACATACCCATCTATTGCATCTTTTAAATTTAAAACAAAATTACAAAACTGAAAATTAATCTAAAATGAATAATATCCACCTTTAAGTGTAAATATCTCGAAAACCAATCAAGTTACCCAACAAGGGTACATAAGTTACTTAAAAAACATCAAAAAATGTAAAAGTATAGTTTAAATAAGGTTTATTGGACAGTGGCGTAAAATTTAGAGAGGTTGAAGTTGTTACATATTTGTGCCGTACGCCAATGGTAACGTTAATTTAACTAATTGTTTTGCTGATTGGTGTACCTTATGATAGTAAAATTATATTGAGAAATGAAAAAATTATAGCCTTTAATAATTTTTGATATTGCAAATTTTAACATCCTGTATTTCGGAAACCAGTAATATTTTATCTAAACATGTTTCGTTTAATAGTTCTATTTTTAATGAGAGAATCTTCAGTTGTTCTGTATCCCCTTCTTATAAAGACACCCTTTATAAAAATTACGAGGGAGTGCAGCATGGCTGAGTCCCTTCTATTTCTACATTTTACGATATTAATTAAAATTGAAAAAAAAATAATAATTTTATACTTCATTTACTACGTAAATATAAATGTTTATATGATACAGATTACGTTTAAATGTTAACACTTTGTTATTAAAATAAGAAAACTTCAACTGGAACGTTGTTCGAAATTTTAATTACAAATATAAAAAATGAAAATGTAATTATTAATAATGACTTTATCACTTGAACAATAAAAGGTTATACATTATTCACGTGGAATTGCAAACATTTGAAAAGTATAATGTTTATTAATTTCTATCGAAATGAAGAATAATGAGACTGTGCAAGATCGGGCTACAAAAACTATTTAAATAAAACAAGTGATTCCAACAATTTTAAATTAATTTATTTTCTTGTTACAAGTTTCAGGTTATAAAATATAAATCATATGTAAAACTGAAGAAAGCACAAGGAGAAATCAATAGAAAGACATTCTAATTCTCTTAGTGTAAGGAAAATAATTTATTTCTAAATATAATATTTATTGTAAATTTGTCAATACCCGTATTTTACAGAGTAGTTTATTTTATTACAAAATATTTTACAGTCATAAATCTTCACTTACAAACAACAATAATTACACATTATATTTAACTTATTAGAAAATAAAAGGTTTTTTCCTGAATTTTAATGTTAGATGAAGAGTTACTACTATTATTTTTTTGTTGAACCTCAACTCTATCATTGTAAATGTTTTTTTATAGGAACCTTAACATTAAGGACAGTGGCAGCATATCATTCATTCCCAGGGCTGATAAAGCACTTTCTAAAGATGTTGCTGTTTGTGAGCTACACTTTTAGAAAATATTTCCAAATATTATTTTTACTGATGGTACTGTTATCAAAATAAGAATTGAAAGGCCAAAATTAAGATGAGGCAATACCATGATCTCCCTTTATATTTTTATTATATCAATAAAAATCTTTTAACTGTGTTTTATTTGACTATTAAAATTATATTTAGGTATAGTTAAAAAAAATTATCCGCAAAATTCTAGTTACCAAATTTCATCGTTTGACAAACCATTTTAAATTTGGTTACACCTAATTTGCATTTAATACAGGTGGTTTTATTGGTAAACGGACAAACAGTAACCCAAGATAAGGGACACTAAGATGGTTATAAAAAAACTGTGGTTTATGGGATTCACGTTGAAGATTATACCTAACTGCTCAAAAACTGACGTAATAGCCAGAATAAAAATTCAGATCCGTGTAACAACCGGTTCGCCTAAAGACCATTTGTAACTACTGATAGGTCTTTAGCTACTGTTGTTAATACTATTAAGGGATAAAGGCAGCGCCTGTCACCAGCCAAAGGGTCCTGGAGTCCTGAAGGAACATCCATTCGCCAGTGGCAAAAAAAAATAAAGAAAAAATAAAATACAAAAAAAACATCCCTTAATAGCATATGTCGAGCGGTTCTTGGCAACTAGTTTTAGACTCTTTTAGTCCTAAGGGAATAGAAACGCCGAGGCTTCTCAAATGCTCGGAGTATTTTGCTGGTTTGGGAAGGGAGGAGAGATTAATAATAAGTATTAAAACCTTAACAAATGTATATTAACAATAAATATAAAACTTGACAAATAGTCTTCAGAAAAAATGAGTAAAATTCCATTTAGGGAATAAAGTACTATAACTAATAGTAATAAAGATATGCATAAAATATAATTAGGGACGAAAATGTAAAATTGGCATTTATATGTAAATCAATTAATCAATTATTATTAAACAAAATTAAGTTAAAATATTTACCCATAATTCACATCGTACACAAAAAACTTTACACATTACTTTACAATAAAAAACCAGGGTTTCGCCCGAGGGGCGAAAGTTCTGGACCTTAGTCCGAACCCGACTGAGCCTTTCCCCCAAGTGATCCTTTCTATATAAACCAAAATTTATGTGACTGTTGATTGTATTTTACAATGTCACGTTCAATGTAAATTAATAAAATGAAGGTTTGTTTCATTGTCATAAGTGTCTTTTTAATTATTTAATTTAAACATTAAATACTTGTTTAGAATTTTTGGTAAATTCTTTAGATTTTTTCAAATAATAATAATGCCAATTATTACACTCTGAGACTTACAAATTTATGCAGTTCTTATTTTATATCAAATTTCAAAATTAATCCCACTAAGATTTTATAAATTTGTATTTCTCCCCATTTTTGTTTTCGAAACGAATCAACAATCAAAGCTAGTATGTTTTATTACAGAAACAATACTATTATTTATTTCCTGGCCATTAAAAATAAACAACATATATCTCTAAGAATAAAACATACTTTTGTTAAATGCACATAAGCGTAGATTAAATAGTTGTCTACACCTAATAAAACCCAATAAAATACCCTTTTTAAATAATTCTTATCCAATAAATCCAATAAATTACCCTTTTAAAATAATTTTTATGTCATTAATTCTATACTACTTCTTTTGAAATTTCCTATATTGTAATATTTTCTACTTCTAATCTGTTGAATTTAAAATATATGATTAATACATTACTTTACCTATATACTTTATATATATTTTTACCACCTGTTGATATTATATTTCCTTTTCTTCCTACTCTTCTTTCGATTTCGCTTGAAATTCTGCATCTCCATACTTTGAAACGTTTCTGTTTCTATCGCAATTTTCTCATCTGGTGGCGCGTCGTGGCGCCTGGCATAGCGGCGTAGCTCTCTGGTAGAGCGGCGTTGCTTCTTGGTTGAGCGATCTGGCTCCTAAAAAATCGTTATTGCTCCCTGGTAGAGCGGCGTTCTCCTAATTACTTGTCGTTGCCCCCCTGGTAGAGCGGCATTCTCCTATAAAATCGGCGTTGCTTCTTGATAGAGCGGAATGGCTCCTAAAATCTCGGCGTTGCTCCCTGATAGAGCGGTCTGAATCCAATTTTTCTCTCGTGGACATCTTGTCCTGACATCAAAGGGCGTTTTTAGGGCTGGTCGGAAACTGCGTCGATCCATATGTGACCCCAAACTCCCTCCAATCTATTTACCTAAATTTGTCACCATCACAGTCTGGGGAAAAGGTCCTTAGAGCTTATCCCTTCACACCGTGACGTGACAACCTCTCCTCTAGTTTTGTCCTGTCGCGGACACTGCTTGGGGGTTGATCGGCATTGTACCTCGATCGAATGTCCCCAAACTTTCTTCTTTTCTTCCTGTTTTTCGCCTGGAGCTCCTGGAATTCCTCGTCGCATATCTGTAATACAATATTCACATATTACTATATAATCACTTTACATATTAATTTTTGCTCTGCCTCTTTTGGGCAGTCCAAACCTCTTTAAATCATCTTAAGATGTGCTCATTCGCACATCTCGCACTTGTACGCCTTTTCTTTCTTTCTTCTCTTTCTCCTCAAACTCTATTGCTGATGGCCTGGTAAACATCTTTAATCTAAAACACTGTATATCTATATTATTATTTTTAATTCACAAAATTTAAACCTTAAAATCCCATATACTTCTGAAAAAAAAATTATTTAAAAATGCCAATTTTTCATTAACGCTGTACGTCGCTGAACTAACTTTACCTATATAACTGACCTACGACAACTGATAGCAATGCACATTGAAATAAATACTTTGCGAAAATGTAATATCATATTTATAGTTCATTATAGTTCAATGTCAATTTTTTATGTAAATAGTGACAATATTTACCTTTAAATTCTTTATCATCTAAACTAGATATACTTATACATCATCAACCTATTTAAATATTTTCCCTTCGCAATTCTTATTTAACATCATAGTTATTTTAAAATAAATTAAAATTCTCCTTTTGAATAATTTTCTCTTTATTGAAATGATGACTTTTTGTACACAAAGAAATATAATATTATAAATAAAATTGTATACTATTTTCGACTTGACCCTAATGTTTATTGTTACAATTATTTTCAATGTCAATGTTTTGTTTAAACAACTACTTAGTTAAAACATTATATTAAATTATCATCTATTTATTTATCTTTGTTTTTTATCAATTCAGGTTCGCTAATTTATTTAATAAAATGAAATTTGCATTTATCACTTGATTTCTGTATCTACTCAATTTAGTTTATTAAAAGGCACTTGTCCTCTCTAAAAAAATTACAAAATTTAAAAAAAATGTCTGTAAAAAAATGATATATCTCCTTATCCTTATCTTTAATAACAAATTTTCCCTTTTCCTTCCAACCAGTC